>OV651819.1:45245245-45400245 GCA_927349885.1 Psylliodes chrysocephalus
ATAATAATAATAATAATAATAATAATAATAATAATAATAATAATAATATATAATAATAATAATAATAAAAATAATAATAATAATAATAATAATATATAATAATTAATAATAATAATAATAATAATAATAATAAATAATAATAATAATAATAATAATAATAATATAATAATAATAATAATAATAATAATAATATTAATAATAATAATATAATAATAATAATAATAATAATTAAATAATAATATAATAATAATAATAAATATAATTATAATAATATAATAATATTAATTAATAATAATAATAATAATAATAATAATAATAATAATAATAATAATAATAATAATAATAATAATAATAATAATAATAATAATAATAATAATAATAATAATAATAATAATAATAATAATAATAATAATAATAATAATAATAATAATAATAATAATAATAATAATAATAATAATAATAATAATAATAATAATAATAATAATAATAATAATAATAATAATAATAATAATAATAATAATAATAATAATAATAATAATAATAATAATAATAATAATAATAATAATAATAATAATAATAATAATAAAATAAAGGGCGAAGTTCAACTTGCTCTTCCACTTAACCTTAAAATCGTGCATGCACCTTAGATACTACAGAAAAAGTTTATAAACAAAAATATAAATTATAGCTTACAGTTTTTTTAAATTTAATTTTAATTCTAGGTAGGGCGTTAGAAACAAAAAACAAATATGATAATGTTATGTATTTTGATGATAAAATAAATTTTCTTAGCCTTAGCCTAAATTTGTTAGACTTTTGATTTACAATCTGATAACTAAATGACGGTCGAAATATTTCAAGTTTGAAAGAAGGAGTAGTTAACAAGCCCTTATTTCTAATATTTAAATTATGAACCTCTGTCCGAAATGTTATTTTTCTATGGAGGTAGGACGGTTTTTTTTGTGTACATAATTTTGTAAAACAAACAGGCAGAGTGCAATACTCTTCTATTGTCCATGTTCAACCAACCAATTTCTTTTAGTTTATGAGAGATTCTGCAACGTCTTCTAATCCCAAATAATAAACGGAGGCAGCAGTTTTGTATTTTTTGAATTTTTTTCTTACATTGTACAGTTAAACACGGACCATAGAGAGCATAATACATGGGTACATCAGCTTGGAAGACAAGCTTAAAGACATCGATAAAATACTGTTTGTACAGATTAATTACCTGCTTTTTGCAAATAAACGACAAATTTAGTTATCATGTACAGTCGTCGCAATCTAATTTGTCTGTGGGGATGTGCTGTGGTCTACTTTCGCCGCCTAGCATAACAGTGTAGGATGGGCAAATTTTACTTTACCCCATACAAATTACGATGCACATAACAAAATAATTATCATTTGAAAACTATTTTTTTATAAATATCATTTATAACATTTGATTAAAAATAGAATTAATTTTTTGTGAAATAAAATTAATGTTTGAATTGCATTTTTTAAAATTTTTTTTTCAAGAAAATATATACAAAACAACCCTTTGGATGCTAATGAAAAAACTCTTTGAAATGATCATGGAAATCACAACTGTCAAACGTTTGTATATACTGGCTTCAAAAGAAGCCTATGTTAAGCGGCGCATGTTACTTATCTATATTTCATTTTTGTTTATCTGAGCCTTAGAGTAGGTAATAAAGAGAGGACGCGTAACTAGTATATCGAGCACACGTAGTATTCTGTGCCGATTATCTATTGGCCGCCATTATTTTGGTGCAAATCATTTCGGTGATACCAAAGTTTTTGTTCGCGTTTATTACTGATTTTTGAATTAAACATTTAATAATTGGTTTATTACAATGGTTTATTGTGTGGTATATCAGTGTTAAAGTTAGAGCGGCAAGAAATAAGCAGATATTACGTTTTACAGGTAAATGATAAACATCAATCGTTTTTACTTTATATATTTTCTTATATATTAATAATATCCAGATAGACTACATCTTAAAAATGTCCAGTTCATGTCTTACTTTTGTCCAAACGCCCTGCTACGTAGAACGGACATGTTTAAACCGTCTTTGTTGGGATGTTTTTAGGACGTTTTAAATATGTCGGTAATGTGGACGTTCAACTCTCTTCGCTATATTTAAATATGGCGCCACGACATCGTTCTTGGCGCTGCCTGCAGCGCATGTAGATCGTCATTGGTCATTGTCATTGGTCATTGGTCATTGGTCATTGGTCATTGGTCATTGGTCATTGGTCATTGGTCATTGGTCATTGGTCATTGGTCATTGGTCATTGGTCATTGGTCATTGGTCATTGGTCATTGGTCATTGGTCATTGGTCATTGGTCATTGGTCATTGTCATTGGTCATTGTCATTGGTCATTGTCATTGGTCATTGTCATTGGTCATTGTCATTGGTCATTGTCATTGGTCATTGTCATTGGTCATTGTCATTGGTCATTGTCATTGGTCATTGTCATTGGTCATTGTCATTGGTCATTGTCATTGGTCATTGTCATTGGTCATTGGTCATTGTCATTGGTCATTGTCATTGGTCATTGTCATTGGTCATTGTCATTGGTCATTGTCATTGGTCATTGTCATTGGTCATTGTCATTGTCATTGGTCATTGTCATTGGTCATTGTCATTGGTCATTGTCATTGGTCATTGTCATTGGTCATTGTCATTGGTCATTGTCATTGGTCATTGTCATTGGTCATTGTCATTGGTCATTGTCATTGGTCATTGTCATTGGTCATTGTCATTGGTCATTGTCATTGGTCATTGTCATTGGTCATTGTCATTGGTCATTGTCATTGGTCATTGTCATTGGTCATTGTCATTGGTCATTGTCATTGGTCATTGTCATTGGTCATTGTCATTGGTCATTGTCATTGGTCATTGTCATTGGTCATTGTCATTGGTCATTGTCATTGGTCATTGTCATTGGTCATTGTCATTGGTCATTGTCATTGGTCATTGTCATTGGTCATTGTCATTGGTCATTGTCATTGGTCATTGTCATTGGTCATTGTCATTGGTCATTGTCATTGGTCATTGTCATTGGTCATTGTCATTGGTCATTGTCATTGGTCATTGTCATTGGTCATTGTCATTGGTCATTGTCATTGGTCATTGTCATTGGTCATTGTCATTGGTCATTGTCATTGGTCATTGTCATTGGTCATTGTCATTGGTCATTGTCATTGGTCATTGTCATTGGTCATTGTCATTGGTCATTGTCATTGGTCATTGTCATTGGTCATTGTCATTGGTCATTGTCATTGGTCATTGTCATTGGTCATTGTCATTGGTCATTGTCATTGGTCATTGTCATTGGTCATTGTCATTGGTCATTGTCATTGGTCATTGTCATTGGTCATTGTCATTGGTCATTGTCATTGGTCATTGTCATTGGTCATTGTCATTGGTCATTGTCATTGGTCATTGTCATTGGTCATTGGTCATTGGTCATTGGTCATTGTCATTGGTCATTGTCATTGGTCATTGTCATTGGTCATTGTCATTGGTCATTGTCATTGTCATTGGTCATTGTCATTGGTCATTGTCATTGGTCATTGTCATTGGTCATTGTCATTGGTCATTGTCATTGGTCATTGTCATTGGTCATTGTCATTGGTCATTGTCATTGGTCATTGTCATTGGTCATTGTCATTGGTCATTGTCATTGGTCATTGTCATTGTCATTGGTCATTGTCTGTCATTGGTCATTGTCTGTCATTGGTCATTGTCATTGGTCATTGTCATTGGTCATTGTCATTGGTCATTGTCATTGGTCATTGTCATTGGTCATTGTCATTGTCATTGGTCATTGTCATTGATCATTGTCATTGGTCATTGTCATTGGTCATTGTCATTGGTCATTGTCATTGATCATTGTCATTGGTCATTGTCATTGGTCATTGTCATTGGTCATTGTCATTGGTCATTGTCATTGGTCATTGTCATTGGTCATTGTCATTGGTCATTGTCATTGGTCATTGTCATTGGTCATTGTCATTGGTCATTGTCATTGGTCATTGTCATTGGTCATTGTCATTGGTCATTGTCATTGGTCATTGTCATTGGTCATTGTCATTGGTCATTGTCATTGGTCATTGTCATTGGTCATTGTCATTGGTCATTGTCATTGGTCATTGTCATTGGTCATTGTCATTGGTCATTGTCATTGGTCATTGTCATTGGTCATTGTCATTGGTCATTGTCATTGGTCATTGTCATTGGTCATTGTCATTGGTCATTGTCATTGGTCATTGTCATTGGTCATTGTCATTGGTCATTGTCATTGGTCATTGTCATTGGTCATTGTCATTGGTCATTGTCATTGGTCATTGTCATTGGTCATTGTCATTGGTCATTGTCATTGGTCATTGTCATTGGTCATTGTCATTGGTCATTGTCATTGGTCATTGTCATTGGTCATTGTCATTGGTCATTGTCATTGGTCATTGTCATTGGTCATTGTCATTGGTCATTGTCATTGGTCATTGTCATTGGTCATTGTCATTGGTCATTGTCATTGGTCATTGTCATTGGTCATTGTCATTGGTCATTGTCATTGGTCATTGTCATTGGTCATTGTCATTGGTCATTGTCATTGGTCATTGTCATTGGTCATTGTCATTGGTCATTGTCATTGGTCATTGTCATTGGTCATTGTCATTGGTCATTGTCATTGGTCATTGTCATTGGTCATTGTCATTGGTCATTGTCATTGGTCATTGTCATTGGTCATTGTCATTGGTCATTGTCATTGGTCATTGTCATTGGTCATTGTCATTGGTCATTGTCATTGGTCATTGTCATTGGTCATTGTCATTGGTCATTGTCATTGGTCATTGTCATTGGTCATTGTCATTGGTCATTGTCATTGGTCATTGTCATTGGTCATTGTCATTGGTCATTGTCATTGGTCATTGTCATTGGTCATTGTCATTGGTCATTGTCATTGGTCATTGTCATTGGTCATTGTCATTGGTCATTGTCATTGGTCATTGTCATTGGTCATTGTCATTGGTCATTGTCATTGGTCATTGTCATTGGTCATTGTCATTGGTCATTGTCATTGGTCATTGTCATTGGTCATTGTCATTGGTCATTGTCATTGGTCATTGTCATTGGTCATTGTCATTGGTCATTGTCATTGGTCATTGTCATTGGTCATTGTCATTGGTCATTGTCATTGGTCATTGTCATTGGTCATTGTCATTGGTCATTGTCATTGGTCATTGTCATTGGTCATTGTCATTGGTCATTGTCATTGGTCATTGTCATTGGTCATTGTCATTGGTCATTGTCATTGGTCATTGTCATTGGTCATTGTCATTGGTCATTGTCATTGGTCATTGTCATTGGTCATTGGTCATTGGTCATTGTCATTGGTCATTGTCATTGGTCATTGTCATTGGTCATTGTCATTGGTCATTGTCATTGGTCATTGTCATTGGTCATTGTCATTGGTCATTGTCATTGTCATTGTCATTGTCATTGGTCATTGTCATTGGTCATTGTCATTGGTCATTGTCATTGGTCATTGTCATTGGTCATTGTCATTGGTCATTGTCATTGGTCATTGTCATTGGTCATTGTCATTGGTCATTGTCATTGGTCATTGTCATTGGTCATTGTCATTGGTCATTGTCATTGGTCATTGTCATTGGTCATTGTCATTGGTCATTGTCATTGGTCATTGTCATTGGTCATTGTCATTGGTCATTGTCATTGGTCATTGTCATTGGTCATTGTCATTGGTCATTGTCATTGGTCATTGTCATTGGTCATTGTCATTGGTCATTGTCATTGGTCATTGTCATTGGTCATTGTCATTGGTCATTGTCATTGGTCATTGTCATTGGTCATTGTCATTGGTCATTGTCATTGGTCATTGTCATTGGTCATTGTCATTGGTCATTGTCATTGGTCATTGTCATTGGTCATTGTCATTGGTCATTGTCATTGGTCATTGTCATTGGTCATTGTCATTGGTCATTGTCATTGGTCATTGTCATTGGTCATTGTCATTGGTCATTGTCATTGGTCATTGTCATTGGTCATTGTCATTGGTCATTGTCATTGGTCATTGTCATTGGTCATTGTCATTGTCATTGGTCATTGTCATTGGTCATTGTCATTGGTCATTGTCATTGGTCATTGTCATTGGTCATTGTCATTGGTCATTGTCATTGGTCATTGTCATTGGTCATTGTCATTGGTCATTGTCATTGGTCATTGTCATTGGTCATTGTCATTGGTCATTGTCATTGGTCATTGTCATTGGTCATTGTCATTGGTCATTGTCATTGGTCATTGTCATTGGTCATTGTCATTGGTCATTGTCATTGGTCATTGTCATTGGTCATTGTCATTGGTCATTGTCATTGGTCATTGTCATTGGTCATTGTCATTGGTCATTGTCATTGGTCATTGTCATTGGTCATTGTCATTGGTCATTGTCATTGGTCATTGTCATTGGTCATTGTCATTGGTCATTGTCATTGGTCATTGTCATTGGTCATTGTCATTGGTCATTGTCATTGGTCATTGTCATTGGTCATTGTCATTGGTCATTGTCATTGGTCATTGTCATTGGTCATTGTCATTGGTCATTGTCATTGGTCATTGTCATTGGTCATTGTCATTGGTCATTGTCATTGGTCATTGTCATTGGTCATTGTCATTGGTCATTGTCATTGGTCATTGTCATTGGTCATTGTCATTGGTCATTGTCATTGGTCATTGTCATTGGTCATTGTCATTGGTCATTGTCATTGGTCATTGTCATTGGTCATTGTCATTGGTCATTGTCATTGGTCATTGTCATTGGTCATTGTCATTGGTCATTGTCATTGGTCATTGTCATTGGTCATTGTCATTGGTCATTGTCATTGGTCATTGTCATTGGTCATTGTCATTGGTCATTGTCATTGGTCATTGTCATTGGTCATTGTCATTGGTCATTGTCATTGGTCATTGTCATTGGTCATTGTCATTGGTCATTGTCATTGGTCATTGTCATTGGTCATTGTCATTGGTCATTGTCATTGGTCATTGTCATTGGTCATTGTCATTGGTCATTGTCATTGGTCATTGTCATTGGTCATTGTCATTGGTCATTGTCATTGGTCATTGTCATTGGTCATTGTCATTGGTCATTGTCATTGGTCATTGTCATTGGTCATTGTCATTGGTCATTGTCATTGGTCATTGTCATTGGTCATTGTCATTGGTCATTGTCATTGGTCATTGTCATTGGTCATTGTCATTGGTCATTGTCATTGGTCATTGTCATTGGTCATTGTCATTGGTCATTGTCATTGGTCATTGTCATTGGTCATTGTCATTGGTCATTGTCATTGGTCATTGTCATTGGTCATTGTCATTGGTCATTGTCATTGGTCATTGTCATTGGTCATTGTCATTGGTCATTGTCATTGGTCATTGTCATTGGTCATTGTCATTGGTCATTGTCATTGGTCATTGTCATTGGTCATTGTCATTGGTCATTGTCATTGGTCATTGTCATTGGTCATTGTCATTGGTCATTGTCATTGGTCATTGTCATTGGTCATTGTCATTGGTCATTGTCATTGGTCATTGTCATTGGTCATTGTCATTGGTCATTGTCATTGGTCATTGTCATTGGTCATTGTCATTGGTCATTGTCATTGGTCATTGTCATTGGTCATTGTCATTGGTCATTGTCATTGGTCATTGTCATTGGTCATTGGTCATTGGTCATTGGTCATTGTCATTGGTCATTGTCATTGGTCATTGTCATTGGTCATTGTCATTGGTCATTGTCATTGGTCATTGTCATTGGTCATTGTCATTGGTCATTGTCATTGGTCATTGTCATTGGTCATTGTCATTGGTCATTGTCATTGGTCATTGTCATTGGTCATTGTCATTGGTCATTGTCATTGGTCATTGTCATTGGTCATTGTCATTGGTCATTGTCATTGGTCATTGTCATTGGTCATTGTCATTGGTCATTGTCATTGGTCATTGTCATTGGTCATTGTCATTGGTCATTGTCATTGGTCATTGTCATTGGTCATTGTCATTGGTCATTGTCATTGGTCATTGTCATTGGTCATTGTCATTGGTCATTGTCATTGGTCATTGTCATTGGTCATTGTCATTGGTCATTGTCATTGGTCATTGTCATTGGTCATTGTCATTGGTCATTGTCATTGGTCATTGTCATTGGTCATTGTCATTGGTCATTGTCATTGGTCATTGTCATTGGTCATTGTCATTGGTCATTGTCATTGGTCATTGTCATTGGTCATTGTCATTGGTCATTGTCATTGGTCATTGTCATTGGTCATTGTCATTGGTCATTGTCATTGGTCATTGTCATTGGTCATTGTCATTGGTCATTGTCATTGGTCATTGTCATTGGTCATTGTCATTGGTCATTGTCATTGGTCATTGTCATTGGTCATTGTCATTGGTCATTGTCATTGGTCATTGTCATTGGTCATTGTCATTGGTCATTGTCATTGGTCATTGTCATTGGTCATTGTCATTGGTCATTGTCATTGGTCATTGTCATTGGTCATTGTCATTGGTCATTGTCATTGGTCATTGTCATTGGTCATTGTCATTGGTCATTGTCATTGGTCATTGTCATTGGTCATTGTCATTGGTCATTGTCATTGGTCATTGTCATTGGTCATTGTCATTGGTCATTGTCATTGGTCATTGTCATTGGTCATTGTCATTGGTCATTGTCATTGGTCATTGTCATTGGTCATTGTCATTGGTCATTGTCATTGGTCATTGTCATTGGTCATTGTCATTGGTCATTGTCATTGGTCATTGTCATTGGTCATTGTCATTGGTCATTGTCATTGGTCATTGTCATTGGTCATTGTCATTGGTCATTGTCATTGGTCATTGTCATTGGTCATTGTCATTGGTCATTGTCATTGGTCATTGTCATTGGTCATTGTCATTGGTCATTGTCATTGGTCATTGTCATTGGTCATTGTCATTGGTCATTGTCATTGGTCATTGTCATTGGTCATTGTCATTGGTCATTGTCATTGTCATTGTCATTGTCATTGGTCATTGTCATTGGTCATTGTCATTGGTCATTGTCATTGGTCATTGTCATTGGTCATTGTCATTGGTCATTGTCATTGGTCATTGTCATTGGTCATTGTCATTGGTCATTGTCATTGGTCATTGTCATTGGTCATTGTCATTGGTCATTGTCATTGGTCATTGTCATTGGTCATTGTCATTGGTCATTGTCATTGGTCATTGTCATTGGTCATTGTCATTGGTCATTGTCATTGGTCATTGTCATTGGTCATTGTCATTGGTCATTGTCATTGGTCATTGTCATTGGTCATTGTCATTGGTCATTGTCATTGGTCATTGTCATTGGTCATTGTCATTGGTCATTGTCATTGGTCATTGTCATTGGTCATTGTCATTGGTCATTGTCATTGGTCATTGTCATTGGTCATTGTCATTGGTCATTGTCATTGGTCATTGTCATTGGTCATTGTCATTGGTCATTGTCATTGGTCATTGTCATTGGTCATTGTCATTGGTCATTGTCATTGTCATTGTCATTGTCATTGGTCATTGTCATTGGTCATTGTCATTGGTCATTGTCATTGGTCATTGTCATTGGTCATTGTCATTGGTCATTGTCATTGGTCATTGTCATTGGTCATTGTCATTGGTCATTGTCATTGGTCATTGTCATTGGTCATTGTCATTGGTCATTGTCATTGGTCATTGTCATTGGTCATTGTCATTGGTCATTGTCATTGGTCATTGTCATTGGTCATTGTCATTGGTCATTGTCATTGGTCATTGTCATTGGTCATTGTCATTGGTCATTGTCATTGGTCATTGTCATTGGTCATTGTCATTGGTCATTGTCATTGGTCATTGTCATTGGTCATTGTCATTGGTCATTGTCATTGGTCATTGTCATTGGTCATTGTCATTGGTCATTGTCATTGGTCATTGTCATTGGTCATTGTCATTGGTCATTGTCATTGGTCATTGTCATTGGTCATTGTCATTGGTCATTGTCATTGGTCATTGTCATTGGTCATTGTCATTGGTCATTGTCATTGGTCATTGTCATTGGTCATTGTCATTGGTCATTGTCATTGGTCATTGTCATTGGTCATTGTCATTGGTCATTGTCATTGGTCATTGTCATTGGTCATTGTCATTGGTCATTGTCATTGGTCATTGTCATTGGTCATTGTCATTGGTCATTGTCATTGGTCATTGTCATTGGTCATTGTCATTGGTCATTGTCATTGGTCATTGTCATTGGTCATTGTCATTGGTCATTGTCATTGGTCATTGTCATTGGTCATTGTCATTGGTCATTGTCATTGGTCATTGTCATTGGTCATTGTCATTGGTCATTGTCATTGGTCATTGTCATTGGTCATTGTCATTGGTCATTGTCATTGGTCATTGTCATTGGTCATTGTCATTGGTCATTGTCATTGGTCATTGTCATTGGTCATTGTCATTGGTCATTGTCATTGGTCATTGTCATTGGTCATTGTCATTGGTCATTGTCATTGGTCATTGTCATTGGTCATTGTCATTGGTCATTGTCATTGGTCATTGTCATTGGTCATTGTCATTGGTCATTGTCATTGGTCATTGTCATTGGTCATTGTCATTGGTCATTGTCATTGGTCATTGTCATTGGTCATTGTCATTGGTCATTGTCATTGGTCATTGTCATTGGTCATTGTCATTGGTCATTGTCATTGGTCATTGTCATTGGTCATTGTCATTGGTCATTGTCATTGGTCATTGTCATTGGTCATTGTCATTGGTCATTGTCATTGGTCATTGTCATTGGTCATTGTCATTGGTCATTGTCATTGGTCATTGTCATTGGTCATTGTCATTGGTCATTGTCATTGGTCATTGTCATTGGTCATTGTCATTGGTCATTGTCATTGGTCATTGTCATTGGTCATTGTCATTGGTCATTGTCATTGGTCATTGTCATTGGTCATTGTCATTGGTCATTGTCATTGTCATTGGTCATTGTCATTGGTCATTGTCATTGGTCATTGTCATTGGTCATTGTCATTGGTCATTGTCATTGGTCATTGTCATTGGTCATTGGTCATTGTCATTGGTCATTGTCATTGTCATTGTCATTGGTCATTGTCATTGGTCATTGTCATTGGTCATTGTCATTGGTCATTGTCATTGGTCATTGTCATTGGTCATTGTCATTGGTCATTGTCATTGGTCATTGTCATTGGTCATTGTCATTGGTCATTGTCATTGGTCATTGTCATTGGTCATTGTCATTGGTCATTGTCATTGGTCATTGTCATTGGTCATTGTCATTGGTCATTGTCATTGGTCATTGTCATTGGTCATTGTCATTGGTCATTGTCATTGGTCATTGTCATTGGTCATTGTCATTGGTCATTGTCATTGGTCATTGTCATTGGTCATTGTCATTGGTCATTGTCATTGGTCATTGTCATTGGTCATTGTCATTGGTCATTGTCATTGGTCATTGTCATTGGTCATTGTCATTGGTCATTGTCATTGGTCATTGTCATTGGTCATTGTCATTGGTCATTGTCATTGGTCATTGTCATTGGTCATTGTCATTGGTCATTGTCATTGGTCATTGTCATTGGTCATTGTCATTGGTCATTGTCATTGGTCATTGTCATTGGTCATTGTCATTGGTCATTGTCATTGGTCATTGTCATTGGTCATTGTCATTGGTCATTGTCATTGGTCATTGTCATTGGTCATTGTCATTGGTCATTGTCATTGGTCATTGTCATTGGTCATTGTCATTGGTCATTGTCATTGGTCATTGTCATTGGTCATTGTCATTGGTCATTGTCATTGGTCATTGTCATTGGTCATTGTCATTGGTCATTGTCATTGGTCATTGTCATTGGTCATTGTCATTGGTCATTGTCATTGGTCATTGTCATGTCATTGTCTTGGTCATTGTCATTGGTCATTGTCATTGGTCATTGTCATTGGTCATTGTCATTGGTCATTGTCATTGGTCATTGTCATTGGTCATTGTCATTGGTCATTGTCATTGGTCATTGGTCATTTGGTCATTGTCATTGGTCATTGTCATTGGTCATTGTCATTGGTCATTGTCATTGGTCATTGTCATTGGTCATTGTCATTGGTCATTTGGTCATGCTTGGTCATTGTCATTGGTCATTGTCATTGGTCATTGGTCATTGGTCATTGGTCATTGTCATGGTCATTGTCATTGGTCATTGGTCATTGGTCATTGTCATTGGTCATTGTCATTGGTCATTGTCATTGGTCATTGTCATTGGTCATTGTCATTGGTCATTGTCATTGGTCATTGTCATTGGTCATTGTCATTGGTCATTGTCATTGGTCATTGTCATTGGTCATTGTCATTGGTCATTGTCATTGGTCATTGTCATTGGTCATTGTCATTGGTCATTCATTGGTCATTGTCATTGGTCATTGTCATTGGTCATTGTCATTGGTCATTGTCATTGGTCATTGTCATTGGTCATTGTCATTGGTCATTGTCATTGGTCATTGTCATTGGTCATTGTCATTGGTCATTGTCATTGGTCATTGTCATTGGTCATTGTCATTGGTCATTGTCATTGGTCATTGTCATTGGTCATTGTCATTGGTCATTGTCATTGGTCATTGTCATTGTCATTGTCATTGGTCATTGTCATTGGTCATTGTCATTGGTCATTGTCATTGGTCATTGTCATTGGTCATTGTCATTGGTCATTGTCATTGTCATTGTCATTGGTCATTGTCATTGGTCATTGTCATTGGTCATTGTCATTGGTCATTGGTCATTGGTCTTGTCATTGGTCATTGTCATTGGTCATTGTCATTGGTCATTGTCATTGGTCATTGTCATTGGTCATTGTCATTGTCATTGTCATTGTCATTGGTCATTGTCATTGGTCATTTGTCATTGGTCATTGTCATTGGTCATTGTCATTGGGTCATTGTCATTGGTCATTGTCATTGGTCATTGTCATTGGTCATTGTCATTGGTCATTGTCATTGGTCATTGTCATTGGTCATTGTCATTGGTCATTGTCATTGGTCATTGTCATTGGTCATTGTCATTGGTCATTGTCATTGGTCATTGTCATTGGTCATTGTCATTGGTCATTGTCATGGTCATTGTCATTGGTCATTGTCATTGGTCATTGTCATTGGTCATTGTCATTGTCATTGGTCATTGTCATTGGTCATTGTCATTGGTCATTGTCATTGTCATTGTCATTGGTCATTGGTTCATTGGTCATTGTCATTGGTCATTGTCATTGGTCATTGTCATTGGTCATTGTCATTGGTCATTGTCATTGGTCATTGTCATTGGTCATTGTCATTGGTCATTGTCATTGGTCATTGTCATTGGTCATTGTCATTGGTCATTGTCATTGGTCATTGTCATTGGTCATTGTCAGTGGTCATTGTCATTGGTCATTGTCATTGGTCATTGTCATTGGTCATTGTCATTGGTCATTGTCATTGTCATTGGTCATTGGTCATTGTCATTGGTCATTGTCATTGGTCATTGTCATTGGTCATTGTCATTGGTCATTGTCATTGGTCATTGTCATTGGTCATTGTCATTGGTCATTGTCATTGGTCATTGTCATTGGTCATTGTCATTGGTCATTGTCATTGGTCATTGTCATTGGTCATTGTCATTGGTCATTGTCATTGGTCATTGTCATTGGTCTTGTCATTGGTCATTGTCATTGGTCATTGTCATTGGTCATTGTCATTGGTCATTGTCATTGGTCATTGTCATTGGTCATTGTCATTGGTCATTGTCATTGGTCATTGTCATTGGTCATTGTCATTGGTCATTGTCATTGGTCATTGTCATTGGTCATTGTCATTGGTCATTGTCATTGGTCATTGTCATTGGTCATTGTCATTGGTCATTGTCATTGGTCATTGTCATTGGTCATTGTCATTGGTCATTGTCATTGGTCATTGTCATTGGTCATTGTCATTGGTCATTGTCATTGGTCATTGTCATTGGTCATTGTCATTGGTCATTGTCATTGGTCATTGTCATTGGTCATTGTCATTGGTCATTGTCATTGGTCATTGTCATTGGTCATTGTCATTGGTCATTGTCATTGGTCATTGTCATTGGTCATTGTCATTGGTCATTGTCATTGGTCATTGTCATTGGTCATTGTCATTGGTCATTGTCATTGGTCATTGTCATTGGTCATTGTCATTGGTCATTGTCATTGGTCATTGTCATTGGTCATTGTCATTGGTCATTGTCATTGGTCATTGTCATTGGTCATTGTCATTGGTCATTGTCATTGGTCATTGTCATTGGTCATTGTCATTGGGCATTGTCATTGGTCATTGTCATTGGTCATTGTCATTGGTCATTGTCATTGGTCATTGTCATGGTCATTGTCATTGGTCATTGGTCATTGTCATTGGTCATTGTCATTGGTCATTGTCATTGGTCATTGTCATTGGTCATGTCATTGGTCATTGTCATTGGTCATTGTCATTGGTCATTGTCATTGGTCATTGTCATTGGTCCATTGTCATTGGTCATTGTCATTGGTCATTGTCATTGGTCATTGTCATTGGTCATTGTCATTGGTCATTGTCATTGGTCATTGTCATTGGTCATTGTCATTGGTCATTGTCATTGGTCATTGTCATTGGTCATTGTCATTGGTCATTGTCATTGGTCATTGTCATTGGTCATTGTCATTGGTCATTGTCATTGGTCATTGTCATTGGTCATTGTCATTGGTCATTGTCATTGGTCATTGTCATTGGTCATTGTCATTGGTCATTGTCATTGGTCATTGTCATTGGTCATTGTCATTGGTCATTGTTATTGGTCATTGTCATTGGTCATTGTCATTGGTCATTGTCATTGGTCATTGTCATTGGTCATTGTCATTGGTCATTGTGGTCATTGTCATTGGTCATTGTCATTGGTCATTGTCATTGGTCATTGTCATTGGTCATTGTCATTGGTCATTGTCATTGGTCATTGTCATTGGTCATTGTCATTGGTCATTGTCATTGGTCATTGTCATTGGTCATTGTCATTGGTCATTGTCATTGGTCATTGTCATTGGTCATTGTCATTGGTCATTGTCATTGGTTGTCTTGCTTGTCATTGGTCATTGTCATTGGTCATTGTCATTGGTCATTGTCATTGGTCATTGTCATTGGTCATTGTCATTGGTCATTGTCATGGTCATTGTCATTGGTCATTGTCATTGGTCATTGTCATTGGTCATTGTCATTGGTCATTGTCATTGGTCATTGTCATTGGTCATTGTCATTGGTCATTGTCATTGGTCATTGTCATTGGTCATTGTCATTGGTCATTGTCATTGGTCATTGTCATTGGTCATTGTCATTGGTCATTGTCATTGGTCATTGTCATTGGTCATTGTCATTGGTCATTGTCATTGGTCATTGTCATTGGTCATTGTCATTGGTCATTGTCATTGGTCATTGTCATTGGTCATTGTCATTGGTCATTGTCATTGGTCATTGTCATTGGTCATTGTCATTGGTCATTGTCATTGGTCATTGTCATTGGTCATTGTCATTGGTCATTGTCATTGGTCATTGGTCATTGTCATTGGTCATTGTCATTGGTCATTGTCATTGGTCATTGTCATTGGTCATTGTCATTGGTCATTGTCATTGGTCATTGTCATTGGTCATTGTCATTGGTCATTGTCATTGGTCATTGTCATTGGTCATTGTCATTGGTCATTGTCATTGGTCATTGTCATTGGTCATTGTCATTGGTCATTGTCATTGGTCATTGTCATTGGTCATTGTCATTGGTCATTGTCATTGGTCATTGTCATTGGTCATTGTCATTGGTCATTGTCATTGGTCATTGTCATTGGTCATTGTCATTGGTCATTGTCATTGGTCATTGTCATTGGTCATGTCATTGTCATTGGTCATTGTCATTGGTCATTGTCATTGGTCATTGTCATTGGTCATTGTCATTGGTCATTGTCATTGGTCATTGTCATTGGTCATTGTCATTGGTCATTGTCATTGGTCATTGTCATTGGTCATTGTCATTGGTCATTGTCATTGGTCATTGTCATTGGTCATTGTCATTGGTCATTGGTCATTGGTCATGTCATTGGTCATTGTCATTGGTCATTGTCATTGGTCATTGTCATTGGTCATTGTCATTGGTCATTGTCATTGGTCATTGTCATTGGTCATTGTCATTGGTCATTGTCATTGGTCATTGTCATTGGTCATTGTCATTGGTCATTGTCATTGGTCATTGTCATTGGTCATTGTCATTGGTCATTGTCATTGGTCATTGTCATTGGTCATTGTCATTGGTCATTGTCATTGGTCATTGTCATTGTCATTGTCATTGGTCATTGTCATTGGTCATTGTCATTGGTCATTGTCATTGGTCATTGTCATTGGTCATTGTCATTGGTCATTGTCATTGGTCATTGTCATTGGTCATTGTCATTGGTCATTGTCATTGGTCATTGTCATTGGTCATTGTCATTGGTCATTGTCATTGGTCATTGTCATTGGTCATTGTCATTGGTCATTGTCATTGGTCATTGTCATTGGTCATTGTCATTGTTGTCATTGTCATTGGTCATTGTCATTGGTCATTGTCATTGGTCATTGTCATTGGTCATTGTCATTGGTCATTGTCATTGGTCATTGTCATTGGTCATTGTCATTGGTCATTGTCATTGGTCATTGTCATTGGTCATTGTCATTGGTCATTGTCATTGGTCATTGTCATTGGTCATTGTCATTGGTCATTGTCATTGGTCATTGTCATTGGTCATTGTCATTGGTCATTGTCATTGGTCATTGTCATTGGTCATTGTCATTGGTCATTGTCATTGGTCATTGTCATTGGTCATTGTCATTGGTCATTGTCATTGGTCATTGTCATTGGTCATTGTCATTGGTCATTGTCATTGGTCATTGTCATTGGTCATTGTCATTGGTCATTGTCATTGTCATTGTCATTGGTCATTGTCATTGGTCATTGTCATTGGTCATTGTCATTGGTCATTGTCATTGGTCATTGTCATTGGTCATTGTCATTGGTCATTGTCATTGGTCATTGTCATTGGTCATTGTCATTGGTCATTGTCATTGGTCATTGTCATTGGTCATTGTCATTGGTCATTGTCATTGGTCATTGTCATTGGTCATTGTCATTGGTCATTGTCATTGGTCATTGTCATTGGTCATTGTCATTGGTCATTGTCATTGGTCATTGTCATTGGTCATTGTCATTGGTCATTGTCATTGTCATTGTCATTGGTCATTGTCATTGGTCATTGTCATTGGTCATTGTCATTGGTCATTGTCATTGGTCATTGTCATTGGTCATTGTCATTGGTCATTGTCATTGGTCATTGTCATTGGTCATTGTCATTGGTCATTGTCATTGGTCATTGTCATTGGTCATTGTCATTGGTCATTGTCATTGGTCATTGTCATTGGTCATTGTCATTGGTCATTGTCATTGGTCATTGTCATTGGTCATTGTCATTGGTCATTGTCATTGGTCATTGTCATTGGTCATTGTCATTGGTCATTGTCATTGGTCATTGTCATTGGTCATTGTCATTGGTCATTGTCATTGGTCATTGTCATTGGTCATTGTCATTGGTCATTGTCATTGGTCATTGTCATTGGTCATTGTCATTGGTCATTGTCATTGGTCATTGTCATTGGTCATTGTCATTGGTCATTGTCATTGGTCATTGTCATTGGTCATTGTCATTGGTCATTGTCATTGGTCATTGTCATTGGTCATTGTCATTGGTCATTGTCATTGGTCATTGTCATTGGTCATTGTCATTGGTCATTGTCATTGGTCATTGTCATTGGTCATTGTCATTGGTCATTGTCATTGGTCATTGTCATTGGTCATTGTCATTGGTCATTGTCATTGGTCATTGTCATTGGTCATTGTCATTGGTCATTGTCATTGGTCATTGTCATTGGTCATTGTCATTGGTCATTGTCATTGGTCATTGTCATTGGTCATTGTCATTGGTCATTGTCATTGGTCATTGTCATTGGTCATTGTCATTGGTCATTGTCATTGGTCATTGTCATTGGTCATTGTCATTGGTCATTGTCATTGTTCATTGTCATTGGTCATTGTCATTGGTCATTGTCATTGGTCATTGTCATTGGTCATTGTCATTGGTCATTGTCATTGGTCATTGTCATTGGTCATTGTCATTGGTCATTGTCATTGGTCATTGTCATTGGTCATTGTCATTGGTCATTGTCATTGGTCATTGTCATTGGTCATTGTCATTGGTCATTGTCATTGGTCATTGTCATTGGTCATTGTCATTGGTCATTGTCATTGGTCATTGTCATTGGTCATTGTCATTGGTCATTGTCATTGGTCATTGTCATTGGTCATTGTCATTGGTCATTGTCATTGGTCATTGTCATTGGTCATTGTCATTGGTCATTGTCATTGGTCATTGTCATTGGTCATTGTCATTGGTCATTGTCATTGGTCATTGTCATTGGTCATTGTCATTGGTCATTGTCATTGGTCATTGTCATTGGTCATTGTCATTGGTCATTGTCATTGGTCATTGTCATTGGGTCATTGTCATTGGTCATTGTCATTGGTCATTGTCATTGGTCATTGTCATTGGTCATTGTCATTGGTCATTGTCATTGGTCATTGTCATTGGTCATTGTCATTGGTCATTGTCATTGGTCATTGTCATTGGTCATTGTCATTGGTCATTGTCATTGGTCATTGTCATTGGTCATTGTCATTGGTCATTGTCATTGGTCATTGTCATTGGTCATTGTCATTGGTCATTGTCATTGGTCATTGTCATTGGTCATTGTCATTGGTCATTGTCATTGGTCATTGTCATTGTCATTGTCATTGGTCATTGTCATTGGTCATTGTCATTGGTCATTGTCATTGGTCATTGTCATTGGTCATTGTCATTGGTCATTGTCATTGGTCATTGTCATTGGTCATTGTCATTGGTCATTGTCATTGGTCATTGTCATTGGTCATTGTCATTGGTCATTGTCATTGGTCATTGTCATTGGTCATTGTCATTGGTCATTGTCATTGGTCATTGTCATTGGTCATTGTCATTGGTCATTGTCATTGGTCATTGTCATTGGTCATTGTCATTGGTCATTGTCATTGGTCATTGTCATTGGTCATTGTCATTGGTCATTGTCATTGGTCATTGTCATTGGTCATTGTCATTGGTCATTGTCATTGGTCATTGTCATTGGTCATTGTCATTGGTCATTGTCATTGTCATTGTCATTGGTCATTGTCATTGGTCATTGTCATTGTCATTGGTCATTGTCATTGGTCATTGTCATTGGTCATTGTCATTGGTCATTGTCATTGGTCATTGTCATTGGTCATTGTGTCATTGGTCATTGTCATTGGTCATTGTCATTGGTCATTGTCATTGGTCATTGTCATTGGTCATTGTCATTGGTCATTGTCATTGGTCATTGTCATTGGTCATTGTCATTGGTCATTGTCATTGGTCATTGTCATTGGTCATTGTCATTGGTCATTGTCATTGGTCATTGTCATTGGTCATTGTCATTGGTCATTGTCATTGGTCATTGTCATTGGTCATTGTCATTGGTCATTGTCATTGGTCATTGTCATTGGTCATTGTTGTCATTGGTCATTGTCATTGGTCATTGTCATTGGTCATTGTCATTGGTCATTGTCATTGGTCATTGTCATTGGTCATTGTCATTGGTCATTGTCATTGGTCATTGTCATTGGTCATTGTCATTGGTCATTGTCATTGGTCATTGTCATTGGTCATTGTCATTGGTCATTGTCATTGGTCATTGTCATTGGTCATTGTCATTGGTCATTGTCATTGGTCATTGTCATTGGTCATTGTCATTGGTCATTGTCATTGGTCATTGTCATTGGTCATTGTCATTGGTCATTGTCATTGGTCATTGTCATTGGTCATTGTCATTGGTCATTGTCATTGGTCATTGTCATTGGTCATTGTCATTGGTCATTGTCATTGGTCATTGTCATTGGTCATTGTCATTGGTCATTGTCATTGGTCATTGTCATTGGTCATTGTCATTGGTCATTGTCATTGGTCATTGTCATTGGTCATTGTCATTGGTCATTGTCATTGGTCATTGTCATTGGTCATTGTCATTGGTCATTGTCATTGGTCATTGTCATTGGTCATTGTCATTGGTCATTGTCATTGGTCATTGTCATTGGTCATTGTCATTGGTCATTGTCATTGGTCATTGTCATTGGTCATTGTCATTGGTCATTGTCATTGGTCATTGTCATTGGTCATTGTCATTGGTCATTGTCATTGGTCATTGTCATTGGTCATTGTCATTGGTCATTGTCATTGGTCATTGTCATTGTCATTGGTCATTGTCATTGGTCATTGTCATTGGTCATTGTCATGGTCATTGTCATTGGTCATTGTCATTGGTCATTGTCATTGGTCATTGTCATTGGTCATTGTCATTGGTCATTGTCATTGTCATTGGTCATTGGTCATTGTCATTGGTCATTGTCATTGGTCATTGTCATTGGTCATTGTCATTGGTCATTGTCATTGGTCATTGTCATTGGTCATTGTCATTGGTCATTGTCATTGGTCATTGTCATTGGTCATTGTCATTGGTCATTGTCATTGGTCATTGTCATTGGTCATTGTCATTGGTCATTGTCATTGGTCATTGTCATTGGTCATTGTCATTGGTCATTGTCATTGGTCATTGTCATTGGTCATTGTCATTGGTCATTGTCATTGGTCATTGTCATTGGTCATTGTCATTGGTCATTGTCATTGGTCATTGTCATTGGTCATTGTCATTGGTCATTGTCATTGGTCATTGTCATTGGTCATTGTCATTGGTCATTGTCATTGGTCATTGTCATTGGTCATTGTCATTGGTCATTGTCATTGGTCATTGTCATTGGTCATTGTCATTGGTCATTGTCATTGGTCATTGTCATTGGTCATTGTCATTGGTCATTGTCATTGGTCATTGTCATTGGTCATTGTCATTGGTCATTGTCATTGGTCATTGTCATTGGTCATTGTCATTGGTCATTGTCATTGGTCATTGTCATTGGTCATTGTCATTGGTCATTGTCATTGGTCATTGTCATTGGTCATTGTCATTGGTCATTGTCATTGGTCATTGTCATTGGTCATTGTCATTGGTCATTGTCATTGGTCATTGTCATTGGTCATTGTCATTGGTCATTGTCATTGGTCATTGTCATTGGTCATTGTCATTGGTCATTGTCATTGGTCATTGTCATTGGTCATTGTCATTGGTCATTGTCATTGGTCATTGTCATTGGTCATTGTCATTGGTCATTGTCATTGGTCATTGTCATTGGTCATTGTCATTGGTCATTGGTCATTGTCATTGGTCATTGTCATTGGTCATTGTCATTGGTCATTGTCATTGGTCATTGTCATTGGTCATTGTCATTGGTCATTGTCATTGGTCATTGTCATTGGTCATTGTCATTGGTCATTGTCATTGGTCATTGGTCATTGTCATTGTCATTGGTCATTGTCATTGGTCATTGTCATTGGTCATTGTCATTGGTCATTGTCATGTCGTCGTGTCATATTCTTCCTTTAGCTGCCTTCTTCTCGGAACAGCCATTGTATAATATTTCTAAGGTCAGTCTGTGGACACTATCACTATTTTTTCGTAGTTGTGTGTTTTTATATATTGTCTTATGTTCGTTATTTGCTATTATTGGAACTGTGGTATACCGGAACTAGTAAACTTTATTATTAAAAACGGCAAGTTTTAATTTATTTGTCTTTAATTTTATAACCTCACTTTAATAATGTCCTATTTTTTAGAAAAACACATTAAAACAATAACTTAACAAAATTATATGCTACGGAGATATTACTTACAGACGCTTTGGCTAAAATTAATACCATAAAAGAAATTTTTAAATCGACCAAACTGGAATAGTTTCTTATAGCACCAAGTACTTTAAGTCATTTTTTAATTATTTTGTCCAACACTGTAAAATAATATTTACTCTGTCAGTTTTAATAGTTCAACTGTATAATAAACAGTATTAAATATAGTAGACAAGTATTCATTAATTTTTTTAAATGAATTTCCATCAAGTAAATAGACGACTTAAACACGTCCAATACGGTTTGTCTTCAAGACGTACAAAACTGGATGTCTTAAAGACGTACAAAATTAGATGTCCTAAAGACGCTTTGGTTTGTAACAAAAAATACGTCCTACAGACACCTTTAAAAAATCTTTTGGATATTAGCGTAGATCTTCAAAACGCCACGAACGTCGTGAACAAACGTATATAAGATGTCTTTAAAACGTGTCTGTGCTATCTGGGTACTGTTATTCTTTATTAAGTAAAAATAAATCTTTTTGAAATACATGTAGATCATTATGTTTTATTTTGCGTAATTTAAAAAAAAAACACTCATTTTATTATGTAAACGATTTCATTCAGTTTATTTCAATATATTTTTTTCTTATGTCTTATTTATTGTTACTTATTTATTTTAAATTTTACGTTTTGAACTTGCTTTATACCTTAAAAGATCAATGAAGTTCTAATAACATAAATACAAGTTCATTTTTTTATTTCCAACATGCTACGCCTTTGGCCAAATATCGTTGGTGTCAGAAGGGAACAAGATTTTCAGCGACGTTATGAGTTCTCTCTTTATTACCTAGTCTAAGATCTGAGCCTGTATCTGTCTTGTCAATATTTTATTGAGGTAAGTTGACTCAAATCATAATATTATTTTGAAGTCAAAAATCTACCGTACTTCTATTTACAATTACTTATTCTAGTTTTTACTTACTCACAGCGAATAAAAGCCAATAGAACCAATTTACTTTACTATTTTTTCTCACAATCTCATTGTATGTATCTATAATTCCTTTATCATTAGAATTCATAATTTGCGTTTCTTTCTCCCATATCTCCTGAATCAAATTATTAGCTTCTTTGGTTTTTATTTTTATTCCCCGATATAAACCTATTAAAATAAATTTATATCATCATATACATACTTTTCGTCCCACTATCCCTCCCCCACTTGGCCCCAAGCTACGTCTACTTCAAAATTTTCAATGACACTGTATATACAGGTTGTATGTTGTTTAGAGATCCTTGTTCAAAAATTACAAGCATTTTTTAGCAGATGCTTTAGGTACTCTCTTTAAGATCCACTCCAGTATAGTTAACATAAGAATAACAATGTATTTCATTATTCAATTAGCATTATCCAATTTAATAATCTTACATTAAATAATTAAATAAAAAAATTATGTTTTATTTACATAAATAATAAACTTCGAGCCAACCCTGGCAAACATCAAATAATGTAGTTTTAACGGTTAGTAGCATAGCAACAATAGAGAATTCTCCTCGGAAAAGAAAGTACATAAATAATGAAAACTATCCAAAATTTTATGACACAAGGCTCAGGATGTGGATTATACTCCAGATCCCTTAAACCATAACATTAAATTGGCTGTGAGTAATAGTGCCAGTATAGTTCAAATTGAGCTCACGGGGAGTCTCATAGCAAGCAAAAGAAATCGCCAGAAACAATATCACTGAAAGAAAAATCTATATTTATACAGATAGCAGACAAGCACTATTCGTCCTGAACAGAATTTAATCAAGGTTAGTACTAAAATGTCACGAAGCTTTGGCCGAAGTATCCATCAACAATGCCAAGAAGGCAGCCAACCAAATACTTTTTGGACCGGGTCCCGCTATTGGGCTATCAACATGGTCGACGCTCTCATTAGAAGATTTGTGTTCGGCGAGTATCGGCTAATACTGGCAGATACAAGCACCTGTTTGTGACGTTGTAGACTGCCTCATGAGCTAGGAGGTGCCTATCTACTTAGGAGAACGTATACAGGGATTACTGTCGCCTTAATGCCGTGAGGTAACCCACTCTCCGCGCGTTTCAGATACTAATACCTCTCATATTCCATAATTTTTACAGGAAATAAAACCATCTGAAGTTTTCTCGGGGACATCCGGGGTATTCATTTGAATAAATTTAGTATAGTTACGATATTGTATGTTATATATATACTACAAAAAGCATCCATTAAGAACTAAATGAAGACTATTACCTATTGAGTAAACGGTCACTGAAATAGCGTTATTTGTTAGAAGTCTCAGATCAAATTTGTAGAACATTAGTAAATATATTTTAATATAAGTGACTGCTATAAAATAAATAGACGCCAATAAAAAAGTCCAAGAATAGACTGTGTAACATCTGTACAGAAAAGATTTTTTGTCAGTAATGAACGTCCATGTTCCCGTAATGAGATTGAAGAGGGTTGCTGCTCTCAAATGTTCAATTTGTGGAACCTGCAAATGAAAAAAAAATGTGTTGAGTGAATCTTTGTTTTACATATGCTTAAATTTTAGTTTGCGAATAATCAGTGGTTAACAATTTTTCAGATCGTCCTAATTAAATGCTAATAGACATAATAGCCTCATGCGAAAATGATATCTTAGTTATTATTGGTTCAAATTGAATGAGACAAACGGCATTTTACGTAAAACATCAAATGAATGTAAAACCAAACGAAAAAGCACTTGTCTCTGCTTGTATATTAGGGTGGAACGACATTTTTTTTTTTTTGGTTGGGTTACACATTAGGTGCCAAAAGTTGCTCATTACATACAGTTTAATATTAAAAAAAGGAGTTACTGAATATTTGATTATCTTCAGGGTCCGCATGTAACACAAAGAATGTCAAAAAATAAAAAAAAAATACGTTTTTTTAATCTAGCAAGCAAAAGTTTTTTTTTCTTGCTTTATGCATTAGGTCACAAACCTTGATCATAACTATACAGTTAAAAAAAATATATTTACCCAATTTTCGATCATCTTCAGGGTCGGCATGACAAAAAAAAGATAGCAAATATTTCAAAAAATACGTCCTTTTTAAAAAAACCTAATCCAAAATTATTTTAGATCAAACATCAATCTGTCACAACTTGTCGCATTAGGAAGTGATGGACTCTGATCAATACCGGCACGAAGGGGGATACTAAGATGATTGAGGTAAACCTAAAACGACACTTGCATTGGTTCATTTACTAGTTCCATGGAAATGAAAAAATGAACTTCCTCTTCGACATTTAATTAATAAATTAGACGGTAAAACAACAGAACCTATTGGTATTTTGTTGCCAACTAATATATATGCTAATATAAGCTCTAAAAATAAAAAAAATAGATCCAACCACTTTAACGCTTTCGGTGCCCAAGCTTTAATGCAAACTACAACCTCTGGCCCATCGGTACACGAACATTTAGAAGTTTGGACGTTCATTAACGTCATGGACCATACACAATGAAAATCTAAAAATATATTCTAGGGAATAGCTATTTATTATATATATACAGGGTGATTATAAATACAGACACAACTTAACACCAAAAGAAAAAAGAATATAGACCTCTATAGGATGTCAAGTACTGATGTCAAAGAAGTATATTACCGGGCCGCTGGCTAACGATGTACCTATAAATTCATTTATTGATAAACATCATGAATGGTTGACCCGAGACTTATAAGTTCTCAGAAGCCTATCTAGGGAGTGGAATAAATGAGGAATTTATAAATCGAAAGAAATAGAAGTTATACCATCAATTTATAAATCAATTTATTTACTTTTTTATTTTGTCTGGTATTCTATTCCCAAACGAAATTTTTTTTAAATTTTGACGGTTTTACCATAAAAATTGACATAATTTTTTCACATTTTTCTAATTGGCTTTTGAAAATATGGACTTATTTAGGGTAAAATGCTAATTTAATTTTTGGTAAACTATTTGTCTGAATTAATGAATGGTTTTCTATTCCTTAGACATTATAAGTAATATGAACCATTGTAAATACAATTTAAAAATCAGTTTAGGCTCAAGAATGCCAAACAAAATAAAAAGTAAAGAAACTAAATTATTAATTAATTAAATTTGTGGTGTAACATACAGGGCATTTCATTAAAAAAAAAATAAGAAAATGTAATCTTGCGGTTTGACACACCCTATATACAACGTAGCAAATGAATGGAAAGTCAAAACATTCTTAGAAACATTAGTTCTATTAAAATTGTTTGACGATGTGAGAACAAATAAATTTTTTTATACAAGGAGGTTTTATTTTAAAACAAAGTTTTTACACCACTCATTTATGAACTTTCCTGTATACTTAGAAATAATTTTAAAATATGGTTGTACTACTTAAAAATGTCTTCGTATCTTTAATAATAAAACAGCTATCGATAAATTACGCACCGATGAGACACCCTGTGTATGTATAATAGGCTAACATGATAATATTATTACATAGGTAAATTTATAATGAATTTATTGCTTAAATTATATACAGGGTATTGTATTCAAATTGGGTAAAATAAAGTTAAAATGAGTCGTATTTGAGATGTTTCAAAACCCTCTGTATAATATAAACTAGTTCTATCATGTCTATTCGTAAGTTTGGTAACTTATATGCCTGTATTTTAAATAATTGATAAGCTACTTAAATTCTGATAATTTTATTTGGGGTCTGTATCATTTTATATTATAAAAAATTTATTGCTTGTCAACCCTGTAATACTTTTTAAAAAATTCTAGGGTTTACTACAGTATTCCCTAAGAATTCTAAAACTGAGATAAAATACAGTGTTCCATTTAACAAATATATATTTTTACTTTC
Source organism: Psylliodes chrysocephalus (assembly GCA_927349885.1). Taxonomy (NCBI): domain Eukaryota; kingdom Metazoa; phylum Arthropoda; class Insecta; order Coleoptera; family Chrysomelidae; genus Psylliodes; species Psylliodes chrysocephalus. The sequence goes on from OV651819.1 coordinate 45,272,114, forward strand.
CAAGCAAAAGTGTAACACACTGTATATCCAAAAATATTTTTTTATTATGTTTTTCAAATCCACATAACTTTTATTAAATATAAAGATTTGTTTGCGTGTCTATGTCACAAATTGAAATATCGGGCAATTAGGTACTTCATCTAATTAGAACCTGTTAAAGCTTTGCTATGTTAAATTCACAAAGATAATATTAAAACCAAATTCATAATGCACTAATCTAAGAACGTTTTTACATGCCTACGGGGTTATAAAGACAATTTACTGCATAACGACTTGTCTAAATTCATCGAAGCATACATCTTCAAATAACGTTACAAAACGGCGTGGGCATTGGGGAAAGAAGTATCATGACGGTAATGAACGTCATTGGCAGCAAAAGTGTTAAGTGTTAAGCACAGATCAAAAATATTTATTTGAGATTAGTCCAGCTGTAGCTTGCGAAATACTTTCACAAGAACTTGCAAAAAGGCATCCTGGCAAGTTGTCACATGCTCGTTGGTTGACTTGCGCGAGTAGGTTATTACAATTATATGTATGTAGCGACAAATGATCTTTCTGATATATTAATAACACTTGCCACATATGTCATAAAAGTATATGTTCCCGTTTGGTTTAAAATTAAAAGCAATTATTTGTGCACTAATGGTGCAAAAAATTTGTTTTATTTAGTAAAGCTTTCAAGATATTTGGATGAATCTAAAAGAGAAGAAATCGATGCTACTATCTAAAGAAAGGTGTCACGACAAAAGGACGCGGAAAAAAGGACGCGGAAAAAAGGACGCGGGAAAAAAGGAAGCGGGGAAAAAAGGGCGTGGGACAAAAGGACTCGGGAAAAAAGGACGCGGGACAAAAGGACGCAGAGCAAAAGAAATCCCTACAATTTTGAAGCCCTGCACTCAAAGAAAAATCTATACTTTTGCAAATGTTATAAGCATTTTTATATATAAATATTTACTTTAGACCCCATGTTTTAGGTATTCCTGAATTATTTAATGTGGCAGGGGTAGAAAGGATTACTTTTTAAAAATATTTTAAAAATCTATAAGCTATAGTAAAAGAAAGAAAGCACTCGTTAGTAATCATTTATACCTGACAGCATTGTTTATGGCAAAATCTGGTAATTTGTAATTAAAAAATTACATTTAACGGCAAACAGAAATTGGGAAATTATAAATTTAAAGTGAAAATAAAATCAATTAAAGGGCTTTTACGACAATGAGGGTTTCTAATACCTAGTATTAGAAAGCAAATTTTAGAAATGGATTACAATTACACAGGTAATAATTAAAATATGTAAATAACCACAAACAGATTTAAAAATTTGGCAGGTAATGATTAGAATGTAAAGAGGGGAAACTTTTCTTGGTATATATTTAGACTGTTGTTGAAGAAAAAATATGCATTTCACAAATAGATTTCAGTCTGCTAAGATGGCATTAGTATTTGTGAAAAGTCAAAAAGGTGACAACATGTTACTTTATAATGGATTTATTCACAAAAAGAGCGAGTAATTGACGAAAAGACGATTTGTAAGTGTGCTACTTATAATAAGTGTAAATGTACAGGAAGAGTACATACCGTTGGGGATGAAATTATAAAGTATACAGAACACAATCACGTTGTGGACACGGCAAAGTGTGAAGCAAAAGAAGCTTGTAATCGGATGAAGGAAGTTGCACAACAACTTGAATTCTCCACCCAAGGTGTAGTAGCTGAAATATCTTGAGGACTTTCCTTAGCTACAACGGCACAACTTCCTTCAGTGTCGTCTTAAAAAAAAACTGTGTAAAGAGTTCGGAACGAGCCAGGAGGTACGCCCGCAAATCCAAGAAATTTAATAGAACTTGGGCTTCCTGAAGATTATAAAAGAACTACTGACGGTGAGCTGTTCCTATTATTTGATAGTGGTCCAGAAGAAGAGCGTATTTTATTATTTTCAACCCAAAGAAATTTCAGTTTTATGAAACAATGCGATCATTGGTATACCGATGGAACATTTAAATCAGCTCCACCATTGTTTTCTCAAATATACACAATTCATGAAGTGCGGTATAGTAATGTTATCCCGACTGTGTTTGCAGTTCTCCCGGACAAAACACAAGAGACCTTATACAAGTGTTTTTCAACAATTAAAGGTGTTAATCCGGGATGTTTTTTTCATTTCTCGCAGTGTATGTGGCTCCATATTCAAAGTGCAGGATTACAACGCAGATATATTGAGAATTCTGACTTCGCTCTTCATCTAAGACAATTGAGAGCTCTTGCATTTGTTCCAGAGAACCATGTAGGCGAAGTGTTCGAGGAATTACCCGATAGCGATTTTTATACACAAAATGAAGAACTGTTAGTGCCACTGATAAATTATTTTGAAGACACTTGGATAGGGAGATTAGATAGAAGAAGACATCGAAGACAACCACATTTTCTTGCAAATGTATGGAATTGTTACGATCTGGCAGACCAAGATATACCTCGAACTAATAATGCATTCGAGGGATGGCACAACAGCTTTTCTTTTCTTCTGAACGCTGCACTTCCCAATATTTGGAAATTCATTGATTCCCTTAAAAAAGAATATAACTTAAATGTGTTAAAAATAGAGCAGTGCATTGCGGGGAATTAACCTTCACGTAAAAGAAAATATCAAGATACAGCAAAGAGGATAACAGCTATTGTTGTCGATTTTCCTAACAGGCCAAATTTAGAATATTTGAGAGGCATTGCTCACAATTTTCAGTTGCAAACTTAATATTTCTAGGATAAAATAATCACAAAAAACAAAAAAAAATACAAAAAAATGTTAAACAAAAAATTACAAAAAAAATTACAAAAAAAATAAAAAAAAATTAAACAAAAAATTACAAAAAAAAATACAAAAAAAATTAAACAAAAAATTACAAAAAAAATTTCATAAAAAATAAAAAAAAACTTGGAAACACGCCAGCTTTAAGCTGCCAGTCCTAAGCCTGGATAAAGTGTGAAGGCAAGTTTATCGTATTTTGTCACAGGCCAAATTTAGAATATTTGACAGGCATTGCTCACAATTTTCAGTTGCAAACTTTTTTTTAACAACCCAAATGTCCAACTACAAAAATATTCAAATAATGGCATTTAAATAAAAAACTTACAATTGTTTTGCAAAACCAAGTTTGCATTGTCATTAAAGTTAATTGTTAATGTCAATTAAAATTACCTATTTATAGTAATGCAATAAAATTATGCGTCCTTTTTTCCAGCGTCCTTTTTTCCCCACGTCCTTTTGACCCGCTTCCTTTTTCTTCGCGTCCTTTTTTCCCGCGTCCTTCTTTCCGCGTCCTTCTGTCGTATATCCCTAAAGAAATGCTTATTTTGGCCATCCAGAAAACATACTTCTCAGTATGGTTAAAGATTCACGACCTCATATAAGAGAACTGGCCTTTCGTCGAATTTTAAGAGGTAAAGAGTATGAAAAGAAATATGACAATAAACCTAGGTTCTTTAAAATACCTATTTGGGTGGACCTCCACGTGGTGAGCTCTGGGTTAATTTTTGTAATAGTTTAAATTATTGTTCTTGGTTTGTCTATATTTAAATAATGACCTTTATCATATTACTTTTATCAACTTAACAGTTTCAATAAATTAAGTTAATGATTAAAAATGTGATTTTTAATTATTATAGTTAATTAGAAAAAATGTATAATATTAAATAAATATTAATACGACAGAATACCTTTCATAGCTATGTTCGGTTTACAACCCTTTATATTAATTGAGTAATGTTTTATGTTCTAAATTATAATTATCAATAGTGTTATATTTAATTTAAATAGTTAATGAAAAATTATATTACTCTTAGACAGAACCTGGTTTGGTGAACTTGTGGTTCTATCAGTGGACCTTGGAAATATCCTTAGATCTTTCGGTAACAGATCTGGGATAGGCTACTGGTTACAAGCTGGTCGATCCCATTTGTGACGGATTGTCCAAATGAAAGGTACAGCTGAATGTATTTGTGAACAGCAAACTACGTCTCGCAGAATACTTAGCTGTACTTTGGACTGTGCTAACTTATACCTCTTGGAAGACGAAACCAAATGCGACTACTACAGCTATTCAAACAATTAATTGATGTAATAAACAGGACGACAATATTCAAGATATTGATTATGGATGTAGCACAAAAAACTAATATGGAAGGCGCGCTTTCTACCGGATCATATCCCGATGTAGGTCTCTTTCCGATGTGTGCCTCTTTCGGATTTTTAAACAGAAAGGAACGAACTTGCAAATGGCTACTCTAAGTTCCAGAAATGTATAAAAAAAATATCTACGTTATTTTGAATTTCGAAGTCAATTCAAACAGAATTTAATTTAACAGCTTTTGATTGGTTAAAATCAAAATTTGTATACTCGCTTGCTTGTTTGGGGTTCTATGACTGCGGATTTTACATCCATTCGCCTATCTTTATCGTTTTTAGTCCTTATTTTGATTTTACAATGTTTTATTTTCATGTAATTCCTACTAACTAAAATTTGTAATATAAGTAAATTATATTTTTTTCCCCCAATTTTTTTTAAATCATATTTTTTAAATTCCCTTTTTTGTTTGACTTTTTGTTTTTTTTTTTTTTTTGTTTTTTTTTTTATTTTTTTTTATTTTTTTTTCCCCAGATGGAACATAAAAAGGGACACATTTTAGGCCTAACGGTCTTTCTAGACGATTTGTACAATAACATGGACGACCACCGTAAGTTTGAGGGGTTTGAACAAGGGTTTGAAAAAAGGATTTATAATATAATTTTACATTTACAATTTAACATTAATATTTAACAAATGCGCGTACAACAGTTGGTATAAATCGGAATTATCGTTGATTGAAATTAACTGTCAGAATGTTTTAGATGGAAATATCATAGTCTGTTTACTATTTTTAACAAAAAATCAATCATTGTTTTATCAGATACCAATAATGCCTCCCCGACGCTATATATAAATACACAGTTCTCTATTTACATAATTATAATTCTTAGGTAGGTTTATATTTCTAGACATAAATCTTGTAATAAATATAACAGTTGCTAAATACATTGATTACATTTTCATTAGCCAATGTAAAAATGTCTTTTATTGTACCTAGGATTCAACTTAACACTACACAAAACTAAAAATAAAATGCATCATGTAATTAAATAATAAAACACAAATTCACGCCAAAATATCACAAACGGTCCTGTAAGGGCAGCGTCATATATATTGAAAAACCGGATTTAAGTGGTGTTGCCAGGTCAATATTGAATTTGTAGGTGAATCGCTTGTTGAACATTAATACCGTACTTGTATATATTTTTGGAAATGTAATTACACATAAATATTATTAGTTGATTATTTAAATTTTTATAAATTATTTTGTGGCGATATTTCGTAAATATAAACTGTTTAAATCATATAATTTAAAATTAAATTAATTTGAAAATCTTTTGTGTTAGATATATTTAATATACTTGGCAACACTATAGGGACAAGTCATGCATATTGCGCATGCTTCTAGACACACTATTTTAAGATGTTAGGCGCAGAGACGCGTTTTATGCACAGTAGGTTTCAATTTTTGCTTAAATGTTATATTTATATTGGTCTTCTATATTATTTCTATGATCTTGGTACCTACCCAAGTTATTTTGCTCGCAAAGATGTTCGGTTTTGGAACAAGAAAATTAAACTTTATCACTACCTAACAAAGTTTTAACCAATAGAATTAATAATCCTTAGATTCATGGTATTCCTTAGTTTATATTTACTTTTAAATGTCAAATTTTACAAGATACTTGAAGTTTGAAATCAAGGTTCTAAATTTGAGATTTTTTTTTAGTTACTAACATGTAGGTATCTCAAAAGTAGGTAAGCAATTTTAAGCGGGGTTGATAAAAAATTTGCAACAAATGGAACTTCTTTGTGGTATTTGTATTTTTGAGGCCGCCCTAAAAAAGTAAATTTTGGAAATTTCTGGTTTCAAAAGTCGTCTTAATTAAGAAATAGATTTCGGAAATTTTTAATTTTGAAAAGGTTTTGTTTTACCTTCTAAAATGCTTTGTATAATATGAGACGTCAGAGCTGGCAATATAAAAAATGTTATTTTTTAAAAATCGAAGTTTTATCCGGAATAAACATTTTTGAGAAATAAAAATGTGTAAAGTTACTCTTTTTTGACGAATGTGAATGTTGCCGCATGAGCATTTTCGCTACGAAAGTTTTTGATATATAAAAAATAAAATTAAACACTATTAATATTATTTCACGTTCTGAAGGTACGTGGATATAAAAAAAATCACCTAGGTAGATGTACTTAATTTAATAGAAACACAATATAGGAATACAATATACATTATTATAAATGTATGATTATCATAAATATTTATGGTTAATATAGCGTAGGAAAACATATCCTACATTTTTCTCACTGGATTTCTTATTTTTAACTTTCTTGTGAACCTTGGGTCAACGAGTTCCAGCAGAAAGCATTTTTGAAAAAATTCTTCCAGTTTCGGAAACATCTTCGTTTCCCAAAAATGGTCATCTTTTTTAATCTTTAAAAAATATAAATATATATTTAATTAGGCCTGAAAATTATTAGTACAGTGCAGTATCCCCCTAGACGGGTTTAAGGCTTATCCCAACGCTCGCAAAAGATATGATAAGTAAGAAGAAAATGCATATTTTAAACCATCAGTTAGTTTAATAGGGCTTCTAAATACCATTTATTACATACTTATACATATTTGTTTTTTATTTCGAGAATTTTTGCACTGTTTAAGGAGTTTGAGGTATCTTTCTCGGAGCCAAGGGGGACACAGCTGTCAAAAATATATACAAATCTTTAAAAGATACAAATAAATCATACCTTTTGTGTTATCATTCCCATAGGACTCCAAATATCAAAGATGCAAAAGTTCCTTCCAGTAATGTGCAACTGGCCTTGAACTTGATATTAAAAATTATGGTTGGTTTTTAAAATCATTTCATTATTTTCATCCAAAGTAGCACATTTTATTATTTTTTGTTGCACTGCATCTCGAGGATGTAGCTTGCTAGCTACTTTTGGACACTTAACCTCGATAATGCCGTCGTCTCCCATGAGGCCATCAGGACTGCACTCCAAGAAAAAGTGTTCTTGGTCTATAAAAAGGCCACATTCTCTAATTTGCAATTAGAAAACTGTTAAATCTTTGCACAATTAAAAAATAATAAAAACAGCTTACCTTTACTATGTATTCATCCTCAAACTGTTTTATGGCTGACAGCTCATGTTTTTGACCATACTTTGTACTTTCATTCCCGCTGAATGTAGTATACAGCATATTTTTAATTTTGTTTTCGCCATTTTTTTCCCTCATTCTGCAAATTTTGCCAAAATGGCAAGCAGTGAGTCGATTTCCACAGTGGATTTTTGCCTGACCTTTGGTGTTTTCTTCAATTTTTAATATTTCAGTTTTATCCTTTTTTTAGTTTGGAAATTAATGTTAACTTTTTTCCTCATATTGGTCTTGAGACAGGTCCGGTTCTGGATTTGCGTCGGGGCCATATTCGTTATCAGGAAGCGCCAATGCTTTTACCCTTTTCTTTTTAGAAACAGGTCGAAATTTTCTTTTCAAACTCCTTTCGCTGTACTGTTTTGTAAATTTTAAATTTGTTGCTCCGATTATTTTATAATAATTTCCAGTCGCGTTAAAAGACAAAAATTTTTACATATCGTTTTCAAATAAAGTGACTTATATCAAAAATTCCTGTATTTTCTCCAAAATTTTGATTTAAAGGTCTATTTGATTGGACTATACTGTATCTTTATCTCGACGTCATTAAAGCAACGTTGCCATTTGCGTTTTTTAAGTTAAGAAATATAGTTTTATTAAAACTTTTTTTTTGTATCTAGACGAAAAGTAAGTGAAATTATCTGTCATTATGTATATTTGTATGTATTATTCCTAGCAATTAACACTATTTACTAGTTTTGAATTTGGCATATAGATTAGAATAAACAATATTTGTTAATATAAAGTACATATATATGATAAAATCTTACCACAGATCTTACCATCAAATCATGAAATTTCCGTACGGTTTTGTTTCTAGAAGTCTCCTGAAAACGCTACTATCTCCGTCGCCAATCAATCTGTGGTAAATAATACCATGCATTTCTAAGCTTTTTTTAAAACCCTCCATAATTATGTCATTTTCCATACCCGTTGATGCCTTTGACCAATTTTTAAAACAGACGTGAACTTGCACATCTATGCCTTTAGATTCCACTAGCGTGCACACAGAACAATACTTGTTCCTTATTCCCAGAAACAAGATTTTGCTGGTTCTTGCGCCGATAATACAAGCCTAAAAGTAAAGAAAATGTTAAACTTATAACAATAGGTAAAATTAAGCAAGATACGTAATGAAGCTAGGTGTTCTTGATTGTTTCGGCCTTTACTTGATAAAAATCCATACACTTTTATTTAAATATAAAAAAAAACTATCTTAACAAATTATTTCGAACAACAACTTCTTCTTCAGATATGACTTATTTACAATCTAATAATATATACAAAGTAAATTAAATAATTAGACGTATCGGAATCTATCATACCGCGGGAACAATGTTGTATTAAAATTTAATTTTATCCAATTATCTTAATATTTCGGGAACCCAATTGAACCGTCCGTAATTATACCTGCTAGGATTAAGAATCATATTGGACTGTCCCAAATAATTAATGTAATTAAGAAATGTATTCATAATTCCACTAAGGGATGTTACTGTGATTAACTCACGGAATACTAAGGTAACGAGATTTAATATACGTGAGCTATTAATGTTTAATTGATCATTTAATAGGTTATCGGAATTTTTATTATGTTATTTCAAGTGTCTTTGAATCGTTTAATTTAATGCCCTAATTCTTTATATGTAAAATCTCATTTGTTTTTTGTAAAAGAATGATTTTCAGCCAAAATATGTTTTGAAAATGATTAACAATTTGTCGTGATAGTTTTTATTTTTATTTATTATTAAATAAAAATGTTTGTAAAAATCTACCAAGTTTGGTTTTTCTCATTTAATGAAGCTAGGTATATAAAATACTTACAACGCCTGAGGGCGCATCGTAATTAATTGTGTAGGATCTTTTGGACCAAGCTCCGTTTGCAATAACAGATATAAGAGGTACGCCGTCTTCGATAGCTTGGCCTAATTCTTTCGCCATTCTATCCCAGCATCTTCAATGCTTTTCCAAGAAACTTCATTTATGAGCTCCGCAATTATTTTGTTATGCTTTTGATAGGTCATATCAGTCATAAATGGAATATTAAGCACAGAAAATAATTCATTAGTGGTAGAGTACCCCGTACCAGTAGATATGGTACCAAGTACCAACGCATCATTGACGTCCATTGTCTCATTAGAATGTTTAATGAGATCGAGACTTTTTTCGATATTACACATGTTGCAACGTAGCCGTATTTTAGTATTCAGACCCAACCGATGTTCACTGATGACGTACATGTTTCTAAACGTACAATCAAAAGATAAATGACTAGATATTTCGGCTATTTGTTGAAACAAATACTGAATATCCGTGATACGTCGTCCATCCAAAACTGTGATCAAGTCACTGAAAGAAAAAACACATTTCAATATATCCCTTACTCATGTGTGTAAAGTGTTTTTTTAATTAACATTTATTTGCTAATTAAATATTAAACCTGCCGCAATTAATCAGCACATTTTTATTTACCTTTGCTTGGAGATTTCACATGTAGAATCAGAAACTTCATTCTTTCTGGTGCTGTGAATATTAGTCTCCTTTGACAGTGTTTCCAATACCTAGCTAAAATATTAAGAAAACTAATAGTTATTTTTTTTAATATTCTCGATATTATTATTTAAACACCTTTCCTGGTCGAGAATCTCAATTATTGATAAACACGCGACGGATTCACCATGATCTTCGTCATTATTAAAAACACTACAATAAATGTAAATATTTAGAGTAGGGACTATCTAAAAAAGAGCAAGTCTAAATGTACTCACGTCTCAGTTTTTGGAGTTCTTCGACGGTTTCTTGTTCTTCTTTTGCTAGGATACACACGTTTTTGTATAACTTTTTATTTTTCCCATTCTTATTACACAAACTTACAAAGCCTTAGATAATCACTTTAGCACAAAGAAAAAAGTCGTTAGTAACTACTAAACGTTCACACTAGAATTAACGCACACACCACCAAATTATTTATTAAAACGCACGCCCATGTAATACCTCTCACTACTGTTGCATTGAATGCATCTGGCCGGGCTTTTGATCTTCACGGGTTTATCGCCAGGCGGCTGTACCGACCGGAAAAGTTTTATGCATTTTTGTAATTCCTTTTAAACTCGAAAAGTATTTAATACCATTCAATTATTTTTTCACAGATTCCTCCAGAATCTTGTCCTGAATATCGGAAAGCCATTGTTTGAACAAAAAAAAATTGGCTCAAATATTTTTTTTTTCTTAATTTTCAAATTTTATTTTTTTATCTAAACGCGACATTTTATAGACATTCCTGGTTTGCTTAGTGAAAATCGCGTAACGATTGCATTTTTCGTTCAAGAGGTGTAGTTGAATTACGATTTTCATATGTATGGAAGTCATAGAGTAAATGAAAAAAAAAAACATTGTTATACAGGGTGGGCCAGAAAGACGTACGATTTTAAGAACGCCACTGAATCCAAACGGCACTGGTTAGCGCGGCTCTAGTAGTGGGGGTAATTAGTTCGGTGTTCGGAAATTCAGTCACAATGGAGTCACTTTTATGATAGGCTTATGATTTTAATACTTGGCAAAACAATATTTTGCAATCAATCGCACTCGATGATGCCGAAGACCCTAACGGTATCGGAATATCGGTTTAGAAGTAGATAGTAAATATTTTGCAATAAAAGAGGTTTTCTACGATTTATTCGAAAGAACGGCTCAGTCTACTCAACCTCCAGTGCAAAAGAATCAAACGAATATTAAACTCCCTAAATTAAATGTACCAGTATTTTCAGGTGACTTTAAAATGTGACCTACCTTCATAGATCTTTTTAAACCGCTGATACATAGTAACCCCACCATTTCTAAATTTGAAAAATTTAGATATTTACAATCATCGTTGATGGGTGAGGCTTTAACTCTAATAAAAAATATAAAGGTTACAGAAACAAATTATGATATTTCTTTTGATAAACTAGTAAAAACTTTTCAAAATAAACGAGCTCTTGCAACATTCTATTGGGAAGAAATTCATAATTTCCCCAAACTTAACTCTGAATCTCCTAATTATTTTAAACAAATGTTAATGATTTTTTCTGATAATGTGGAAGCTCTTAAAAATTTGAATTAACTTGTAGATCAATGGAATTTTTTAGTATTTCATACTTTGGGTAAAAAATTAGACTCAGAGACACTACATCGTTTTGAGCAAAAGCATGCCTCATCAGGAATGCCCCAATATAATAAGTTGTACAATTTTCTCGAAAAAGAATGTCAGACGTATGATTTGTTTGCTTTAGTACAACCCCTTAAAAAATATTCTACTTTCTCTAAACCCAAGGTTCGCTTTGAACATAAAAAAAGCTCTACCTTTGTTACAAACATTAATGAAAATAAATGTAATTTATAAATGTTCTCTTTTTTTGTCCAAAACCTCAAAAGAGAGATATGACATATGCAAACAATCCCGCTGGTCTACTAATTGTTTAGGTAACAAGCATATGGCGCAAAATTGTAACTCTAACAGCTTTTGCAGAGTATGCCAAAACAAAAACCATCATACATTGCTACATTTTAGCTGTTGCAACAATTGCCAGTCCATCCTATTTTCACGGTGAATCACCTAACCGTATCACCTATCCTCAAACTCTCACAACCCTTTCTGCAGTCTCCTCTACCTCTACTGTTTTATTATCAACTGCTCTAATCGATGGTCTTTACTCTAGGGGACACTTTCAATGCATAAGAGAACTTACTACTTGAAAGTGGAAGCCAATCCTCCTGTGTCACTGAGAAATGAGCTAATCGATTAGGTTTACCTCGTAGCAAAGTTAATTTGACTGTTACTAGAATAGGTAATCTAAATACATTCTCTTCTAGTTTAGTATCATGCTCTATTAAAACTTTAGCTCAGGATACGCCTATTTTACAGGTCGACCCCATAACTCTTACTCGCATTTGTTCAGATTTACCTGAACAAAAGTTTTCTGTATTAAATTTCTCACATATTTCTGGTATAGATTTGGCCGATAATAAATTTAATTTTCCGGGTACAATTGATATGCTACTGGGAGCCGATGTAGTCCCTGAAGTCATGACATCCGGGAAAATTGTAAGTACTCCAGATCAGCCAACAGCTCTTAAAACTATTTTTGGTTGGGTTTTGATGGGACAAACCACTATGGCTGTACCGACTCGCTCTATACGCATATTTCTCTCAATGTAATTCCTCACTTGATGCAACTCTTGGAAAATTCTGGGAACTGGAAGAAGTTCCACAGATTAATTTACTGTCCTTCGATGAAAAAAGGTGTGAATATATTTTCACTACTACTCTCTCTCGAATTGAAACTGGAAGATATGCAGTTTCCCTTCCATTCTCTAATCCCCAACCTTATTTTGAAGATACTCCAACATCGGCCTTACGACGTTGTTAGTCTCTCGAGCGTCGCTTGTTACGAGAACCCCAACTTTATGCAGAATATAAAGAATTTATGAAAGATTACCTGTTAAGTAGTCACATGGAATCCGTCCTCCTCTATCGTTTGAACATATTTATTATATTCCACATCATTGTGTCACGAATCCTAATAGCCCCACAACCAAACTTCGCGTTGTCTTTGACGCTTCAAGTAAGTCCTCTTTTGGTATCTCACTAAATGATAGTCTTCTTACGAGACCAAAACTTCAGTCTGATATTATATCTCTGCTACTCAGATTTCGAATTCATCCCTTTGTATTTATTGCTGATATAAAACAAATGTATAGCCAAATTTTGATTCACGATAATCATCAAGATTATCAAAGGATTTTATGGCGATTTTCTCCTACAGATCCTGTCCAAGATTTTAAGCCTAAAACGGTTACATATGGTGTCTCTTCTGGCCCCTTTCTCGCCCTCTGAACCATTTCTCAATTGATTTCTGACGAAGAAAATAATTTTCCAATTGCGGCTAAGACCCTAACCTCATAAATTTACATTGATGATGTAATTACCGGTGCTGAAACTTTGGAAAAGACACAATCCTTGCAAGCGGAGATTATTTTGTTATTACATAAGGGTGCTTTCTCTTTAAGTAAATGGGCCTGTAACGACCCTAGGTTATTAGCCAGTCTAGCACGTAGTGATTGTCAACAATCTCCTCTGTTGTTCGACACCCATGATTTTATTGTGAAAGTGTTGGGTCTTACATGGAATCCCTCTCTTGACATGTTCTCATATATTGTTCAACCTATGTACAGAACTTGTTCTAAAAGGATTATTCTTCCTGAGATCGCCCGAACCTTTGATCCTATAGGTTTTCTAGCATCTTTAACTTTTTTTGCAAATCATTTGATTCAACAACTGTGGGTTTTACGGTTAGATTGGGATTCTCAACCTCCTTCTGATATTGTTAGTAAATGGTGTCAGTATAAATCTGAACTACCAACAATTTCTGCATTAAACATTCCTAGATGTTTTCCACAAAACGTTATTTCATGCGAACTACACGGATTTGGCGATAGCTTTGAAAAGGGATATGCTGCAGTCACATATCTTGGTTTTAGGTATCAAGATGGGTCTCATAAAGTTGTTCTACTTTCTGGAAAATCTAGGGTAGCACCCCTCAAGGTCCTTTTAATTCCTCGATTAGAATTATTTATGGCCGCAGTTTTGTTATCTAAGTGGCATATATCCAAGAGAGAGTGCCCCCTGAACGTTGGTATCATATAAGTTCCTCTGATAACCCTGCCGATTGTGCCTCACCTGGCCTTCTCCCTACTGCATTTTTATCTTACTCATTATGGTTTGTTGGACCAAAGTGGTTATCTTTTTCTTCTGAGCAATGGCCTGGGCCCTTGTTTTCTATGGTTCCTTGCCCAGAAGAAAAGTCCCTGACATTAACTACTCTTATTACTCTGAATAACTCTTTGGATATTCTTTTAGAAAAGTATTCATCTTTGACCAAATTAAAAGAATAATTGCCTATGTCTTACGCTTTGTCCATAATGCTCAAAGACATTTGCCCAAGCGCAGTGGCGCATTTTCAGCAACTGATTTGCATGAAGACCTTTTGGTGTTAATAAAAAGAATTCAGTATACCTCATTTTCTAATGAAATTGATCAATTGAATAGTAACGCCCTCTCTAAAACATTTCGAAAATTAAATTCTTTCCTAGATAAGGATGGTCTGCTTAGGGTGGGGGGTCGTCTTAAATTTTCAGGTTTATCATACGATAAAAAGTTTTCTCTCATTCTTCCTCGAAAGCATCGTCTCACAGATTTAATTATTGAATGCTTTCATAATGAACATTTTCATCCCGGGTTGCAAAATCTCCATTTTCTCCTCTCCCAACAATTTTGGATTTTGTCTCTAAAACGGTCAATACGCCATGTCTTGTCGCGTTGTCATCGTTGCTTTAAAATAAAGCCTACCTCTTATGAGCCTTTTATCGGAAACTTACCCTTATCTCGTATCAATAAGATTAAACCTTTCTCATGTGTGGGGGTCGATTACGGAGGTCCGTTCTTTGTAACACAAGTAGTTGAAATGATATATCAGTATACAGGTAGTTATGCAACTAACAATGCATGGAATGGGGATGGACGATATTTTATGTTACAGTGATTTTATCACTGATTACAGTAGTAATTCATGACATTGAAGTCGTGACAAGACAAAATGTTGGAAACCGAAAAAAAATCGAGTTAATTTTTAAATGCCCTTATTCCCTTATGAAAGTAAATGATGCTGTTCGATGCATAGCTTATTTCAAACTGTCTCCAATCGCCACAATTTAAAAGAATGTGCGATAAAGTTGGATCCATATGGGATTTTTTTATTATTGCGATTGAAAAAAAACGTCGTAAGGCAATCAAATACAACAATGTTCTAAAATATTTGATTAAAAGTACCTACCTACAAAAGAATGATGGTGAGTCATTTTTTAACAAAACATTTTATAAATAATCAAGTCAAAATTTAAAAAACCTTGTATGTAACTAATTACAGAAATAGGCTACCATGTACTAATTTTTGACCAATTTTTGTGAAGACGGTGTTTAATTAATCTGCAATATACTATATACAGTTTTTTTTTTTTTTTCGTGACTATTTGCAATAAATTTACAGCATTTATTATTTATAAAGGATTTCAGTATTCTCCATTAGTTATATAGTACTTAAAATTAATTGTTTCGTTTTACATAACCGAAAAAAACTTACAATTTCAAAATTTCCTACATTCTTCGACTATGACGTGCATGGGTATTTGTATTAAAAATACTATATGTAACTATTTCATTATAGTTGTTAAGTGAATTTATTTTCTATCATTTCTATTTGTTACCTTGGTCCGTAATTCAGTAATTTAAACAATTTTAATATCATTACTATCCTACCAAAATTATGATAATTCTATTATTCTCTAATCTCATAAAATAAAATAATTTACTTGGCAAACAGAAAAGGAAAAACGTTTACCCGAAAATCAAAGAAGAATCATTTTATTTTAAACATTAAACCATTATCTTATTAAGATCAAAAATAAATTATTTAAAGGGTATTAACACTCCACATATTCTAATATTTAACAAGAATTTAAAAAATGTAATCCTTGCTCGCTCCGCCACTGAGACCGCCGTCCCGACGCTAATTCCGCGTGGTGGCGGGAGTGGTGGGAGAGCGCCTCGACGGAGATGCTCTCACTTAGTGGAGAGCAGCATGTGGTGGTGGCTGCTGCTGGTGGTCACTTTAGTGACGGCTGCTGACGCTAAGCGAGCCCCGACCCAAGAACCCGTCATCGAAGAGGTCACTGCCAAACAGCTGGAACGCATCCTCTCCGAGAAGGACTATGTCGCCGTCTTTTGGTGTAAGTACAGCTCTGAACTGTGATGGCTTGCGGCTTTTGATTCTCCCAAGTGTGGTGTGCGCGAAACACTGTCCACTCCAGTGAACGTATTATGTGTCCATTGCCAGATATGGCTCGGCGCGTGTTCAAACTTTACTCCCGCACAACATTAAATTTCGGTCGCTGTGTGAATGAAACGATGCATTCCACATTTCGCTCACTTCGATCTTTAATTTCAGCAATAATATTATTCATGAATGCTTATAATGTTCCTGAAAATCTTGATTGTACCTAACCCGAGCAGTGCCACACTTTTCTTAATACGAAAATAAACCAGTGCTCGTTCTAATAGTGGAAGAGGTAGTTGGAATTTTGGGATATTTTGTCGTAGCAACAAAGCTTTGATCGCAAGTTCGTTGCTATGGGGGGTGGTCAAGTTTTATTTATTTGGAATTAAAGATTGTCCATTGTCAGAAATCAGGCGTCTAAATTGAAAATCGTCCTAAAAGAAAACGAAAAAGACGCTAAAATTGTAATTATTTAAAAAAATTAAATCGGAAAGGTCTCATTTTTTAATAGTGATTTGGAAAATATAATATTAATGAATTTGTAAAATGCCTTCCTTATTTTGAATAATAGCCCCAAATTTTGAAACTTAGCAACAATAATCTGTCCGGTATTACCAGTGAATTTCTTAATAATTTCTAGTGAAAACTACCTATTTATTTTATTTTTGCAATTTTAATCAGTAAAACACAATGCAAATTAATTTTAAATAAAAAACACTACTTAATAAAAGAAATGCTATATGTTAAACATTGAACGGATTTGTCGAGTTATGAAATTGACATGTCATCAAAGAATTTGTCTGCATCTGGTCCTATTTTTTTCTGAATTGGTATCGGGATTTATCCGCTTTTTAAACTTAAGTTAAATTTAAATGTGGAGTTTTAATTGTATCTGTCCACGTCTGATTTTTATTTTATTTGCATACAAATCGGTAGATAAATTTATTGCGATTGCAACTTCATCAAAACCGCGAAAATTTAAAAATGGGATTTGTTTAGTTTTAAATCTAGACGCTTCAAATGTAGTCGGTTATTTTATTAAACACAAATTGTTGCCAATAGTTTTGGTCTATCATGGCGGTCATCAGGTAAACAATACAACATATTACGTAAATATTAAAAAAAAAGAAAACATTGAAAGGGCCACTTACATAATTAAATTCAAAATCCATCCTGTAGACGGTTGGAAAACAATCTGAAAGACAGCCTGATTTAAATAAAACTTACAATATGGTATTGATTTTGAGAGATTTATTAAATTAAATATTAATACATTCAGAGGACGCCCATTTTCAGGTGTATAAATTAAAAATAAATAGACGTTTATCCAATAAATTACTCATTGATAATAATTATGTTACTAATAGATACACTAATACTTATCTAGAGTATCAGTTTTACAATAAAAAAAAAATAAAAATATTGTTGTATTTTATGACTATTTGTGAATCACAGCTGTGATATGCTCATAAAATATTATTTAGGAAGAGGGTCCAATATTACGTGTTGGAAATAAAAATCAACCTTTCAGTTGAATCTAGTTATAATAATTTTATTGTCCAACTTTTCTATAGGTACTCCAAAGATGTCATAAGTATAAACTAAAACTTGCTGAAAGAAAAAACAATTAGGTGCTATTGCTACATCTACGTATTAACTAGCAATATAACCTAACCTACTTAATAATAATATATACTTAAATAATAAACCTCCATGATAAAGAAGAATAAAATAAAAATTTTGAAATTTACATTTCTTTTAATTTAAAAAATACCACATTTTTTATTATTTTATATGGACCGTTGTAAATTGGTTTTAACTTAGAACAGTACAATATTGTCATCTAGTCAATAATTTCTTTTAATGGCTGATTGTTTTAGTTCTAACGAATAATCGTCAAAATTATACAAAAGCTCATTCTTCTTAATTACATAAGAAGGTAAAATGGATGTTTTCTCGAAAACTATTTTGTACATTGTATAACCTGTTTATGAATGAACTCGCTTATTATACCAAAAAAGTATCCAAGAACTCTAAGATTATTTGCATTTAGAAATTTGAATTCTCTAAGCATTTAAGTAAATAAGGAGACAGGAAGTGATGTACACATTACTTGTGAGATGCAAGTGGAATGAATACGTCATTGTCTAAAAAATGAAACGTTGTGGATTACAACAACAAATATAATAATGGTAATTGGGGTTGGTAAAAGTAATCAACCCACGTAAAACCTTTTAAAAGGTATAACAATAATAATTATGTTATACATTATTTTCGATTAATTTAAACCTTCGTCTTTAACGACGCAACAGGTGATAAGCGTACCTAGTATGACATTTGACAGTAGACATAAGACATAAACAGATTGACACAGGATAATGACAAGTAGATTGGAGCGCTCGGGAATAGTTCTGGTGTCAACCGGGTTAGACTATACTTATCATCAAGAAACAAAAATATATAAATAATAAAGGAAGAGGAGGAGGGGTATACCTAAAAGTAAAAGAGCCCACTGAAAATTTCGACCGTCATCTGATAACGAAATGAAATAGGCTCCAAAGCCATGTAACAACTATGTACAAATTGCACCTGTGCTAATCCCTATTCTGAGCAAAGTAGTTAAAAAAAATATTTTATATTCAAAAAAATCACATAAGACATGGCAGCGACAATTGTGTTTACCCTGAAAATTACAATCCTAATTCATTGTGAACCTAGCTTTTAAACCAGAATTATTAATATTTTTACCTACCTTTCAAACCATGTGTATGTGTGAAAGGAAGACGGATGGCATCGTATAAACCACTTGCAGAGATAGTTAATAATAATTATAAACTCTTGTTAGACAATTCTTTTAAACCATAATCATAGTAGTTTTTTTTGTCGTTTCTATAGCAAGTTGTAAAAATGAATCAAAACAATAGGCGTACAAATAAATTTTTAAATCAGCAAAATTGATTCATATTTTTAATGATTTTTACCTACTAATTGTGGATAGATGTTTTTGTGCGATTTTAAGAGGAAGAAAATGTTTTCCTTTAACGATATATATCAAGATATATTTAAATATGTTATTTTCTGGAAAACTTAAAGGGCAAACAAAATTAGCGCTGTCATGTCTTATTTGATTTTAATAATATAAAATGTTTTTTAACCACTTTGCTCAGGATTGGGATTGGCACAGGTGCCATTTGGTAAAGTGTAATGTTTTTACATGCTTTTGGAGTATATATTTCATTTCGTTATCAGATGACAGTAAAAATTTGCAGTGGGCTCTTGGGCTATAAATACATTTAATTTTATGAGACTATTGTGCGTCGGAATTTGAAAAATAAAATAAAAGGCAATGACTCTAGATCCGTACTAATCCAGAGAACAGACCTAGTCGAAGAGAAAAGGTTAAATTAGAAAGGAAGTAGGAAAAGAAAGAGTTTTAAAAGTGAAAAGACTATAGTAAAGACAAATGACTTTCTTGATTCAAACTAGGCAGCAACAAAGTAAAGTCACTTAGTTCGCCTCTTACAACACAGTTGTAAGCTGAATTTCCTATTTTACAACCGGGAAACCGCAGTGAATATGATGATAAGCATAGTCCAATGGGGGGATTTCAGAATCATTAACGGGGCTACAGTGACAAACAGACAAGTAGAATAAAATAAAGTATTAAATAACAAATTAGAATTTTTAGAAAATCAAATTCCAGAATGAAATCAAAAAATGAGTGAAGACCAATTTAGATTACCAGTTTTATTGAATACATTTGCCATAAATTCGGTACCCTGATCTGTAAAAACTATTTTTGGTATTCTAAGGCGTAAAATTGAATTTTCTATAAATTCTTTAGCTACAGTGTTTTAAATAAAATATCCTACGTATTTATTAATCTTATTATCATCATAATCTATTTCTAAAGGACCACGAAATCCAAGAAAATTGTTTCGAATGCAGCATATAGTTGTAAATATCAAAGGTTTAGATTGAGTAATATGTTTGCATTTTTGACAGCCATCAAAACGATTGACAAATTTTTCTTAAGCTTGACCAAAAGTAATATTTTATAATATTGTTATGCATGCGGTTTATACCTGTATGACCCCCCCCCCCTTTCACTGTTGGCAAACTTATGAAAGTCATTCAACTCTTTATTTTTAAAGCATTTTACATAGACTATTAAATTTTACAAATTAAAACCATTTTTTTCAATTCTTTCTGCAGAAATATATTTTTATTTAATAGATAGATATTTATATGTACTCCAATTTCCATAAAATAATTATTTCTTTCGCTATTTTTTCCTTAGACAAGTTCCTGCGATTTAGATATAATCAGCCTAATTGTTTGTTCTATGGCGTTTCTGAACCTTTTGTACATTACGAAACCTATTATAACTTCACCAATGCCAATGATACACCTCCCATTATTTCGAAGTTCTAAACATCGTTCTTTGTCGCCGAACTCGAAACATCGCCACTATTTCCAGTTTGTGTTATAATAATTTCTTCTTTGGATTAGTTGGCTCCAGCTATGTTTCCTTTTATTATTGTGAAATTAAAACTGTCAACTTTTTTTTTTAGCTTATCTTCTTATAATTGTAATGTTCTTCCTAACAACTAGGCTTGTACCATCTTAAAATATTATTATCTATTATTTGTTCTTGAGTAGGTCCGATGCAGTGTAATTTCAGTTGAAGACAAAAACATAATTAGGTCTGAAATAGTGCCAACTCAGTACGCCATTTGAAAATGTTATTAAATTAGTATCTAATTGTTTAATTTATAAAAATGAATTTCGGAAAAAAATACCATGGCGGGTGTTAAACTATTATAAAATGATTAAACGTGCTTAGAATAAATCTATTTTTGATACGACTTATATAGTTTAGTAAAAAATCGACATTGATTTTTAACAGGCTTTTATTAGCTTGGTATAGTGGTAATTCTATAACGAATATGTTAAAATTTAACGGACGTAAATTCATGAAAAATTTTAACCTGTCATAATTAACATAATAGTTTATTTGTGCCGCAAAAATCTATTAAATAAACAGAAATATGTTAAAAATTTAACATGAACCTGTTAATTTTGTGCGTTAAATCGAGGATATTAACAGATACTAATTAGTAGGCTTTAAAACTTAACATATGAGAAATTATGACTTTTGATTGTTTAATTCAACTTATAATGCAAAAAGATCATGAAAATGAACCATTTTAAAAGTACTCAAGTAATTTTAACAGTAGAAATTACACAAATTGTTTTTAGAAATTATATTTTATATTTAAATGTCAGGGGTTGAGGAGAGGGAGGTCCATTTTTATCGTCTCTTTCGATCCTCTTTTCATTCATGTACTTATTATTATGAGTAGTCCCAATAAAAATCCAGCTTAAGTTCGCTTTAGATGCAGTTAGTTGTGATAACTTTTTTAGAAATATTATTATGATTCCGCCGATATCACTGAGGTTGTATAACATAGGGATATCGGCGAAATCGTCTAATATTAAGGTGGGTTTCAGCGAAATCACCGAAAGAATTTTAGGTGATTCCCGTATCAGTTCGAAATTTTTTAATATTAAATATTTAATATTATCATCATCTAAACCTTTTTAAATGGTAATTTCTAATGCCTCTTCCATATTATGTACTATTATAGACAACAAAAAAGATGAACTGTAATTTAAATTTTTTTAAATGAGGTTAGAAATATATAATAATGACAAGGACTCTAATGTTAAAATTTTATTTTTGCATTAAGTCTTATTTTAGCATATAATTTATTTGCCTCTAATTACGTTGTCACTATTAGTGGCTGACGTTATAGAAATTTGCAATAACTCTCTATTGGTAAAAGTAGAATCATTATGGAAATATCTTAAAAAGCACCCCACGCTTTTCTACAATAAGAATTTTTTGTTAATAACTTTATTCTTAATTTAAATTTATTGAAAATTATTTTCAACTTTTTAGTTTGTTTTTCTATTAAAGCGTGTTTTTTAGTTTTTCTAAACTATTAGTTTGCAAATTGAATGCACACTTTAAAATGTTTCTTGTTCATAACTTATATTACTTGGGTTCAAAAAACTTTTATAATAAATTTTGCAGAAAAATATCATATATTATATATCAAAATTTATCATCAAATACAAATTGAATTTTACGAAATTGAATACTTTCCCAAGAGTAACTAAAAATTTTTTGTCAATATTTATTTGAAATGTATTCTATAGAACAGTTACTTAGAATTTAAAATTAGATTTATATATGAAATTATGTCTATCTAGTGTTAAACGATATAATATCGCACTTCCAATAAAAGAGTTATAAATTGAAAAAAATAAATTACATGTCACACTAATTGAGAATACTGAAGAGCAAACTGATATCAGTATTAAAACCGTGACATCTGCCATTTAGTGTTTATTTTATAAATTAGTAAAGGTCATAAAATATTTTTAAATTAATAATAATATCTTAATAACCTAAAATAATTTTTAATATTTGTAGATTTTCTTTAGTGGGTTGTAGAAAAAATATACTGTACAACTCAAGTGGATTATCCATATCCATTCTTGATACACAAACTACTATTAAAAGCCATACTGTTTAATTTGTTATAAAGTATAACTATGAGGTAGTGATGGAGAACATAGTTTTTGACAAAGAAATATTTTTTAGTTTGGCGGCCTAATCCCTGCTTACGGGATCCAGGACACATGTATTACGTTTTCTTAATATACATTGTTACATATAAAGTGCGAATCACATGGGATTATTATTTCTAAATATGTAGATACATTTTGACTTTGCCATTATTTGTTGCTTCAAAAATGATAACTAATAGCATGCAAATGGAAAATCACGTGACTTTTGGAAATTTACCTTTTTTTGTTAAAAAAATACAAAAACCTATTTCTAAAAACAGTGGCTTTTTTACCCATATACTAATTTTCAATTTTTTTTTTTTATTTTTTCTACCAATTCATTTTAAGATTACTGGAATTTAAACTAACTTTCATAAAATAATCGTTTCTTTTAAATATTTTTTTTAAATATTTTATATAAGTTGCTAAAATTCCGGTAACCCAAAACTGAATTCATAGAAAACAAAAACTTGAAACGGGCTATATGGGCAAAAAATTAAACAATACGCTACTTTTTGTTAAGCAGTTTCTCGAATTTTATGCCATTTTGGAATTTTTAGGAGAAAAAATCCCATACGATGCGCATTTTATGTGGGTTACTATATTATATACCTCAGTATAATACACTTCATAATTTAAACTCATGCACGCCACTGTGAGTATTTTAGTACTGATTAAAGAGATGCTTGAATTTGTTACAGCAGCCCAAGTTTTCGACCGCGATTTTATATCTCGGATACGCTTATCTCGCATACAGATCCTCGTCTGAAAGGGCTCTAAATGTAGCGGTTGAGGTGACAACAGAGCCTTTAACGCGAAAAGCCCGGGATCGAATCTGGGCTGGGGACTAATTAAATTATTTTTTTATGTTTATTTTATTCTAGAAATGAGTAAAATTCATAAATTATTTTAAAATTAGTTTAGTCCTAATAACCTAAAATATTTTTTAAATTTGTAAATTTTCGTTAGTGGGTCGTAGAAAAAATATACTGTACAACTTAAGAGGATTGTTCGTATCAACTCTTGTTGTACAAACTACTATTCTGCTGCTTTTCGACTTTTTTCTTTCAAATTCTATAAGCCTGGAATTTCAACTTTTTCATGGTAAAATATTTCTATTTAAAAATTCAGTAACAGACATGTCATTGTCCGTGCACCTTAGATTAAAAATATACTAATATAAATGCGCATGATTTGAACATTCATATACAGGTTGTTTCGAAACAAAATGCCGTAAACAGAAGGACATTAGATATTAATTATTAAGAAAAGTAAAATATAACTTTCCTGTAAACATTCCAATTTTCATTCTCCAGGGTGATGAAGTGAATTTCGTAAAAATTATATAATTTTCTAAATATATTATTATCTTCCCTTACGGTAAAGATTTTTACCTTAAAATATGTACATGTTAGTCATTTGCCATTATTAGTTAACACACTCTATTTCGATAAATTACGATAACCCATTGGCGTAGAATCAAGAACCAAGAAAACAATTTTAATCAAAACTTTTTGAACACCTTATATTTCATAAAAGTTTAGATTAATAATTATTCCTCACGCAATTTATTGCAAAAAAGAGACTTTCGGTTGATCTCTACAGAACATTCCATTTTAGAGATTTTTCAGTTATAGTCCTTCTCAAACATGAGGTTAATTAACTAATTAACTAATGCCAATTATGAAATCAGCACTTAATAAAAATTTGCTATATTGGACCTTTACAGGAAAACGATATTTAGCTTTTTTAATTAGTTAAGATCTACAAGGTATGTTTAAATCTAGATTTTAATTATAAATAACCTTTCTTTATAACAGATACTCAATTTCCTAAAATATTACCTATCTATTTTATTTTAACTGGAAATAAATATTTTATATGACTGATGTTCTTCTATTTGTTTTATTTCAAGTTTTAAATCCTACAGAACTTTTTGTGAAGATGAATTTTTTCTGTAAAATTGGTAACATTATTACTTATGCAGTTATCGTTTAAACATTCTGCCTATTATTTTATTTTTTTTAAATTAACCTCTGTAAATACTTAATAGCTAAAATAGTCCCTCACTATTGTTATATACATATTTAGAATACTCATATTCAAAAACCTAGAGAATTTAAAAAATATATTTTTTTTTGTATAATTTGAAATATTTGATCCATATTTCAAAATTACCTTTCTTATTATTGGTTATTCCGGTGCTAAAAACTTTCTATTATGGTAACTAATAATGTCAAGTGCATTTTCGTACGAAAATTATTTTAAAAGATATTATAAAAACGTTGTAGAACCAGGTTAGGTTTGCTTTTACGCCCTTAGCTTATTGTGATAGGGTA
This sequence comes from Psylliodes chrysocephalus, assembly GCA_927349885.1. Classification (NCBI taxonomy): domain Eukaryota; kingdom Metazoa; phylum Arthropoda; class Insecta; order Coleoptera; family Chrysomelidae; genus Psylliodes; species Psylliodes chrysocephalus. Next base: position 45,297,250 of record OV651819.1, read on the forward strand.
TTCCAGTAATAATTTACGAATGTTTTTCTTCGCTACTTTTCTCATCGCAAACTTTTTTCATATTATTTTATATTGAATTATATAAGTACAATTTGAGTCAAATTTTGGTACAATTTTAGTACAATTTTATTAAAATTTAAGTACAATTTTATTACAATTTAACACATTTAAATTACAATTTTAGTACAATTTTAGTACAATTTTAGTACAATTTTAGTACAATTTTAGTACAATTTTAGTACAATTTTAGTACAATTTTAGTACAATTTTAGTACAATTTTAGTACAATTTTAGTACAATTTTAGTACAATTTTAGTACAATTTTAGTACAATTTTAGTACAACTTTAGTACAATTTTAGTACAATTTTAGTACAATTTTAGTACAATTTTAGTACAATTTTAGTACAATTTTAGTACAATTTTAGTACAATTTTAGTACAATTTTAGTACAATTTTAGTACAATTTTAGTACAATTTTAGTACAATTTTAGTACAATTTTAGTACAATTTTAGTACAATTTTAGTATAATTTTAGTACAATTTTAGTACAATTTTGTTACAATTTTGTTACAATTTTGTTACAATTTTGTTACAATTTTGTTACAATTTTGTTACAATTTTGTTACAATTTTGTTACAATTTTATTACAATTTTGTTACAATTTTGTTACAATTTTGTTACAATTTTGTTACAATTTTGTTACAATTTTGTTACAATTTTGTTACAATTTTGTTACAATTTTGTTACAATTTTGTTACAATTTTGTTACAATTTTGTTACAATTTTGTTACAATTTTGTTACAATTTTGTTACAATTTTGTTACAATTTTGTTACAATTTAAATTCAATTTTTAGTACAATTTTAGTAAAATAATTGTACTTTTATCCCATGACACCAATTTAATTTAAGTTATATATTTTACTTGCACATTTCGCATTCTGTTAATAGTCCTATTGTATGTTCAGTTCATTTTTCGATTCTACGTTCAATGGTATCCATTTTGTTAGTTTATTTTGATTTCTTGCGTGTGATGACGTTGCGACACCAAATTTCATTGTTTTTTTTTACCAAGGCCTGATAATAATTCTTATGTCGAAACCAGTAGCCGTTGACAGTGCATTAATATGGATTTTTAGTATTATTTTCATTTATTATAAATATTTTCATAATTGTGTAAATCTAATGAAAACCTGTTTCATTTTAATGAATCTGCCCCTGTATTAATTAGAAGAAGAAATATAGAACACCTTGCATTGAGTTAAAAACAATTTTTTTTGCAGCATACACTATAATCACTGATATTGACCTCTAAAATATGTTAAAATACTTCGCCATATTTTTGCGTATACCGCTTCTACTGCAACGCATCTTTTCACACAAAAATAGTTTCTTCTTATTTGCCGTTACTGACCTTTGCTGGACGATTTAAAATGATTTTTTTTTCGATGTTATATAAATAATCGGCTGACTTTTCGGGACTGAAATAAGTAAAGTTCTCTTTTTTTTTGTTGTGTATCGAAAATAGAAAGTGAACTACACTTCCAATCCCGTTTTTCTATTAATATTACAGACTGAGAATTACTATGGATAAATTTTGAAGTAACAATTCCTACTTTATTTTTAGGATCATTCAGATTATTGTTTGGATTATTTTGTTTAAAGTATTTCGATTAGTTAATACCTACTTGATGCTAATAGTTTACTGATTAGTAAATTTGTTTAAAGAATGAAATTCAAAACACAAAATATATATGACATAATTTAATACAATGTTGTAGCTGAGGCGACTAGTTTCGGTCATTCTAGTCACCATCAAGCCTACAATATAATTATATAGGTGTTAAAAAAAGAATATTGAAATTGTGTAAAACATTAAATTAAAAGCCGAGATATATGTGTGTACTTAACCGTTTTAGTAAAATTAACGAATATGTGGTAGGAGTAACCTATAAAATTGATTTTTAAAAAAGGTATCATACTTAAGTAAAAGGAGCATACATTGATCCTACACCTAGAAAACAAGGTCAAAAAGGCATACATTGCTTATAAATAATTCTGCCAAACTGTAGGGCGCACATGAGGTCTCTAACAGCTACCTGCAAACTAGAACAAATTCAAAGAACAGCATGTGTCAACAACAAAAGCCATGAAAACCACACCAACGATAGCCATGAAAATCATTCTAAAGGTACCATTTGGGAACGCGAGACCGAGACAGGCGGCAAGCGACCGCGTAAGGCGACTGAAATATGTTTTTACGTCAGAATCACATTTAATTAAATAAGACACATTTGGGACAGACTGACCGATAAAAGAGACAGATCTTTTTACACGGCAGTGTTTGCTGCCTGTCGCTGTCGCCTTGCATCTGTGTTGCGTTTCCAAATGGTACTTTTAGTGTTACTTCTTGTGATATTTGCATCAACGATAATGACACGTCTTCGCACGGTTGGAATAGAACCTGATGTAGAATCTGGTGAGGCGAGACGTCGCTTTTAGCGGGAGGAGCTTGATACGCTTCCACTGCTTCAAACAAACATGGACTCCATCTCACCGAGATAGATCTTCCATAAGCCATATAAAGTTATATCGGAACAAATAGAAGAGCCGGAAGAGGCAGGTACGATTTATGACTACACCAATGGTTCTATAATAAAAAAGGCTTAGGATGTATAATATACTCCAGATCCTTCAACCTAAATATAAAATGAGCTGCGAACATAATGCTAGTGTAGTGCAAAACGATTATTATAGCAGCAAAAGACGTTTCAAGAAACAATACTACTGGAAGGAACATGCTTACCTATGCAGATAGCAGACAAGTACTACTCAACCTAGAAAGACCACAAATGAATGTACTTATGGTTAGTAGTAAAATGCCATGAAGCATTAGACGAAGTTTCCATCAACAATGTAGATGGATTAAGGTCACGCCATATCGAAAGGCAATCGTCTTGCAGATTAGCTACCCAAGAAGACAGCCAACCAAATACTTTTTGGATCCGGCCCCCCCTTCTATTTTACTAACAACATCAGTAATGATCAATAGTATGGGGATTAAAGACTCTGATGCATTTTGCAGGGGTTTGAACAAGAAGATAATGCTCGAATTTACTAGGAGATTTATGTTGTCTATGATTATACACAATCTACTCCATTGACGGTTATTGACTTGTCATGATTAGTATGGCGATATATGATTCTGTATTTTGCGTGTGTGAATAAGAAAATTACGCTTTCTTATACTATAAGAGTTGTATTTGGCACTATTGGCTAACACCGAACAATATACGAAAAAGGCATCTGTCGGTGATGTTAAATTCATAAAATAGGTACGCTTGCTGACGAGGAAGTTGCACAAAGAATATAGTAATGTGTGGCAACTCAGCCTACCCGTTTTACAGAGATTCAATTAACTATTTGATCAAAAACAACATTCAATCACGAGTTATTTGGTTTGTCTTGTTTTCAAATGGAAGTATCTGGTAGAATTAAATTCTGGTATTCAAGTTTGTAATTCCATCTATGTTTGCCGCTTCTACTCCAGTTTCCGCTTGCCAATTGTTTTAAAGTAATAATACTACAATAAACCATTTTATTTTTGGTTGTTGGTAGAACCTTTTGCCAAATCTTTATAAAATAACTCGAGAATTATGACTTTTAAAACAGAGCAGATATGTTTAACAAACTATCTCTTCTTGAATGTTAATAAGTAAGTCATCATTACGAGCGGATAAAATTTTGAAGTATTTAATTTATCGACTAGAGTTATAATTTAAAGTATTGTTTTTGATCTAATTTTAGATTTTATAATCTGTTGAGGTTGCTACATATGTTAAATTAACCAAAAACCACTCCTAAAAGGCAATTTGGGCATTGTCTCGTTTAAAATAAAATTGTAATAATAATTTAGTTACTTACGCAGTATTCTTGAAATATAATCCTTCTAATGATGACTTTAAAATTTGACACCCTATATTTGATGGACAATTTGGAAATGAGAGTTTAAATTTCGAGCAATTACTACTACTCTCTGTAAAAACATACATTGTCCAAACTTTTTAATCGTAAAAAACTTAAAAAAATCGCTAATTATAACTATTTTTAAAATGTATACCGTCTGATATATTGTCTGATGCGGGAAATAAAACAAAATCACTGTAAAGATGTAATTTATTCAATTAAACAATTAAAACCTGAAACTCAGTACATTAATTTTATTATAAATAAATACAGGCGCGACTGGTTTCGACCTCACGGCGACATGTTCAGGCCTGTAATACAATAATCCTCAATTATTATAATAGGAACACTATAAAAATAGATTGGTCACTCATGATTAAAATTAAATAAATGACAGTACATATAAATCACTAAAATGGATCCATATTGTAGCGTTACAGTATTGAAGAATTGAAAATGTGGAAAAGAAAAAATAGATGAGCAGTGCAAACTTAACTAATAAGAAGAAAAACGGGTACGAAATATACGAGAGTAGAGGGGAGAATGAGCAATTACGAATGCATTTAAACTGCTCGGTTTAACAAATAAGGCTGATAATGTAAAGATAGGCTGGAAAAAGGAGAGCGTAGATGAAAGCTCCAGTAAATATCGTCATTTTCGTCTATTTTTTTATTCTCACTTACAGTAAATTTAAAAAATAATCGATTAAAACTAAACTACATTAAAAAATAGAGTTAAATAACAGAATTACAAATGAAGACCGCATTGTGTATGTACCACATCTAACAATAAAGGTCATGACGTAACTAATGCGTCATCATATAAAAGTATTTCCGGCTTCCAGCTGTACACACCTACGCACAGACTATTGTATAGGTAATATTTTTAATTTTTAACCTTAGTTTATTTAACTTTAGATTCAATAAAATCGAATAAAAAGGATTTTTATTAGCTGACACACATTTCGTGATATATTTAAACTGTCTAGTATTAGTTTTTACCTTTGGATATAAATAAAAAAATACGTGAATATTTAACCTTGGCAGTGGGAGTCGCTCAGTCAAAATTCTCGTAGATTGGATTGAAATGGAGCAAATTGGGTTTCTGTTTGGGATTAGGCTTAAAGGTGTAAAATTAAAATTCTTCCTAGCTTGATTATAAATTTTATAACGAAACATTGCTTAAACAGTTTTGGATAAAGGACAAATGTGTTGCTATATAAAATCTCGGACAATTAGCCTAAAAGATCACCCGACCTAACGCACTTTAAAAACCATGTTATACAAGATAGATTTTACTTGCAAAACAACAAATAAATCGATTTTATTTATTTTTAGAATCTACCAGAATGTATAAAAAATGTAGAGCCAGAAAAAGAAGAAATAGACAAATATAAATATAAGCAAGAAACATTTGGTCAGAGAATTGAGAATTGAATATTTCAGATTTAAGTCCCAATTATTTAAAGAAATTAAACTTTATGAATACAATGCTTTAATTTTACATTTTCTGTATTCATTTAAAACCTAAGTCAAAATGTGTACTTATTTTATTATAATCAGCATACTTTAAAATTGAAAATATTCATTAATATTCTCGTTATCAAATATCTGAATCATTGCTTATTTTTTATAAAACAAACACACGTTAAAGCTCAGAGCTTTATAGAGTTTTCTCTAAAGTCGTCTAAAACTGGCGAATGACACAAAATATTTTTAGCCGAAAATAATAATGAATGGGATCAAATTAAAAGCAATCGACCATTTTATTATTATCTAAGCATAAACAGTTAGTTCTGTGATAAAATTGTCTTGTCCAATGCAACACCTACAAATTCCAACAGCGTTGCCGATATTAACATTTTTTACGAAAATTATACAATACCTATTTTCAATATTAGAATATATTATAAAGTACTCGTAAATTAAGGCTTAATATCAAATTAATTTTGTCTCAGCATATCGGTGGTAACATTTATTCTTCTCGAGAATTGATCTCGCTGTTAAACACTATTATTTTCAAATTTTCCCAGAAATAGTATCTAGTATTTTTTTTCCGCGGAGAAAAATCCATTATATACGAACATCCGGCGCTTTTTGACGTACCATAATTTATAAGGTTGAAAGAAAGTCCAGAATATTCTGAAGTTCGAATCTCAGTGTGTTCTATCTAGGACATTCAAACATTATTTGGCAGTACGGACAGGTGCTATTTTCTGTTATTTTATAGTATATTCCTTGAAGGATCCGTGGCCTAAAAAGAAGTGTGTTAGAAAGTTATTTATTTCCCAGTGGGTACGTTTCATCTGCTCTTCTACTATTGGTATTAATTTCTCAGTCTAATCAGATTTACTTATGGTATTTTCTTACCTATCCTGGCTCACTTTTGCCATTCTATCTTCTTCCTTGGCCCTAATGCCAACTGATCATCTGTTATGGAGCCTTTTTCTTTTTTTTATTAGAAGAGATTTATATTCACTTTCACCTGCAGGCAGGCCTTTAACTGAATTATTTAAGAGCTTTTCTTTTGTGTTCTCAAGACGATACCCATCTTTCTAATTCTACTACATCCCTCTAAATCGGTGCAGCATACAGGATTATAAACCGAACCACTCCATTAAGTAGTACTCTTTTAAAATTACTTGGCCCTTCAATATTTGGTATGATTTAAGTAAAAGCTCTTATTTGACTTTCTGTTTTTTCAGTTATCATTTTAATAAGTTCACTGAAACCCATTGTTACTCTAGTAATTACGTTCTGTATTACCTTTAGCTGGAAAAATTTGCGGTAGTTTTGATATTTGGCGATTTGATGTATTTTTAACTGCTCTTTTTAATTTTTTATTTTGCCACCTCGTAATTTTGCCGCCGTCGCCGCCATATTGTAATTAATTGTGAAAAAATAAGTTTTTTTAAGATATCTTGTTACTAGTTGCTTTTACAGCAAAATGACTTCAGTACTTATTGACATAAGTTCTTTCATTGCAGAAAAGGCGATTGTTAGGAAAACCAATCCATTAATTTTTGTACGTAATTGTTATCACGATTAATCCGGGAACTTCTCAATTCAACATGCTGTTTCGAAGTTCTAAACTATATATTGCAAAAATTTTCTACGGTTTTCATCGTTTGCATTAATGATTTCTCAATAATCATGTCTGACCATGTGCCACACCAAAATTTGTCAGAACGTTTAATTGTGAAGCGCCCTCCATCTGTAAAAGACCTGTATACTGTAGGATTTATCTTTTCTTTTAAACTATACATATCCTCTAAATATAAATGGCCACATTTAGCGTACAAAAAATAACCACTGTCATGAAAATATCGGCCTCAATAAATTGTTTCATAACTGATACCATGCGAAAGTTAGAAACCCATAATTTAGCAGTTAGACCACGTTTCTAGATGATTTTAAAATTTTGAAGCTAATTCTTTGACGCATTCTTCTTGGTCTGCTCCAAGTATTACCGACTTATCGAAATCGCATGGAATTGCTTCTAGTCCTGCGTATTGGTCTGGTGATAAATCAATTTACTGCATAATCAATTTTGCGAGATGGACACATGTGCTCTGCGCGGACGAGAGTATGCATGTCCTGCATTAGGATTCTCATAATTCAATACGGCATATATTGACACGACTATCTTCGTTCCACATAATGCGATTCTTAAGTAATGTCTCTCTGTATTTGATTCGTTACGTGTTGAGTTCGCACACAAGAATCTCTGTCCAGATAACATCTTTTCAGGTGAGTTCGGTGCAAAAATTGTACTTGGTTAATCCACTACTATTCATAATATACCCTATATCTCCCATGAACGACATCAATAAATGAAAGCCACCTAATCATATGAAAACATTTTTCAATTTTGCTTCCATGCCACTCGAACAATTTGTTTTGCTTTAAAATACAGTGGCTGATCAAAAGTGATGAAACGTGGTTGCTGATTTAATGACTTTTCTCAAAGGCTGTTGCTAAAACAGTAAAAATCGTGTCGGTGGTGCATTAATGAAAGGCAAACAAGCTATAAAATATTTCTGATATGAATGGGGTACTGTCACTTCTTCCATAAATCCATTCCATCCAGGTATATTGGGAAAATCAGTACAGCAGATCTGAAGTTGCCGCATTATTGTATTTGCGACTGAAGAAATAGTACGGAGATTTATAATAGAAATTCTGTATAGACTGGAAAAGTTTATCTTCTCATGGCTTCGTAGTGCAATGCTACCAGAATTTTCGACGTACTGAGCAATGACACTTGCGGGCGTTATACAATGGATGCCTCCCATGGCATGAAATGTGTTTCTGCCATCCAGGGTTTAAGTATTAAAGTCCGCTTTGTCGAAAACGAACTATGAAAAGGCACTCCCGTCAATACCCAAAGAAGGGCGCATCAAAGCCGAAACTTAAAAAAGTGTCGCTTTCGTGTACGAGGCACAAAATCCTAGTGAAACAAAGGTGTCAATCAGCTTACGAGATCCGTATCCAACTTTTAGATTTGAGCGGTAGGCTAAATGAATAAAATTCGTATTGCTTTGCCCGCTGCGTACTTGCTCAACTTTGTAATTCTCGTACACGAAAACGGTTGGTTTTATGAAAAAAATGGTAAGTACCAAATTGTGTAGTTTAATTTACTACATAACCATTTTCACTGCAAAAGCAACGAGTAACGAGATATCTTGAAAAATCTTTTTTTAGCAAAATAAAAATTCGGAAAAACCAGCTCAAAATACGTAGAATCACAAAATATCAAAACTTCCGTAAATTTACATAGTTACTGGACTATGTATTATTATATGTCTAGACTCCAAGGTATTTGACCGCTTTAGATGAGGTAATTTTTGTATTCCCCAGTTGGAAAGCGATGTTTTTCCTTTTTCTTTCGCTTTTGTATTAGCCTTTACTATTATATCTAGATCATCTACATATGCAGCTGTATAAGAACTGAGTTGAAACTCTATATCTAGAATTCCATCACACAATAAGTACCACAGATTTGGTTCAAGGATCGAACCCTGCAAAAGAAATAGTAGTTTAACGAACTATGGTCAGGTGAGCGAGGTTATCTAGCTGTCGGACCACTTCTATATAGCCAACGCCCTGGATAATTTTCATCCAACCAGTTCCTAGCGAGCCTACTACTATCGGCTGGAGCTATATCATGCTGAAAATATACATTTGCTCTGACGATCAGTGGTACATCCTTCAGCAAGTTTTTCAACTGAGTTTGTAAGAATTTTATATAAATTCTTGCATTTAAACGACCAGGTATCTCTGTTGGTCCAATAATTGCAGCCCACAGATTAATTGAATAATGGTTGCTGAAAATTAAATCTTCAGACTACATGTGAATTTTCATCATTCCAATAGTGACCGTTATGTAAATTAAACACACCCTACCTGGTAAATGTGCTCTTATTTCTCCATAAAATAAATTCTAGCAAAAACATATTATTTAAAACCTAACCATAAAATTTTATTCATAGTGCATAATCTTCTTCTTTTAAGTCTTGAACTCTGAAAGTGATATGGATGCAAACGCTAAATTAACAGAACTTATACAACCCAAAATACATGAAATTTTAAATATGTTTTTAGCTCTGCATAATTATTGTATAACTTACATTTTTAAATGGAATATGAGTGAGTCCATGGGCATTTGTGGTCTTTTTTCACCTCAAACATTTTGAAAATTCTAGAGAAAATGGGGAGAAGTTGGGGTGCGCTAACAAGCCAAAGAAAAGTTGAAAAATTGAAAAAATTCTGCTCTGGGCAGGGCTCGAACCTGCCGCTCTCAGGATATCCGTTACAACGTCATTACCCTAGACCACAAGAGCTTGTGTATCCGGTGTCCTTGTTGTTAATTTAAGTATTTAGATTCGATTCCAACTTAATTTATCAGAATCTTCTCCAAGTCTACAACCCTTCATGTGATTGAAAATGATGAATACACTGAAGGTTTATTGTGAAAATGTTATCGATTTAAATTGCCGAAACAAATGCTAGAGTAATCGAGGAGAAATGAACCACAGGTCATGAGTTCTAGCCCCGCCTACAGCAGAATTTTTTAAATTTTGTTTGGTTTGTTAGAGCACCCCGATTTCTCTAGCATTTGTTTCGATAATTTAAACCGACAAAGTTTTCGCAATAAGCCTTCAGTTTATTCATTTTCAATTTTGAAAATTCACATTATAGACTAAATTGACATTTTTAAAAAAAATTGGGACGTTGTTTTCAGTATTATGACGGTTCATACAAACTAAATAACTAAAATGACACTTAGATAAATAAACTTGCTTTTTGGCCAACTTAGTTTGTAATAAAAACACTTGAAATTTTTAAATATTCTACATCTTGATTTAGGGTTGCCTTTTATATTTCAGGATTGGATAACCTTAGTATTGCAAACTGGCAACTGACAGAGCTCTGTCGTAGTTTGACATTTTTGAGGTCATGCGTACTCAGAACGTTTTGACATACGAGCGCTATTTGTGTTGTTTACAGTAACTTAAAAAATTCATCTCGGCCAAAAAATGGAATAAAATCGTAAACATTTTCGTGCGAATATTTTTTACAACTTTTGACGTGGATTAACTCAGCAACAGTGCATCGATGAACTTAATTCATTTTTGGCGACGAAGCTCCATCAAGTACCAGTATTTACAGATGGTATGGTGAATTTAATCGAGGTCGTGCGATTAAGACAACCTTAGGCATTAGTGGGACATTCAATATTGCATGAACATTTGACTGTCAAAAAAATTTGTTCGCGTTGGATCCCACACAATTTGTCAATCGTTCAAAAAAAAAGGCTCGTGTCGATTGTTCGAAAGAAATGCTCAAAAATTATGATCGCAGTGCTTCGAAACATGTCTATGACAGTGACAAGTAACGAATCGTGGAATTACGCGTATACGCTTAAAAGTAAACAGCAGTCGACTGTATGGGTGTTTTAAGATGAGCCAAATCCAACAAAAGTTGTTCGCGCACGAAGCACTTCCAAGCAAATGGTCGTCTGTTTTTTTTTTCGGAAAAACTGGACATGTCGCAACCGTACCACTAGAACAACGGAGAACAGTCAATTCTGAGTTTTCCAGTTGTCTTCCAAGAAATGAGGAAATCCAACCGCCGAAGACGGATCACTGTTCACCACGACAATGCGAACTCTCATACATCGGCTTAAACAACTGCATTTTTGAGCACTCAAAACGTCGATGTGATGAGTCATCCGCCGTATAGTCCTGACTTGGCACCGAATGACTTCTTTTCATTCTCGTAAAATAATAAACTGAGAGGACAACGTTTTTCGACACCTGAAGAAGCGGTTGATGCGTTCAGAATGCATGTTTTGGAGATACCTTAATCAGAGTGGTAAAAGCGCTTCGACAATTGGTTCAAACGCATGCAGAAGTGTATAAATCTTCATGGAGAATAAAAATAATGTTTTGTTTTTGTTCTCTAATTCCGAAATATAAAAGGCAACACTCGTATGACGTTCTTTAAATCGATAATTCTGAAAAACTATCAATCTTATCGAAATGAACCGACATTATCTTTTTGTCATAAAAAAATGTTAAATGTTAAAGTATGGTCCCGAAAATAATAATATGTATAGGGTAAAAAATGTTAGTACTTTTTACATCACTCTCCCCTAGTTGTGACGGTAAAATACTAAAGTTTTCGAACTATCACATAGCATCGCTTTTGAAAGAAATCCAAAATTTTAAATATTTATCGTTATCGGTTTCGATAATATCGTCAATAATCCATCTTAAGATGGATTATTGACGATACTGCCTTAAGGCAGTTCTTTTTAAATGGGCATTACTTCCCTATTCGCTCCGTGCGCGACAGCAGCGCCAATTCGTTTTGATACTAATGGACTATTTTTGCTTACACTGACAAATGCAACTTTTAATAGAATTCGTAATTAAAAAGTATATATGGTAATTTTAATAAAAGTATATGGATTTGTAAAACAAGTAAAACATTAATTTATTATTATTATTATTATTATTATTATTATTATTATATATTTTTATCGCTTAAATTAAAGAAAATTATGTATAATCGATAAAAATCAAAAATAAAATATAGGCAGGCAACAGTATTTACTGGAAAATGTATGAGAAGTTGCCTAAGTCTAATAAGTTTTCATTGAAGAATTAGTCTATTCTGTCAAAATAAAAAAATACCATTTAATAATAGCGTGAAGTTAAAATGTATAAAAAAAGGATCATCACTTATATTTTTATTTTTGTTCGAAAGAAAACATAGAATGAATGATTAAAACTGATTTCACATCAGTAAGTTACAAAATTGCGTTCCAACCACATATAATAATCAAAGGCAGAAATCTTGAAATCTAGTCCTTGCTGAATGAACATTTAAGAATAAGGGATATTAAAGAACATGGTAAAATGATAATTTATTGTTTATTTAAAACCTTTCAAGATTCTGATGTCTACTATTTGCAGCATTACGGTTATTATTACAAAAATAAAGGTAATTTTTCTTCTTATTGTATATCTATCCATTTATTTCTTTGATTTAATTTCCACTTTGCTACTGAATTTTTTTATATAAGTTTCACTGTTTTTTTGATAATATTTGTACAATTTTCAACACAGCAACTCCGGTTGCTTATTGTATTGTTTCTACCTACTTTTTTTTAAAAAAAGTAAAATGTATACGTGTATTTGATATGCCAAAATTACAAAATATCGCCCTAAAATGCACGAATTATCCGCAGCTAGCGCTAGTATCGCTTTTGCTTCCCTTTCCATGACTTCGCACGGAGCGAATAAGCCATTTTTGGATACATAATAATAGAAACTTTCTGCCCTATTTTTCACCCAAATAATACGGTGATAAAAAATTTACTTTTAATTTTGAAACACCCTGTAACTCACTCTTAATTTGTAAAGTGGAGACATAGACTCACCCAGTATAAAATTACGGAATTATGAGTACGTGGGAATACTTTTTATTAAAACAATTTTAATAAGGATCTAAAAGTGCCAAAATTATGAATCACTAACTTGGATTCATTCGGAAACTAAAAGTTAATGAAGCAACTTCAGTTCAAACAACAAACTCTTTTTGGCAAAGCCCGTATTGGCATAGAAAAATAAGAATTCAAACTGCATTGTTGAAAAATAATTCATGTTCTCTAGTTATTTTTATGTATTGTTGCTACATATTCTACATACTCGAAGCCCTCTGAGCTAATAAAATAACTAATGTTCTTAAAACGAAAATTGTTTTGAAACTGCGTCGAAGAGTGTGCGCAAAAAATCCCTAACTGTTTGAAATTGTCAAATTGTCGGAGAATCAGTGCCGGGATTGTTTCCTCAATTCTACACGAATCGAATAAGTTACTAGACTCGATACCAAATACGATATGGAATGAAATGTAATTCTCATTGACTATCGAATTTGTTGTTGAGTATACTCGTAGCTATTTCGTAGTATTTTTGTAACTACTAGTTATTTTTCTTCTTAAAAGTTACCTCTCTTTTAAATTAATTCATTTAAAATTTAGGTTGGGTATACTTGGATGTTTTGACTTTTTGAGCATATTTAATATTAATTAATTATGTTACCTATTTTTGATTTTGAATATCGTCGTCGAAATAGGGTCAATTGCAATAGACGGTTAAGATTAGAAAAAATATTTATAAGAGACAGATTTATTGAGTTTTTTAGACTGAACAAAATATTAGCGGAACAACTCTGTAATTTGTTGAAAGAGCATTTAAAAACGGGACGATATATTAGTGCAATAATAGTAAAAATAAAAGTTCTTGCAGAGCTGCGATTCTTTGCTACAGGTTGCAGGTGCAGGGCTGCCAGAATGAAAATGACATATCGTACTAAAAAACATTTTAAAACGTACTGAATCTCAAAAAAACTTACTGAATAACCAACTTAAAAAAAGCTATATTTTATGAAAATGTACCAACACCTAAATCGAACAACACCTTAAAAATGGCTGGAGCTTTAAATTCATTAACTATTAAACAACTTTTATATAGAAAAATTTTAAACCTTTACAAAAGTTTTACCTTATAGGAACAAATGGGCTGAGTACATATGAGAAATAAAACTGATTTCCTTTTTATTTCTTCACAAGTGGTATTTCACTTTTATTAAATTATACAATCTCTATATATAACAAAAAAACGTCTTAACCATTTTACTTTCGGAATTACAGCCGACAAACCGTGCACTCATTTTAAATTTTAAATAAATTATGTGACATATGACTCATCCACATCACATAACTTAACTGTCAACTGTCATCCATCGTTGATAAAATACGTCACTTTGTTCGAAAAATTTACAAATAGACTGAAAATGGTACAGAATTGACTAGTTTGTTGATAAAATACATTACTTTCTTCGAAAAATGTCCAAATAGTACCGAAAATGGTACCGAATTGACTATTTTTAACAAAAACGTACTAAAATTAACAACGTAATACTGACGTACTGAAAAAGTTAAAAAATTACTGAATTCAGTACGAACGTACTGAACTGGCAGCCCTGACAGGTTGTTATCAACGATCTGTGGGAGACACATACTTTGATTACTATACGAGGCAAGAGAGAGGACACCACATACTTTGACTTTCTTTTACTATACGGAGAATGGTCGCACTGCGCAGCTTTCTGAGTGCCTTTTAAAAGGAGATAGAAAACTCCGCCATTTTGAACCCTTATTACGTGTTGCCTACATCTTGGCGCAATATTTTTAATAGGTGCGTTTTAATCATCCGCTTCTGCTTCGGAATTGTCGGTTTTCTTGTTTTAATCTGACAGGTTAAAACGACTAAACCGACAATTCCGGAAGCAGAAGCGGATGATTAAAACGCACCTGATATTTTGCTTGCTGCTGTCAGTGTCAGTGAATATTATTTTTGAAGTCACATTTTATTGCTAAAGAATCAGTTAGCTCACTCGGACCAGTTGAAAGTTCCAAAATAACATCCACTCTAGGGATACAAATTCAGGATACGCAAAAGAATGCTGTTTTATTATAGGCGGTTGTCATATATTGTATTATCCGAGTTGCACAGTGTATAAACTGAAACATTGAGATCAAAAGTGCCGACGCAGAGTGAGCGATCTGATTCTTTAGCTGTAAACTGTGTCACAAAATGGCCGCGCCCTATGTTGGGCGTGTCGGACCTCTCTCTTGCCTCGTATAGTAGGCGAGTTCGGATAGTCAGGGGCTGGAGCGGGACAAATTTTAGGATGCTTTTAAATGACATTTAAGCGTGTTAGACTGTCACTAATCGGACTAAACCGAACGCTAAAAGGGTCGTTTGGAGTTAAAAGTGTTAAAGGAGTTAAAGGAACTTGGCAGACCGAACGCAATGTAATCAAAGTATGTGGAGGACACGCCCAACATAGGGCGCGGCCATTTTGAACCCTGTGACACAGTTTACAGCTAAAGAATCAGATCTCTCACTCTGCGTCAGCACTTTGGATCTCAATGTTTCAGTTTATACAGTGTACAACTCGGATAATACAATATATGACAACCGCCTATAATAAAACAGCAGTCTTCTGCGTATCCTGAATTTGTATTCCTGGAGTGGATGTTATTTTGGAACTTTCAACTGGTCCGAGTGGCTAACTGATTCTTTAGCAATAAACTGTGACTTCAAAAATAATATTCACTGACACTAACAGCAGCAAGCAAAATATCAGGTGCGTTTTAATCATCCGCTTCTGCTTTCGGAATTGTCGGTTAAGTCGTTTTAACCTGTCAGATTAAAACAAGAAAACCGACAATTCCGAAGCAGAAGCGGATGATTAAAACGCACCTATTAAAAATATTGCGCCAAGATGTAGGCAACACGTAATAAGGGTTCAAAATGGCGGAGTTTTCTATCTCCTTTTAAAAGGCACTCAGAAAGCTACGCAGTGTGACCATTCTCCGTATAGTAAAAGAAAATCAAAGTATGTGGTGGGAGAAGACTTTAATTTAGAATTTAAGTCAAACTACAACACATAGGTAGGTTATTAATTTAGCCAAGGTATATAAAACCAGTATCTACATGTAAATAAAGTAGTCACTGTTTACTGTATTATTTTTAGATGCATTAATGAAGTTGCAGTTGCAATTGATACTCATTTATCTCAAAATTCAATTAAATTTCCAACTGATAGAAGGGAAATCAATGTATTGAAAGGAACATTTATGAGACGCTTTAATTTTCCAGGTATAATTGATGCTATTGACTGCACTCACATTTCAATTTTAAAGCCAAATGAGGAAGAAAATAACTTTATAAGTAGGAAAGGATTAATTATTTGCGATTCATTTCTAACGATTATGAATGTAAATGCAAACTATGGAGGTTCTAATCATGATTAATTTATTTGGAGGCAATCTGAGGTTCATAATTTTCTCTTAAGAGAATATACAGCAGGTGTTATAGGTACATGGCTTATTGGAGAGAGTGGATATGGACTTGAATCATTTTTGATGACACCTGTACATCAGCCACCTCAAAATTCACCTGCATCTAGATATAATATAAGCCACTGCTTAGTCAGAAATTGTGTAGAGGGATGCATAGGTTTGTTGTAGACAATATTAAGGTGTCTTTTTAAAAGAAAGGTCAGCTAGGTCAATTATTAATGCCTGTGTTGTTTTACACAATATGTGTATCGAAAACAATGTAGTTTTTGATGAAAATATACAATAAGAACTCAATAATGACCATTTATACCATAATAATGATAACAACAATAATAATTTGTTAGATGAGGGAAGGCAAGTTCAACAGGATATTATAGATTTGTATTTTAATAAATGTATGATTAGTTTCCTTATACAGATTGTCAATACTTTCACATGTATCGCATATTTTTATTTTTTTTTTCTCCGGCAACTAAATAATCATGATCTATTGCAACTCTGGCGTGTTTGGCATCATATTTCTAATAAGAGATACCAGAAGTATTAGACTTTATATAATTAAGCTAAAAATAATATATACATATAAATGTACATGTTTATATAATTTAAAAACAATAATTAATTTTAGTTAATACCAACAGAAGTATTTAAATGAACTTACGCCTCTCTCTGGGGTCACACAACCTTCATAAAAGGTATTTCCAAGTAAAGATAAAACTCTCTTTTCCATTATACTTAGTTGTTTTTTCAGTTCTGCCCCCCCCCCCCGCTTTTTTTTAGTCCATGTCTAAAACATATTTATTAATTAAAGTTCAAAACTTTAGAGAACTATATACCAGTACAGCAAAATATGAAATGAGTCATTTACGTAAGCAACAATAATGTAAGAAACCTTAGTAAAGAGGTAGGGATGAATGGGTTAGGGTTACAATTTCGATTAATATATTGTGCAGATGAGCAATAATGGTACATGACAAACAAGAGAACTTTTTATTGTTTAAGGGCCAATCTTTTTACATATAAGTAAAGTTACATGTAGGTTGTCCTATAGTTAAATCACCAAGTAGTTACTTTCAACTTTACTCAGAGGTGAAAAGACTGGCCCTTAGAGTATGTGTAAAATGTCGGCGTTACTTTGAAATACAAAGTTAATTTCAAAACACTTATAAGAAATTTTGACTAGTTCATAGAAATTTAACACCAAACATTACTTACCTTTAATCAAATTAAAAAGAAATAGGCACATTGACCATATAGTTTTCTCAGTCGTGAATTAGGCTTTTCTAATAGACACCTTTGGGGATAATAGTTTTCTGGGAGAGAGGGGCGCCCATTGTTCTCTTTTTTATTTTTAGAAAGCTAGTGAGAATTGTAAATTCTAGCTTTGTCAAAAGGAAATTAATAAAAATTTTTATAAAATTTAATTTAAGTAAAAGAGAATTGTTGTAACCTTAAAAAAATAAGATTTAACTTAAAAATTAATTTGTTTATTTAATTATACGAAATAAATTATTTTACAAATTTAAATAAAAAAAAATACTAAAATTTTCTAAATAATGATTTTTATCATGCTGGTACTAACAAACTTTAAAATTAAAACTTTTATCATACCATAATCAATAGTTTTTTTTAGCCTCGTGAATTAATTACCGCTATGTAGATATCTGAAGATCTTCTAAGTTAGGAATGTCATCGATAGCCTCGGTAGCCTCTCTAGCTCCAAAACATTCAGTTGAATAATTTAAAAATAATTTCTGTTTAAGTTGAGTATATAGCCGTATCTAGCAGTGAATTTTCGATAGGAGAGAGAAAATTTATAATATGAGACTGCTTACATTCGCTTCCACTATCTTTTGCAGTCTGGGCACTGAACTGTTAGTTTAAATTATTAGATGAGAAATAAGTGTTAATGAAAAGATTCTAATATTGAGAGCCAGCCAGATCCTTACCTAGAGAAATGTCCCTCTCTAAACATATTGCTAGCGCCGATAACTAAATGGTAAATCAATCTGATACTAATTTATACAGGATGTCACACAATTAAAATAACATTTTTTAATGGAATCTTCTTGCCATTTTTCTTTCGTTCTTTCTCCTAAACCTAAAGAATTTAACCTTACTGTTGGATCGGTCCATAGAAGTTTGTATTTTTTCTTCCACATTATTTGTGGACAACCGTCCAGTGGCAAAATCGTTGTGAGTTTCCATAAAGTAAATCAAAACGTCCATGTGTTTCTCTTTTATTTTAAAAGCCATTTTTATAAATTTATTTTCTGCTCCTAAATAAATTCAAACTCTGAGACGAGAAAATTGCTAAAAATGTGAGGTTAATAGCGTTAAACTTACTTCCTCGATACCATAAAAGTTGTCGACTAAAATTGAGAGTTGTCTTCGATAAAATCGAGATTGAAATCATTTGAGAATCGCATAAAGACTCAACTCGACTCGAGACAAGTCGAATATACCAATGAGAATCTCACGGAAGGACACATAAAATTGAATTTAGAGAATGGGAATGTTACGCTTGCGCGAACTGGTATTTTGTTTATCACTTTAGTATTTATAATGCTGTAGATTTATTAAATAGTTCATTTTTAAGTAATTGTTAAAAAGCCCAGCTTAACATTTTTAAGTATAATCCACGTCAGATGAAGATACAAATCTAATTTGCTTATTTAACTATGAAATTAAAAAAAATAATAATAATAATAATAAAACTAATATTGCCTTCATTGGCAACTAGAACAAAAAAAAGAGATACTCATATACAAATAAATAAACACAAAGTTACTTTTTAATAAGCAATCGGTTTCGAAAAGTACACCATAACATATCAGTTACGAATCAGCTACAACGGGTTAAAAAGTTTAGAGAAATCATGAATTATTTTGGATACAAAACCAGATCATAGTACTAGGATATCTGAAATAGTCCGAGACAAAACCAGAATGCTTTTTATGTAGTGAACATGAGCCTGAAAGTTGTAGATCGGTATTTCTCAAAAGCACAATAGGCCTTTAATATAATCTATCAATTTTTATCATATTCCACATTCTGTTCTAGTAGGCTCTAGTCGGGAAAAGTAAAGATCTGAAACATTTGTCTTTCATGCTGCAGGATCCACAATTCGATGATTGTTGCACTCTTGGCCTTCTGATTTGTTTATTTAGACAATAATGGCCTTTCATTTGTTCCGTGCACGGATCTAAGAAGAGACATTCATGGAAGAGTTGGGTATCTGCATAAGGAAGGATCGCTTGCTGCAAATCAATTAGACCATTTATGAGGCCCAGTATGCAGCTTCCAGGGGTAAATAAGACCTGTCCCTTAACTCGTCAAAAAAGTCTGCTAGTTGACAAGTGGCGGAAAGATGCCCGATGATAGGATCTTAGCGCAACAAAGTTCTGCAGGTTAAAACGTCGCTGATAGAGGTGTATCTAGATGCCCTAATTTTCAAAATGACCACCATTTGGATAGGCTTTCACCATTTCTATGGTAAATGTTCGGGTGGAGCTATTCTGTCCACTCACTTTACAGGAACAAGAGTGTCTGCAGTACTGCTAGAAATGCTGCGAAATGTTAGGCTAAGTGTACATTGAGACTCAGGTGACAAAGGCAGCTCAAGACAGCCCAGAACAGGAAAAAACTACGCGCAGAGAGTGATCGCGTATTGCGTTTGGTATCATGTGTGTTGACTTGCTGTTAGTTACAGTTTTTATTTTTAAAAGTAAATATTAAATTACATTTTAATGGCTGAACAATTTAATTTAAAGAGTAATTTGAAAATTTAGAAACAAATCTCAGAAATCCCCGAACCCCAAAGATGAAAATAAATACTTTTTTCAGACAAATGCCCTTACCGCTAGACCATGACGACATTGACTGTCGATATTCCTAGACAGCAATTTAATGTGCTAATTCGGGACAGACGCATGAGAAATGAATTGATGCGTTGAGTACATTCCAAAACATCATTGATATAAATTAAAAAAATAAAGATTACAACCCCTGCGGTATATTTATTATAAATTTGAATAGTTATTTATTTTACAAGAGAAAAAACCGAGAGTTAAAATCTTATATTTTTCCCGTGTATAATACACTATTTTTTTCTGTGACGGAAAAACGACGATTTATTATTAAAAAAATATTCTAAAATATCTCCCTTTACTTATGTGAATGCATATATATCCGTGAAAAATGTACTAATATTTTTTCCTGAGAAATAGGGAAAAAAGTAATTTCATAAAAAGTGACATTTTATTACCTGACAAGAGAGAGAATGTCAAACTTTTTCCCGTCACAGAAAAAATAATTTAATGATTTACCTATTGTTTATTTTACAGACGCACGAAGCTGCACCACATGCGATAAAGTGTTGCAGGAATTAGAGCAAATCGACGATGACACCGACTCCTTTGGGGTCGATTTTGTCAAAATCAACGACAAACGACTGGCTAAACAGTATGGCATTACGAAATTTCCGGCACTCACCTATTTTAGGGAGAAAGAACCGATCATCTATGAAGGTAAGAAACTGATTACTTGGTTACTATAGATTTGGACGTGAATTGTTTGATTATTTTTTTAGCTATTATTTTTTTTTTATTTTTATTTTTTATTTCTTTTATTATTTTTATGTTTTTAATGTTTGTTAATTTTCTTCTATTTTTTTTATTATTTTTTATCTGTTTAACCAATTTTATTAAATATTTTCTATCTTCAAAGGTGACTTAATGGACGAAGAACAAGTCTTAGATTTTTTAACAAGTTTGGAAGCAATGGATCTACCAGACAGAATCGAAGAAGTCAATGCAAGGATTTTAGACAAGATTGTCGAAGAAACTGATTATGTTGCTGTTCTGTTTTGTAAGTATTTTTTAGTGCTTATTAGCAATTACAAATTCAATGTTTATAAAGAGAAGTAATGTGAAAACCTAAAAATTCTAATAATATTTTCTTATAGATGTACACTTTAAAAATATATACAGGGTGTCCCATTAGTACGTAATTGCTCGATAAATCAATTAGTAATACAGACACACAAACAAGTTGCAAATAAGAGTTATATAGATTTTAAACAGGGATATTTTAAAAATATTTTTGGATATACAGAATGCTTTTCTTGTCAAATAAAAATGTATATTTTTTAAATAAAATACCCTGTATTTTATTTCAGTTTAAAAATGGTCTACTAATACAGTAATAATGTAGTCAACGCTAAAATATTTTGGAAAAATATTACAGGTTTGCCAAGCAATTAATTATTTTTGAAGTTTTAGAATGATGCAGACCCCAAATTGAAGTATCATAATTTAAGTAGATAATGATTTTAAAATTGTTTTATACACAGACTTATAAGATACCAAGCTACCAAATAGTGGTGATAGTACTGATTTATGTTATACAGAGTGTCTTGAAACATATCTTGAATATGGCTAAATTTAAATTTAATTTAATCAATTTTTTCAAATAGAACACCCTGTATATTATTTTAACATAAAACTTATAAATTTACCTATCCAACGATAGTAACAGATTAGCCAATTATACATATACAGAGTGTCCCATCAGTGCATATATAATCAATAGCTGTTTTATTATTGGAGATACGAAAAAAATTTTATTACAAAAGTTGTAGGACAATGTTTTACAATTATACTTAAATATACAGGGTAGTCCATAAATGACGGGCAAACCAAACCTATACTTTTTAAGATTAAACAATCTGGATAACAGATTTGATTGTTTTCACATCATTAAACAATTTTAATAGATAAAATTTCTAAAATATTTTCTATTTTCAGTAATTAGTTATTGTATATACAGGGTGTACCTAAATGCGAGATAGCGAAATTTAAGTTATTTCAAATGCAATGTTATACCACCAATCTATAAATATGTTTCTTTATTTTTTTATTGTGTTTGGCATTGCCTATACACAAACCCATTTTTTATCAAGATTTTAATGGTTTTATTATAAAAATTAACATTTTTCTAATTACAATTGGCTGAAGAAACCTTGATCAGTTACAATACTACAAATAGGTAGGTTTAATTGATTTTTATAGTTCTTCAAATAAAACAATCATATTTTTAACTTAATTCTTCTGAAAATAAAAATGTTTTGTTTTCTTTTTATCGTCATTAGCTCAAGGTTTCAGAGTTTAAAACATCTAGTCAAAACTTAATGGCAATTGGACCGTTTTATGCATAACATGTCCAAGTGCCATTTCGTCTAACTATAAAAAAATAAGAGGCTTATAGAAAGCTTTATTTTAAAAGAAATAATTAAAAATGTTAAATGCCAAATGAAGGTAGAATCTTGCAGAAGATCCAATGTTTTTAACAACCAGCCGCCACTATTCATAAAACCAATATTTCTTTATTTTATTATCATAAAACTGCGGAACAAATTTGTTTTTAGTACTTTTGATGTCCATATGAACTCAATCTGATGAATAGTTTATTTTTTAAAGAGCTTAAAACTAAAAGTCATTTTTCTCAATTCTTTAATATGGCACTTGGTCATATTATGCATAACGCTTAGACAAAGGCATAACGCAATTCAATTAAAAAAAAAAGATAAAACGTGTTAAATTTTTGTTATTCCATTTTTCAAAAATAATTAATGGTTTTCTGTTCTCCTGACGTCACGAAAATGTGTTTTGGTATAAGGAATGCAAAAAAATGAAAATTAAAGAAATTAATTAACTAATTGGTGGTATAACGTACAGGGTATTCCATTTAAAAAAATTAGAAAATCGTAACTTTGAGTTTTGACTCACCATGTATACAACATAGCAAATAAATAAAGTCTATTAAAATTGTTCGACGATGTGAAAGCAATAAAATATGTGTAACTACCTACAGGGTGTTTTGCCTTAGAAAAGTATAAGTTTGGTCAGCCCCTCGTTTATGAACCACCCTGCATAATAATATTTAAGAATAATTATTGAATATGATCATACAACTTTTAATTTAAAACTTTCTTCGTATTTACAATAATAAAAATAATAAAACAGCTATTAGTCAATTAGGCACTGATGGAAACCCTGTATATGTATAATTGGCTAACTTGGTGGATAGGTAAATATATAAGGAATTTAATGTATATTAAAAAAATTGAGTGAATTAAATTTAAAATTATGTTTCAAGACACTCTATAAAATAAACCAGTTCTATCACCACTATTCGTTGTTATCATATAAGTCGGTATTTTAAACAATTTTGTAATCATTTCTTACCTACCTAAATTATGGCAATTTAATTTGGGGTCTGCATCATTCACTAATTTAACAAAAAAAATAATTGCTTGGTAAACCTGTAATATTTAAAAAAAGAAATTCTTGCTTATATTGTATTATAGACCATTATAAAATTGAAATAAAATACATAAAAAATGTACATTTTTATTTGCCAGAAAAAGGTAACACCTTGTATACCCAAAAATATTTTTTTAATATTTCTTTTTCAACTCCATGTAACTTTTATTTGTAACTTGTTTACGCTTCTATAACACAAATTGAAATATCGAGTAATTACGCACTAAAGGGACACCCTGTAGATAAGAAACATTTATTAAACTAATTTTCAAAGTTAAAATCGAAAATAAAATCCATTTTACTTAATAATGTATTTCTAATTAAAACATTTTATGTCCCAAAATATCAAAAATTCGTCTTGAAGAACTTTCACGTACATCCCTGAAAGATCTGGGTCATCTTTTGCTTACAACTCATGAACTCATTAAACTTAAATATAGACATTATAAAAATGTTCATACTCATTTATATTTTATTACAACACAATACATCATATAAAACACACGCACACCACACACTGTGTTTTGTAGTCATTAAAAATTATTAATATTTTTAATACAGCGTACGTATTAATATTTTTAGAATTAGTTTTAAACTAACCATCAACAATGTATATCAGATTTTAATTTACTTAATCCACGTTCTAATTTCGTTCATAATACTTTAACTGCTCACTTAATATATAGGTCCAGATGCCGATAAGTGCGCAAAAGCTGGAAGCAGTAAGTAGTTTATTGAAAAATTTCAGCTTTGTAAAGTATATTTGGCACCCAGTTTCAAAACTAATTACAGATTGGTTAAATATATTTCAGCGAGTCGTTCTTCATTGAATTTTTCACTAACAGTATTTACTCCGAATGAACAAAATAATAAAATAATTTTTTTATAGGTTATATAAATCACATATATTTAATACCTACTAAGAATCAAATATCCTGCATCCTTTGTCACATCCCGCATGTTGGTCACCTTATGTTCCTAGTTTCTGCCTCAATTATTCCTCCTTAATAGCTCTGTCCTTTATTATTTTTGTAATTACGTCTGTCTAAATCAATACTGGTCTTTTTCTTTTACTTTAGAGATTTATGTTCTTTCATTCTTCATTACGTGTCTACAGCACAGTTTTGGGCACATAACATTTAATTTGTTCTCTTAGCCATCGATATCACGGTTTGGGGAATAGGAAAGTTTGTAATTAATTTTGTTGCAATAGATAGTTTACCTCAAGAATTTTAATGAGGTCAATGATAATAACCAAAAATCTGTTGTTCCATCATTAGACATAATACCTAATTCCTTGTTATTTGCATTATTTAACTTTTTTTGTGTTTATCTGATTTGGACTTGGATCACCATTGTGTTTTACTCTATGTTAATTTGCTGAATAAAATGTCAGTAAAAGTTGCATATTTCACTCTGGGAAGAACAGCAAAGATTGCGAAGACCAATACAGACAAGGACAACCCTATTTATTACAATGCTTTTTCAGAAAGACAACGGCACAATTAAGACAAACCATAACTACAAACACATTTTAATTACCGCCCTAGACAAGTTCCGAGGTAACCGTTTCATAGTATCCCTTGGATAAGGAGGCAGCATAAAAAATAAACACTGCATACGATACATTCATCGTTTTAGCGGAAATATTTTCTAAGGGTTGTGTGCGCTAGGAAGAATATATTGCTATTTACTTGTAAATTTATAACGATATAGATAAAACTAAAAAATAATAAGGGCTATTGAATGAATAATAATAAATAATTGTGAATACCTTTCATACAAGGTGTATGGAAGATCTGTAATAAAAATGAAGACAATGCTCGAAATTTAACAGCTATAGCAAGAATGGTGTTATTAATACTTGATAGCAGAGTCATTGGCTGGTACAGCAGTTTCTAATCATCTTGACATGGACAAAATTAAATGTCGCATGTAGCTCTTTCCAAGCATTTTCATTGACGTCCCATAGTTGACGGTGATTTGCCGCCCTAAGGTTTCTTTGATATATCTTTCAGACTATAAAGCCATATACATTTTCAATGGGGTTAAAGTCAATTTTTGCTGGCTATTGGCAAAACATTTGTTTTAGTTGTTGACCCACTTTCTTACTATTCGATTACGAGTATACCAAACTGATTTATTACATATTAGAAGATAAAATTGTCAGAAAAACTTCTCTTACTAACGGGAACATCACATTGGCTAAGATTTTATTTAATGCTCGGCTATTAATTTCCCATCAATTTGCCAGCACATTTCAGGCCCAAATATTGACAGAAGATCCACTATTAGTACTACCCACATTCCCTATAAATCTTAAGTTTATAAGACCATAAACTCAGAGCTTTCTGTTGTTAGAAGATTGGAACGTCTTTTTATCAGAGACCCAAATATTGATGGGAGAGCCTCCACTAATAATACTACCGACATTCCCTATGAATCTTAAGTTTATAAGACCATAAACTCAGAGCTTTCTGCTGTTAGAAGATTGGAACGTCTTTTCATAAAATATAAATTCATTTGTAAACTGGACTCTCCTGCGCTTATGTTCTGCATTTAAAAACTTTACGAGTAGCAGCGCTGACGAATATATTCTACGAGAGTGAAATGGCAACTTCCAAAATAAGGCTTTATTTAGCGAAATTTGATATACAAAAATAACACATTGACAATACATTAAACCTTATAAATGAAGTTCCTAGTGTAGATACTATTTAGGTAAATTCATTACATTCGCTCTGGTGCACTGGCATATTAGAAACAAAATAAGCTGATCAAATGTAAGTTCGGGCAGAGGCCAAAATACAGAAAAGGAATATAGTGGTTAAATAGTTAATATCATTGAACAGTCGTAATATTTCAAATAGTCTTGTTCTCACATATCTTTCAGTTATTTGACTATTTTTGGTTGAATTACTATCTTCGCTATTCGTTCATTATTGAGTATATTTCGTTATTATCAGTTGAATCATCAACGACAACGGCCAGAGGATTGCTTGATTGTGAATTTCAATTTGAAGTTTTGTTAGGATCTCCACTACGGTTGTGAAGAAGGTGCATATTAACATCGATGGTCTGAGGATTCGTTGGTTGTGAATTTGTAGATTTGTTATGATCTTCACTACTATAAAGTAGGTGACTTGTTTCTTTGCTCGGTGCTCAATGTTTGACGAATATGGTGGTCTTCATTTCATATTTAAATCTTATTAATGCATAGTCCGGATTTGTTTAATTTGTTCAGTCTCCTCGAATAAGGGATCGTATTTTGTATTCCTAATATATTTCTTAACTTACACCGGACCAGAAGTGAGTAATCATGATGGTAGGGCATTTCCAAAAGTAGATTTTCGAGGGTAGTGCAATTAATATACTTGCTATACTTATTTTCG
This sequence comes from Psylliodes chrysocephalus, assembly GCA_927349885.1. NCBI lineage: Eukaryota > Metazoa > Arthropoda > Insecta > Coleoptera > Chrysomelidae > Psylliodes > Psylliodes chrysocephalus. The sequence goes on from OV651819.1 coordinate 45,324,373, forward strand.
GGATATACCTAGTAGTATGAGAATAGATGGGAATAACTGGAATAGACCTATTTCTCACTGTTGTTCATTCATTTCTTTGGATTTTAAAGCCAACAAAATAGTCTTCTAGATAATAACATTATAACGTTCATATTGACCGTTTCCGGCGGAATTATATGGTGTAGTGCGGCTAGTAGCTACTATACAACTTTAACTGACATTTAATTCAGCACACTTTTCTTCAAAGTTTGCTATAGCCCTCGAATTTTGAGACTCAGTTAAATGCTGCGGCATTTTTAAAGTTGTCAAATTGGAACGCGACGAACGAGAATAATGCAAAGTCAAAATCACACCACATTACACTACACATTAATAAAAAAGCCAATTTTGAATTTCATGAATTGTATTAGATATTGCATCAAAATTCTTGATTAAATTTAAACATACCAAGCCATGAAGGTGTCTCCTGTATCCAATAATGTTCATTATAACTAATATACATAACTTTTATAACGCTTCTGTATGTAGCTGAACCAAATATTTACATTCTCCAATTAACTGTGTATCAAAGTGTAGTAGTTTCTGTCCAACCGCTGTGTTGTCCATCCAGCTTTCTACTTGAAAATTGTTTTTACCTGCAAGATTTGGTTGCCATGCACAGTATCCATTTTGAAAAATATGATATAAGATAAAAGTATTAAACCAAATTGTTAATTACAAAACTTTGCAGATAAACCGGAATGCAAAAAATGTTCTAAAGCGCTCCAGGAATTAGAAAACATTGACGATGAAGCTGATCAACTTGGAATAGGATTCGTCAAAATTAACGACGAAAGCTTGGCTGATGAATATAACTTAGGAACCTTACCCTCGCTTGTGTATTATAGACACCAAATTCCAATTATTTACGAAGGTTTGTATGCGTTAAATTGAGGCTTATAAAAAAATTGATTTATAAAATTTACTGTATCATTGTAATCATAATTAAACATTCATGTAGCAGATTTAGGTCCAATACCGTAGATTTAGGTTACTTGGAAAACTTTTATTAACCGGATGGTCGTAAGTTGTTTTTTACACCATCAGCTAGAGTCTATTCATTCGTTATTATGTTCTGGTCAGGAATCCTTTTTAAAACCTGCTGCTTATCCAAAGGATAAATTCTGATTTTATTATTTCTGATTATGTTCCAATTGAGAGTCTGTTTTAATAGAGCTGAAAATTGAGCATTGGGAATAATTCCTTGGAGTTATAATGTCCACTTTAGTAATATTTTCTTCCATGCAGCTTTTAACGAACAAAAGAAACCTACATATAAAGGCTGTAAAAGTGTGTTGTTTCTGCATGCAAAAGGATAAATAAAATATGGTTTTTGACATTTTTTAATAAAATTCGAGAGACTCTAAAATGGTGGTTCCCACCTTATCGAGACTGAGGCCCACAAAGGTAAACTCGTAGCATAACAAAAACGAGAAATGATTTAACTTAGAACGAAAGACCGAAAGCCGATAGTAGTATTAGGACGTATAATTTTTTGGTTTGTAAAGTATTGGCATTACTTATGTTAAACCATGTGATGATTTTCACAATCCTTGATTTTTAAAACCATTCTATATCGCCTTTTGATTAGAGTTTAAAAACTCGTTCGAGCAATTTATCCAATAATAATTGGCTCGTTTTGTTCCTCCAGATAAGAGTATAATACACATTATAAATCTTAAATTATCAGAGGAGTATAATAAAATACAATACAATAACTTTCCGTGTTTATAATATACCTTTCTAAACACTGAAAGTTTTTACCTTAATCTGTATTCCATATTTTGTCATTGTTGAACACACGATATTTTGACCACGAGTCGCCAATGGCTCTTAATACCACGCCCGCTTCGTGGATGGTCATGAATTTCCCTATTGAAAGTTGTACGCGACGTTTTAGTATTTTATTTGAATTTGCCTGAAAAAAGATAAACAACGTTTTTTTAAATTCAAAAATTGGTGAATATAATGAATATTATATTGAATTTGATAAAATTCCTCCTGAACTAACAGATTACGCAAATAATTTAAATAAAACCTTTCCTTAAATAAGTTAGATTAAAAATATTTCATTTTGTTCAGTTTCATTTTACTATATTCAATTCCTACTGTGTCTGTGGCGGAAAAAGTACAGTCTGTTACTTTGTTAAGGAATTAAATATTTGGATCATAAAAAACATTACCGAAAACTTGACAGATTTCTAACATCTTGGAACATATGTTCCGTTTTCTGGTAATTTGGTCAAATATATAAAAATGTATAAAAGTTATGGCAATACAGATTAGATTTGCAGAAACATGTAAACCTTTCCTCAATAATATTAAGTCAAATACATAACCATCAAAATATCATGCAAATTGAAGAAACATAACCAGATGTTTTGATAGAAGTTTTTCAACGTTAGTTTTCTGTAAATATTGTCTATTAGTTTATGATCAGTGAACACACTCTTATGAAAATATTTTTTACTCTATTTCAGCCAGACTTTAAGCTCATGTATATAGACCCGATACCAGTTAACATAACATAAAAATTATTTAAAACGTTGCCAGTTTCTCTAAAAAATATAAATGATAAAGTTTTGTCCAAGTAACCTCATTCTACGGTAATAATATCAGTGTCTGCTGTTTCTATATCTTGTATAACTCACTTATTTCCCAGATGTTTTAAAACCATTTCCAACTCTTCCTGACTGTAACAGTAACCTCGAGAAATCATTATAAACACAGGTGCCGTTCACAATATTTTCAGGGCGAGGGGGGTAGTGAGGGTCAAGTCTTACAGGCAGGGTCAAAACGCCGCAGGTTATAGTGGAAAGCATGGCGAAAATATACAAAATAACAAATCCGGAAAATGAAGGGACAGACACCACCCCTTGACCTCGTGGAGCGGCGCCCATGATTATAAATTGTTCTCAATGTAGCGAATAATAATTTTTTGTATGGCATTTCAAATAATTTTGAATTATTTTATTTGATATTTAGGAGAATTAACCAAAGAAGATGATGTCCTAGAATGGTTAGTTCAACATAAGAGCACTGGAGACGAAGATGATATCATCGAAGATGTTACCCTAAAAACCTTAACTACTTTAATAACGAGCGTTGATCATTTAGCCGTACTGTTTTGTAAGTATTTTTGCGAATTTAGTTCATCTCATTAATTACATTCTTCATCCTTCTATTCGTTCTTAGTTGTTTTTTGTTTTATTTTTCAGACGATCATGGATCCGAAGAATCAATGCAAGTTCTCGACGATTTAGAACATATAGATGACGACTGCGACAAATACGGCATACAATTTGTAAAAATCGATGACTACCATGCTGTAAAAGAGTACGGTTTAGACTCGCTACCAGCTGTTGTGTATTTTGAAAAAGGAATACCTAATATTTACGACGGGGATTTGGAGGAAGAAGAGGAAATTTTGGAGTGGCTTGTGGAACAACTGGAGAAAGATGAAATCGAAGATGTAACGGACGAGATGTTGGATAAGTTGATTCACGACAGCAAATTTTTAGCTGTTCTGTTTTGTAAGTACCCAACTTTAAATTAATTTTATTAATCAATAATAGCTAGGATCAGTTGTTCAATAATAAACCATCCTGGTATAATGATCTAAATTTAAAATACAAGTTTCAGGCATCTACATATGTCGTAAAAATAAAGTTCTAAGTACATCCTCAACTATTCGAGATTCAAGCTAAGCGATCGTTCAGTGTTGCCAGAAGTAGCAAAATTTCGCTACGTCGTCGGATTTTAGCTCTTGAAGAAGTGGATAAGATCTTTTATTTAAGAATCAAAATTTGTATATAGTATGTAATCATACTCTATATTTATTTAAGGATTTTTAATAAAACCGATTTATTATATTGATTTTTTTAAATTTCAGTTCATTTATTAATTTTGTTTTAAAATCAGTTCATCATTTGGCAACATTGGCGTTCGTGTTTATTGTTTACATTTTAATTTGTATCAATTATAATTCGAGTTTTTTTTTACCTTTTAGCATTAATTTTGTTTATTTCTTGTAGTATGTGATAGTGTTTATATTAAAAATGAAATCTGCGAAAAAGTCCCCATCAAATTGCAATCTATATGGTGTTAATGTCAAAATCAAAACTGAAGTATTCATTATTTTCCAAGTGCAAGTCGTAAAATTTTGTTTCTTACGATAAATGGATATCTACAAACTCACAATATTGAACTTTTGCAAAACTTTATATAGATTCAAACTGTAATCTGATTTGTGACGGTTTTATTACCATTTACATGCATACAAACTACTACATAATTCACTTCATAATATAAGATTTTTAAATAAGTTCATCAATAATAAACTTTTGGTACCTAAAATGTCCTTTAAACCACATAATAAAACATATCCTGTGTTTAGTAAATACATATTTCCAGATGTTCTTGTAGCAACCAATAGGTGAATATTTCCAACAAATTAAGTCATACACATGATAAATATTATATTTATGACGAAAGCACGAGACTTAAACTTAAATTAACACTAAATGAAACTTAAAAACACTATTACAATGAGAATATTATCTAAAAATCACAAATACAAAATCCGCCTAAAACAAACACATGTAAATAAACAAACATCCTACTTATAGGTGACAAATGACAGGCGCGCGAAAATTAATTTGAATCGCGAATAGAAGAGAGGCAAATAATGATCTTTTCAGAACATAACGACCGGCTCGTCATCATATCTGCTGGTATATTTAGAACATCCATCAGCGTATCATTCTTAAGGGGTAATATTTATTGTTAATTATTTTTCACAGTAATTATTTATACAACAAAGCGATTTCTTTATTCTAATTAATTTAGCAGATTCTCATTGTTTTCTAAAAGTAACGCTTGTCCAAATAAATTTAACTTCAATAAGTAAAATATTAAAGATACACAGAATACAACTTAAAATAATAATAAATTTAATTTTTCTGCGGTCCGGAACGTAGTAATATTTACAAAATATTAAAATTTATTAAAACTGTGTAAAAACAAAATTTTAAACTGCCATATATTTGTTCAAAATGCATGTATTTCACCGCGGGTTTTGGAGTTGGATAGCTTTTTTCTTCGTCTCTTAGAAACCAAGCTTTTATTTTGCCATTTTCCAATATTATACAGGTCATTTTACAAAGTGTGCACCCATATAAAATTCACAACATTTTAATTTGGGATTTGGGAAGTACGAGCGTGTAAAAATTGAATTTTTTGGACCGTTGGTTACAGCTTTCATTTGAGTAGCTCCTGTATTAGTTTTATCTCAGTCCGTGCGTGATAAATAGAAAATAGGGTTTTTCAAAAATCTTTCTTTAGACAAAAACACTCTAATTTTTAGTGCTTTCTTTGCCATAAGGACTTTTAATTATCGAGGATGGTAAAGCTATAGTTAATGTAAGTCATTTATACAAGGTGATTCAAAAGTACTCAAGCTTAAATTTAAAGATTTTTATAATTTCTTTTATTGGGTTATTGGAGATAAAAAAACAAATACAAAACTAAATTTATGAACAAAAAAATTAATAACGGGTGTTTCCGCCACGAGCTACAATAACAGCCTGGCAGCGAAGTAATAAATTCCGTATAAACATAGGGTTAATATTATTCCATATACGCTGTAAAGCCCATTGTACTTGCTCCAACGTTTCTGGCGGATTAGGTGCCTCACGAAGCTCAACACCTATTTTATCCCAAAATATTAATAACGGGCGTTTCTTCCACGAGCATCAATAACAGCCTGGCAGCGAAGTATTAAATTCCGTATAAACATAAGGTCAATATTATTCCATATACGCTGTAGAGCCCATTGTACTTGCTCCAACGTTTCTGGCGGATCAGGTGCCTCACGAAGCTCAACACCCATTTTATCCCACAAATGCTCAATGGGGTTAATATCTGGGCTTCGGGCTGGCCAATCCATTACTGCAATATCAGTTTCATCTAAAAACTCCCTTACTACTCTTGCCGTATGCGGTCGACTATTATCGTGCATAAACAGGAAGTCTTCCCCAATAAATGGAACAAATGGCACGACATGCTCTTGCAGAATTTCCGCAATGTATCGGTCAGCCGTTAAACGTTCTACAAAAGCTAGGTCTGGTTTTGCCCCTAATGAAGTACCTCCCCAAACCATTACCGAACCCCCTCCGTAACTAACACGCCCTTTAAAATTGCATTGTGCATACCGTTCGCCAGGTCTTCTATACACTTTTACGCGTCTATCATTAATGTACAGACAAAACCGGGATTCATCGCGAAATAAAACGTTAGACCATTCCCGTTTACCTCACGGCAAATGCTCCTGAGCAAACTGAAGTCTTTGAATCCTGTAGTGTCTCTCTAACTTTGGCCCAATCGCTGCCTCGTAGGGATGTAGCTGGGCTTCTTTTAATCGTTTAAGAACTGTTTGTTTGCACACTCTTACTATATGTACATGGGCCAAAGACGCCTGTAACTTTGTTGTGCTTGTAAATCGTTGCCTGAGACATCTGCAGAGTTAGGAAACTATCCTGGTTAGAAGTAGTTTTTCTATGCCGGCCCTGACCTGCTCTTCTTTGATTGGATCCAGTTTCACGATATCTTTTAAAATTTTGAAAACAGTCCCTTGAGTTTTTCTTATAATTCGCAATACGCTCTGGGAACAACCCTGTTCAAAAAGTCCTCTAGCGTAGGCACAGTCTTCTGGGGTAATAAAGCTGTTATTATTCATAATTTTAAAACCGTAGGCAAATGAAAACCTGACTAATCAATAGATATATATGTACTTAACAGAAAACTAAAATGACAATCCTGTCACTCTCACTAAATTACATCAAAGTAAAAAACATCAACCATCTCAAAGCCAACTTAACTTTAAAAACCAATGGTGGAAATGCGGATATATAAAAGTTATAACTTATAACATACAAAATTTTATGCACGTCCCTTTTGATGATAGTTTATTAACTAGTAGAAATATAGGTTAGGTTGAAAATGAGTGGGATGATCTCATCGCCTTCCACTGCGACCCAATTGGGTCTATTGTAAAAATATAAATATTACTGTTGATTAAATATTGCATAACTCTTTCTTAATACTTAATTTAATAATCATAGAAAAAGTATAGTATTCTACTCGGGAGTAATGGCTATTACTCAGTCGGATGATTACACTTCTCGCCTTCGGATCGTAATGCAAACTTCATCCTTGCGAGTAATAGCCACTACCCGCTCGTTGAATAATATACTATTACTTTATCACCCGGCGGGCGGTAAAGTAGTTCACGGGTGGTAAAGGGGCACTTTACGCCTGTTAAACGTATTTATAACCTGGACTTTATCGCCCAGTCGTACATAAAAGTTTATTAAGTCTTTGGCTGAATGTTTTAAAATTTTTAGGTGTCTTTATAAATCCAGGTAAGTTATTATATTATAATATGAAAAGTAAATCTGTACATATGTTTTTGTTTTTATATTTTTTTTTTTACAAATATAATTTCTCTTCAAAAATAATACCTTGATACTACTACCTTTTCTTTAGACATCTTCAATTTAAAATATTTGCACGATACTATTGCGACAGAATGTACTATTACCATATATGTTTTGATCTGTGAGGATTCAAAAGCAGTATGATGGTTTTCATCCATGAATATGAATACATCAGTGTGTAGAAATTGAAATTTATTAAAATTGTACTCACCAAAACAAAAAACATTTAAAAACTACATCCATTTATACACACAGATGTATTTATCTGTTTTTCGCATCTCATATGTATATAATTATTTAATTTGGTTATAATTTGTTTATAATTAAGGATCAAAAACAAATAAAATTGTAAAGTCTCGGTAATATCCGAGAATACTGATCAAGGAGAAGCGACACTTATAATTGTCGGTACCTTTGATATCGGCTGGACCTTTTTCACCGCATGAATATTATTAGATCTATGACACTGGGTGGGAAAAAGACGCGCAGCTTTTACTGCGCTGTTGTTTTCGGGATATAATCTATCACTTGTCATCAATCCGGTTAAAAACTCGCTATCATGCCCAGGCAACCTATATTTCGTACACAAATACAAACTTTTGTTTACATTTTATTAAGTAGTTTTTCTAATACATTCACAGCTTAAAAACGGAAAATTTATTTTTTTTATAGTGGATTTAGATCAAAACTACCCCACATACACTTCAGTGTGTTTTATCCTTATTGTTACGTATTATTGTTCGTTTTATTTGGGGACATTGGAATAAATAGAGTACTAGAAGTAATCAAGCTAAAAAGGTATGTTATAAAAAGAAAATACATTGCATTGGACTGGAACTATGGCTACTGCAAGTAAAAAAACAAACAAGATGGAATTCGATACATAATTCTCCATAGTAGCAATGAAAAAGGGTTTATAAAACATGCAGACCTCATATTTAAAAGTTAAACACAAAGCGGGGATTACCATAATATAATGAATGAATGGATATAATATAATGAATTTTTGAAATTGGTTTCAGACGAAATTTATACCTAGTCTAGAACGTCTAGAACAATATTATTTACTTTTAAGAGATTATTAAAATTTTCTATTAGAGATAATTATTTTTATTCTAAAATTTATTTAAAAGTGTAATAATTTATTTAATGTATTTTAATAGTTTTTTTTTACTGGACGTAACAATATCATCATTACTGTGATCAACACATGTAACCGCTGTTGCTATTTTTACAGATTAAATTATTAAACCTCAGTAATAAGGGTCGTGGATGGAGCACTAAGATTAGGAATTAAAAAATGGACGCCACCGTATTTAAATTCGCATATCTCTACGTATAAAAGTAATTGATGAAAATACAAAAATAAAAATAACTTTTAAATTTAATGAAAAATAAAGGATATGCCTTCAGTAGATACGGGAAAACCAAATTGAAATCTACAAGAGTTTCTAATAATAAAATTATTTTTAAGTTGTCTATTTTGAAATAGTATTCGGTAAAATATAAACTAACTTATCTCCATGAGGTAGAGCTTTTTAAAGGGGTAGAATAGGTCTCATCTACGATAAAAATTCTCCAAACAGCGTATGGTACTTCTTAGGTCCTCAAGACGTTAACTACTATCAATCAGCAAATCCTTGTAGATTTCTGGACATAAGTCATTCAAATCAGCAAATCTCTTTTCATATAACAAGGTAATACTCTAAATCATTCTTCATTCTTCCAATAAAGAAAACCATTCTAATGTTACATAGCTAAAATATTTCGAACTTTTAATGGATAATCGGATAGGTAGGAATAATGAGACAAACGTTTTGAATAACAAAATAAAATACATCTATTTTAAAAAAACTAATATATTCAAAACTTGTCGACTCACAAAAAACAGAAATATAACCTCAAAATGTTAAAAATATATATAACCCCTTAATCTTTGATAATCATTGTATGAAACCAAAAAATATTATATTCAGTACTTACCATATTTAATCTAATGGCTTTTCCAAATCAAAAATAATCTCTTATTAGAGGATCATCTCAATAAGTCTAAATTTGTCTATTCAACCCCAAGTTCAGAAAAAAGTGACAATCGAAAACGTCTCTCGACTGACAGACACAGAATTGTCATCGAAGGATATAGATAAGATAATACAAGTGTTTGAAAAATAACTTTATGAAAGACATACTGTTACACACAATCATTATTATTTATTTAGAAATATATCGCCGTATGTTGTTTATCTCACGACTTAAATTTTGAGTTTTTTTATTAATTTTTGCTTTTCTGAATAGCGACAAATTTTATTAGTGTATATAAACCTTTTTTAGATTGGTTATGTGTGCGTTTGCTTGTCTTCAAGAGATAATGCAAATATTATTTATAAGACGAGGCCGAAATATATATTTAGCTTCAGTTTAGCTATAATAAAAATAATTTTATCTAAACTACAAATTAATTACATAATGTAAGAAGTGATCTAAAAAAATATTGTTAAATAAGGTCTTGAAAAAAATTCATGTATGTCAAACGTATGATTTTTCTACCTTTAAATGAGAGTATAAATTTAACTCATGGCCCACTATAAAAATATTTTTTGTGGATCACTATTTTTGTTTCCTAAATGTATAGTGTAATAGTTATTTGTGTACCAACTCAGCAAAGTGATTCTATTTGTAACTAGTCTGAGATTATGAGGCGAGTAACAGGCGAGTTCAATAAAGACACTTTGCTGACGTGGTCCATACAAACTTTTATCGCCAACCATAAATAATTATAATTAATAAAAAAGGAAATATTATAATATCACATTTTAGTGTGACAAAGTAAATAAACTGAAAAATAATGGTAAATACAAAACAAATCAGTTGTAGATTATTTCTATCAGATGATCATGGCTATGTTGATAAATATTAGCGGCAGATAAAATATTTGATTTTTACAGTGAGATAAAGTGTTGGTGATAAAAATTATCCTGGTTTTTATTTGTGTTCACTTTTGTTTTTCCTGTCATTTTTTGTGTTAAAATTCCCAAAGCATTTACGATTTTTTACTATTGAATCAACAACTTCAATTTAGAGGATTTCTGTTTTTATTTATTTTACACTCCTTACGCGTTTATCTTTATTTGCAAATTAAAAGGAGAACAAAATCTCAGCTTCGTTTTTTAAAGTTTCTAAACTCTAATCAATGTCTTTCTGATTCTAGACGATGACGACGACAGAAAATCTCAAAAAGTCCTCAACGAACTTGAAAATATCGACGACGAATGCGATCAGCTCGGAATCGTTTTCGTAAAAATTGACAACGATGACGAAGCTAAAGAATACGGTATCGAAAAAATACCTTCCTTAGTATATTTCGAAAGCGGCATACCGACCCTGTACGAAGGAAACCTCGAAGATGAAGAGAAAGTACTGAAATGGCTCGAGCACCAAGTAAAAAGCGACGAAATTGAAGATGTCACTGATGAGATGTTGGATATTTTGATTGCGAAAAAATCGCACGTTGCAGTGTTATTCTGTAAGTTAAGTTTTTAAAGTATTTTCTATTTTTGTTTGTGTACAGAAAACTCTTCCGAGAAGACAAATACTTCTACCTTAGACTAGGAATAAAGAGAGGGTTCGTAACGTCGCAGGAAATCGTGTTCCATTCTGACACCAATACTATTTGACCAGAGGCGTAATATGTTGAAAATAAAACAATGAACTTATTTATGTTATTGATCTTTTTAGGTATAAAGCAAATTCAAAGCGTAAAATTTTAAATAAATAGGGAACAATAAATAAGGCACACAAAAAATATATATACAATGTGCGCCACGCTCAACGGATCGGAGCCTGGTGGATGAACGTACAAATTATATTAACAATTCCTTTGGTGTAAATATGCAACTCAACGGCGGCTAATAATTAAAAATAGTTTCATATATACAGGGTGGTCCAAAACAGAATACCAATATAAAGATTTCCTGTTCCCATCTTTGATAATTAATTAATAACTAAGCGAAAATCAAGTAAAGATATAAGTAATTCTGCTAAGTTGATAATACGTTTTAATAGCTGCGGAAAAAATTTCGCCTTCAAAAAACTACCGTCGTAGGCTATAGCCTAGGTAACCTATTTAGAAATCCGATACTGAGAACAGTAAGAACAGTGGTGTAAGGACTGCAAGGACCATTCACTGTTTATCATTCACAAGAAGACAAACATGGTTATTTTCACAAAGAAAAGGATAAAAATTAAATTAAGACCTCCAGAACTCCTAAACACAAAACTAAACTTTGCAACAGAGGTGAAATACATGGATCTCACCTTTGACAGCAAGTTAACATGGAACTCAAACTTAGAAAACAGAGTTAAAATAGCATACATTGCTTATAAACAATGCCGCCGAATTGTGGAGCGCACCTGGGATTTTTCCCACAGATTCGTCGCATGGATTTATATGGCCATCATAAGACCTATGGTAACATACGGTAAAGTTGTCTGGGCACTGAACACCCAAAAACTGACACTTCTCCGCAAACTATAACAAATTTAAAGAACAGCATGTCTCAACATAACAGGAGCCGTGAAAACTCAAATTTAATCTCACTTCTCTTGATATTTACATCAAAGAGGTTGCTCTGATGACAATTAAACGCCTCCGCAAGGGGAAATAGAATCTGATGTAGGATCTGGTGAGGCGTCTGATGTAGGATCTGGTGAGGCGTCTGATGTAGGATCTGGTGAGGCGAGACGTCTCTTTTGGCAGGAGGCGCTCGATACACTGCTTCAAGCGAACATGGACTCCATCTTACCCAGATATGTCTTCCATGAACCATATAAAGTTATAACAGAATAAATAGACGAGTTGGAAGTGGCAGATACGATTCATATCTATACCGACAGTTCTAAATCAAAACAAGGCGCAGGATGTGAAATATACTCCAGATCCTTAAACCTAAAATGGGCTGTGAGCAATAATGTCAGTGTAGTTGAAACAGAGCTCACCGGGATTCTCAAAGCAGCAAAAGAAATCTCCAGAAACAATAGCACTGGAAGGAACATACTCATCTATACAGATAGTAGACAAGCACTACTTACCCTAAACAGACCACGAATTTACTCAGCCTTAGTAGTATAGAATGTTACTAAGTTTTGGCCGAAGTATCCATCAACAATGTGGTTACCTTAAGATGGATCAAAGGTAACCTTACATCGAAAGGTAATCGTCTTACTGATCAACTGGCCAATAAGTCAATCAAATCGGTAGTGATAGACCTAATTAAAGAACATTCATTTGTGAAATTCAATGAAAGATGGGATGAAGTAAGAAACTACAGAGTTACCATGGAGCTTTTAAGATATCCTGACAACACTTCAGCAAACAAATACTTGACTTTGAGTAGAAAGTATCTGCGCCTGGTCACAGGCATTCTGACTAGTCATTGCCAAGTACGAATGCATATATTAGAATCCGCACTCTGCACTATTAGAAGATTTGTGTATCGGCTAACACATACCGATATAAAAGGATAACCTCTTGGCGACTTTGTCAACTAAGAAGAGCGTACCATCTTAGGAGGATGGTTAATGGGTCTAGTGAGGACTAAGTGCCGAAGGATAATCCACCCTTTACAGGTTACAGATGACGGGGGACAGTTAGTAAATCCTCTTCTTCCTATTAATTTTTCAGAAAATTTTGAGTTTTAGTATGTCCTGACATTATGCGAAAAATGGGCGGGAGTACCATCTAGCTGCAGCCATATTTTTCGTCTCATAACCAAAAGAAGGTTCCAGGAATCTATCTTCAAAAATTTAAAAAAAAAATTCTTTTTTTTAAATAGCCATCAAAAAATACGGCCTCACCAACTACGTTCCACCATAAACGTTTAAAGACCATCGGTTTTGGTCGATCTACAGTTCGAAATTCATGTTCATTTTCGGAAAGTAGATTCACCAGTAAAGAGTATTTGATAAAAGTTAATATTTAGAACTGTACGACACACTACTGGAAAATATTGCATTTTTGGCAATTTTAATATTATTTATTGCTTAAAAATTAATGAAATAGACAAACTTGGCAGGTCACATTTTTATTACTCTGGAGTGAGATATGTAAAATATATAAATATCGAGCTCTATGATAACCAAATAAAATGAAAAATATAATAAAATATATAAAGTATAAATGATTCACGTTTATTATTTACCTGTCAAACGAAATATCTGGTTATTTGTTGTCGCTACGACTTTTACACTGATATGCAACATAATACACCATTGTAACAAACTGATAATCAAATAACGTTTAATTTAAAAATCACAAATAAATAGGAGTAAAAAGCTTTGGTGTCGCCGAAATGCTAAGCACCAAAATAATGGCGGCCAATAGATAATCGGCACAGAGTACTACGAAGGCTCGATATTCTTGTTACACGTTCTCTCTTTTTCCTTGTCGTAAGACTTCTACTAGCAAATTTGGGTTTGCTCCGAAAGGACCCTGGATATGTCAAAATCATTAGCACATGCTACCACAATCACAAAATTGTTTACATTCTCCAGTACAGTCTTAAACTATCCTTTTAGTTTAATAATAGATTGAATAACTTTTGAATCCAGAAAATCGCCTCATACATTAATTAAGGTCGATTTATAAACTTGCAGTTCCATCATCGTTACCATTTGTTTGACGTTGCAGTCGCCGTTAAACTTAAAACTTTGTTATGTTTGAATGTGCAACAGCGGACGGTGACAGTAACAGAGAAGTAGCTTTTTAACTTCCAACGAGAACTGCAACTGCGAGCGGTAACTGTAACTGCAAGTTTATTAATCGGCCTTTAAAATTAAAATGACAGCTTCGTCGCCTACTAATAATATGTTTCTTTAGGAAGTACTTTGAGCTTGCCGTGCATATGATAAACTTCTAAAAGGCCCTTCCCTGGCTATAATTTAGATGCACTTGTGATCATTTGATTTCTTGGATAACAAAGTGGCGATTTTAAAAGAATCAACTCGTTTTCACAAGTTTCTTTATCCTCTTCTAGGGTTTCCATAGAAACTATCGTTCTTTTTTAGATATCAGTTAGTTTTTCTTTAATTTTCTCTGTTATAAGCAAATTTTTCCCACTATTTTTTTTTGTTAAACTGTTAATTTTATTATTTAGATTATTCAATAGCACCATAAGCTCTCAGTAAGTAATTTTCTTTCTATTTTAAATAAGTTAATCTCTGAGTTTTTACAATTTTTTCTTGTTATTTCTATATCTTTGTTTTCTAACAGTTCCTTTAGCTTCACTTCCTCTTTAAGATCATTTTCAACTGCGGTACAATCAAGCATATTTTTCAGCACACTCGACAGAACTGTTCTATAAATCAAATAATATTACTATCTGCTTTCACTTTCACTTTAATTTAAGTCCTTCAATTTGTTTTTTCCTCGTGGAATCCGTTGTAAAATTGAGTTCAATTTTATTTATCATTTAATTCGTCCAATATGGGTCTTATAATAATTTTTCATTTTAGCAATAATAGTATTATTTAAATTGGCCGAATTAATATTTGTAAGAATACATAATTTTTAACCATTAAATTGATCCTTTTCTTTAGATGACAAAAACCACAAGAAGAGCCAAAAAATTTTGGCCGAACTCGAAAACATTGACGACGAATGTGACCAAAATAGCATAGTATTCGTTAAAATTGACAATCCCGATGAAGCAAAAGAATACGGTATAGACACCGTTCCCAGCTTAGTGTTATTTGAAAAGCGTATTCCTCATCTTTACGAAGGAGACCTAATGAAAGAGGAAGAATTACTGGGATGGCTGCTGCATCAAAAGAGACACAGTGAGATACCAGATATAACTGACGAGATGATGGATTTACTTATTGAATCAGAAAAATATCTTGCTGTATTATTTTGTAAGTAATAATTCCTCGTAGATTTTATATAAATTAATATCATTTTTTTTAGATGATAAAGACGATAAACAAGATATCAGAGTCCTCAATGAACTAGAAAATATCGATGACGACTTAGAGAAAGAAGGAATTGTAATAGTAAGAATCGATAATGACGCTGAAGCAAAAGAATTCGGTATAGATCATTTACCAACGTTGATCTACTTTGAAGATAAAATCCCATCAATATATGAAGGTGATCTCATGAACGAAGACGAAGTACTCAAATGGCTGATCGAACAAAAAACAACTGCCACAATTGAAGAAGTTACTGATGAAATACTCGAAGATCTCATTCAAGAACACGAATACGTTGTAGTCTACTTCAGCGGTAACTGTGAAGAAGGAATGGAATGTGACAATATACTTAACGAATTAGAAAATATTGATGACGAACTTGATGAAACCGGTATTATCTTCGTTACAACAGAAGATTTGGTCATAGCTAAAAAGTATAATATTAAGAGTTTTCCTAAGTTAGTTTTCTTCAGAAATAAAGAACCATTGGTATATACTGGAGACATCGAAGATGAAGACGAGGTTTTAGCTTGGCTTACTGATGAAAACACTCTTGAAATACCTGATCGCATTGAAGAAGTCAACACAAAGATGCTAGATAAGATTTTGGGTGAAAATGAACACGTCGTTGTATATTTCTGTAAGATATACCTAATAGTAATCATTAAAAACTCAATGATGTATATTTTTAGACAAAGAAGGTGACAAGAGATGTCAAAAAATACTACAAGAACTTGAAAACATTGACGATGAATGTGAAGACAAGGATATAGATTTCGTCAAAATCTCAGATGAAGGTATTCAAAAAGAATACGACTTACCTTCCCTACCAGCAGTCGTTTTCTACAGAAATAGATTTAGGGAGATCTACACTGGCGATCTTATGCACGAAGAAGCCATATTGGAATGGATATTGAATTTGCGTGATTCCGATCCTGACGTTATCGAAAATGTCGATAGAAAAACTTTACAGGTAGGTAGGTATTTGATACATAATTATTTTTTCTAACCATTGAGGTAGTATGAAAAGGAGATGACATAGACATGAGGATATTTGTTGTTCTCAATAGAAAATAGAACTTGGGAGGGGCCTATGGCAAGAACAATATAGCGGAATAACCAGGGTCGTATTTAAAACTATTTGTAGTCCAATTGACTAACTAAACAGCATTTATTTATAAAAAAACATTTACTGAAAAAATACCAAATTATGAGAAAATGCGAAAACAAAACTTGATGGCATAAGAAATGAAGAGGTAATATTCATATGGCCTTAGTGGTTCCGCTTTAATGATGTCATATCATCACCCTTTCATCTATCTTAATGATTCTAATTTTTACTGATTAGGAAGATTAAATAAAAAGCTTTTGGCACTTTTCATAATTGATTAACTAATGTTAATTTCGGAGGTATATGTATATTTTTAGGTTATTCGACTATTATTACGACAGAAAGCAATCTAGCTATTTGGAGAAGAAGAAACTAATACTAAATGAATAACAAATAAACAAGCGAAATACAATAAAAATTAAACAATAATAGATGGAGTATTTACAACATTCTCCGGTAGTTATTTCCAAGTACAGAATATTGCATTGCATAAAAAATAATTATTTTCTCGATTTAGTGATAAATGGTTATTTTTTCAGCACTCACTTATGGCCACGTAGTTGATTTTTACTGTACACGATAAAAATATTCAAAATTATATTCTAAATTGCGAAATTATATATTACTTTACGAGTGTGGAAAATTACAGTTTTCACACGAAATATCACGCGAATGTGAAAAATCACTTTTACACAAGTGATGTACAATATTTTTTCACGAAACCTGGCTATATAGGTTCAATCAAGAAGTGACTGGTTTTAGATTTGTTTTTTTTTTCTTATTGAATAATTTTTAAAGTGTTTTACGGTCATTGTTTTGTCAAAATAAAAAACATTAAAGACTTAATGGTGCGATATGTGTCACTTTCCCAAGTAGTCGTAGGCAAAAAATTATCAGCCCGCTGACGGCGATTTTCAAACGTCAGCCATATGTAGTCTATCTGTGTAACTATGTCTCATGGTCTCATGTCTCATATGTCCGAAAGATAGTCTTGTTGATCAACGTTGTATATTTTCAAGAAATTTTGTATCCCCCACTTGTAGAAAATGCAGAGACCAGCTGAGATTTTCAGTAATTATTATAGCACCTAGGTCATTGTAAGATTACACCTAATTTTTATCAATATAGAAAACTACACTTATTTAGATGTAGCATCCAATCTGAGCACCAGTTAAAGATCTCATCTTGAATCTGTTGAAGATTGCACTAAATGTTTTAGTATTATCCGCGTTAAAAACATTGTAGCATTTGATGCGGGATTGAAGCTCACTAACATATAATATAAATAAGTGTGGAATCAAAATTGATCCCTGAAAACCCCCATTCAAGACTAGACTTTCAAATGAATGCGAATTTCCAACTTTGAGGCATTGCTTTCTGTCAGTTAAGAATGACTCAATCTATTTAAGTAAATCACCATGTATACCAAGATGGTCTAATTTATGTAGTAATCTTTCTTTTGGCACAAGATCAAAAGGTTCTGCAAAATCTAAGTATATAAAATCAATGTTCTTTTTTTTTGGTCTTATGAAATTACCCGTCATGGTTGATCGCCCTTTACAAATCCATGTTTTTTTTTGGGAATGATTCCATAAATTTAAAGATTGTGGGTGTAAGGCTGACTGGGCAGTAGTTTTAAAATGGTTGTTAAAGAAACTGTTTTCTAAATAGGTAGTAATGTGTGTATATTAAAAGACAAAGACATTATAATAGATTAAGAGACTGCTATAGTATGAGAGTATTTTTTTTAAACAGAAGTGATATTTGATCGAGGTCAGGAGAAGAGTTATTTTTTTAATTTTAGAAGGTAACTTTTGATAATTTTGGGAGTAAATAAGCAAGATGGGATTCTTTCAGGTAAGATATTTGGTTATTGATCGTGTGATTGTTCATTGGAGAAAACTTTTGTAAAGGTATTAGCCAGAAGCCCAGCCTTTTCGAAATTATTTTGACAGGGAATTTCATCTTCTTTGTTTAGTAAAGAAATAGATACTTTTGAATACACTGAAGAAATAATATTTATATAATGTTTTTCAGTTGTTACTGCTTGTAATCAACTCTTCATATTCATCTCAGGCCTCAATTTTAGATATTTTTAAATCTTTGACAAAATTTTCCGCCATATTATTTCATCGCTTATATTTACGCTATAATTAACCTTTGTCTAGTTCTCCGTTTATCCACGGTTTTATTTTATTTTTATAAAACACTTCTTTTTAAATAACGGTTATGAACTTAGTTCATACTTCCGCAGGATCTCCCGAGTCACCCTGCAATATCTACACAGTCAGTGGTAGTTAGAAGACGATCTATTATGATCTTTGTGAGACGAGTTATCTTTTTCGAATTGTATACGAATTGTGATGACTGCATGATCCGATATGAAGATTGAATAATAGGGTCTGTTAATAATTGTTTATTAAGAGTAGTTTAGCAGGTTCATTGTTCAATCTTATCGCAAAACAAGTGTTTTGTAAAATTTATTATTACTGTAGTGCCTTACATTTAATAAATTATCATTAATATTATTACAAATTTTAGAGAGTTAGATTCTAACCCCAATGAAATTGTTTTTTCAAGGTTCTCATAAATGATGTTGAACATTTAGCCGTCTTATTCTATAGCAACGACTGTGAAGATTGTACTCAAATTCTAGAAGAGTTAGAAACCATCGACGATGATACCGACAAGCATGGCATACAATTCGTTAAATCTATGGACGCTAAATTGGCCGCTGAAATAGGGATTTTCAGTTTTCCAGCTCTAGTTTACTACGAAACCGGTGTACCAATTATGTATGATGGTAAGCGTGGTTTTGAATATATTGTGTTAATTTAAAGACTAGTTCTTATGGAAAATATTTTATTTTTTTGGGTTCATAACTGATAGATGAATTGTTATATTATTAGTTATAGTTGTAATGTTTTTACATGCTAAATTATTAATATATTAATATTGTACTTCAGGATGTTCTAAAATTTGTGTTTAATACTATAACAATGTATTATTCAGGTGAAATTTAGTTCAGATTTTGGTAGCGGAATTTAATAATTTTCCTTCTACAGAATAAAATGCATACTTAACAGTTGTAAACCCAAAAGATTTTTAATTTCAGCAAACCAGCCGAGATTTATGAATTCAGTATCTTAATTTTTCAATGTTATAGGCAACCTTAAGAACGAGGACAAAGTTTTGGAATGGCTAATTGAACAGAAAAGTAAGAATTTAAAGTTTAAATTAGTTTTTTTTTACTGTAACTTGTCACTTCTCACTTCTCAAAGTAATTGTTCCATTTAAAAAAAAATAATATCGAAAAATATTTGGCTTTTACATGCGAGGATAAACGAGGTGTGATGCATGATCGGCCTGCATGTTGCTCTAATTCCATAGGTAACGATGATGATGAAGATGATGATAACGATGATGAAGAAGAAGATGATGATGATGATGATGATGATGATGACGGTGATGACGACGATGGTAATAGTAATAATAATGATGACGACGACGATGATGATGACAATGACGACGACGATGATGACGATGATAATGATGAACTTGGAAGCGGATTAGAACATTTCACTAAATTATATAAGGGGAAAACAACAGGTAAAAGTGAACCTTCTAGGTTCACTGAAGTTAAAATACTTTTGTTATTGTCTAAATCAGATAATTTATATGAAACTAAATTGGATATATTTTTTAAAAAATAATTTTAGAAACAGCAAAAATATACGGTATTAATGATTAAATTATAAAACAACATAATTTTATTACTACAATTTAATCAAGATTAAAATTTTATAGAAACCACAAAGTTGTAATTTTTTGAAAATTATTTATTAAAAACACTAACTTATTTAAAATATAAATAAAAATAGGCATCATACATATAGTAAATATTATAACAACAACAACAACATTATAACTTAACAAATATAATATATAAATAAATAATACTCATCTCATCAAATAATTTATTTATTTATTTAATTATAAATCTGTGCGTTAGACTATTAAGAAATTAAAAAAAAAATGTGTTTAAATGTTTCCAATTTATTGTGCATAAGTTTATATTTAATATTTAAGGAAATTTTACAGGTAGTATTCTCACATAATATAACCTTTCCTTGAATTAAATTTTATATGTGGTATTAAAAGTTAAAAATAAAAAAAAAATTAAGAGTTAAATAAAAGGAAACTAAAGAAAACCAAGGAAGAATGTGTATGGAAATTATATTGAAAGAAAATAATCACTTATATTTTTGCAATTATTTGATAAATTACTCAAATGATACTAGAAGGATAAAAATCGATAACTTTGATTCATATTAAAAAATGTTAAATGTATTAAAAATTATTTAACAGGCATGGATAAAAAAGAGTATTTTAGTAGCATTTAATGGATTTTATTTATTCGAATGATTATACTTTTATATAATAATATATTATTAATAATAATTATTACATTATCGAAAAATATTTAAGCCCTCCAGGTTTACTTACACTTAATTCCAAAATTGAAAAATATAAAAAAAAATCTGGAAACTAAACAGAAGAATCTGATATAAAACAATGTTTTACAGACCAATTCAAAGAGTTTCTATTTTAAGATTTTGAGTGTGTAGTCATTTTTTATATAACCACATAAATTAAAAATGGAAACTAGCTATATGAACATACTTACCGATACCAAGTTGACCTAATTCACAAGATTCTAAAAATAATTTTAACCTTCACTTGTACCCAGAAAATTTTATAAGTCGAAATTTATAATATTTTAAAAGGGACAGATAAATTAAATTTGTTTTTTTTATTCTCATTTACTAAATAAAACAATTTAAAAATAGGTGATGGTCAAAAATTAAATACTTAATTTCAAAATAGCTTGCTGTAAATTCATAAAAAAAAACTTTATAATTTTACAAAAATATTTTGGTAATTAATGTTTATTTATATATTTAACGGAAACCCCCCCCTTTATAGTAAAATAATATAGAGTATATCAACGAAAACTTGACCCTCCAGAAACTCAGAAACAAAATATTTTTGAAAGTCTAAAAAAATACATCAACTTTTGTTGGCAAGTGGATAAATTGTCATATAAAATTCATACCCAGAAGCTGGGCAGCCATCCCCTATTTTTTAAAATAGCTAGTATGGTGAAGTAACGCATCATTTACAAAGTATTCTTTTCTCTATAAAACCCTAAAAGACACCCTTAAAAATACGAAACTGTATTTAAGACTAACATGATTTTCATGAACTGGCCGTTAAACTAAAGGTCCGTGTACCTAATAGAAACTAAAATAATATCGAACATAGAAATAAACAGATATTGCAAGTTCACTTAAGGTCAGTCACTATTAGCGGCGTTCTTTTTTTTGAGAATTGGCATCTTAACGTAGTTTTTTTGCCACAGACTTTTGTTAAACCGAATATTATATATTTTCTCATCTAATGAGCTTAAAAAAATAAAAATACTTGATGGAAAAAGGATATTTAGGGAAGAAAGTTTTTTAAGGAAATCTGAGCATACGCAGATCGTTCACGTTTTAAAACTTATTTTATTGAAGATTCTGCCTATCCTTAATTGTGGATGTTTAATTAATTATTTAAAAGATTGTGGCGACTTTATTGCTTTCGGGTGCGCTTGTCGACATTAGTAGTTTGAAGTTTTTTAATATTAAATATTTAACATCATCGTCATCTAAACCTTCTAAAGTGGTAATTTCTAATGCCTCTTTCATATTATGTACTATTATAGACAACAAAAAAGATGAATTGTAATAAAAAAATACAATTAGGTTAGAAATATATAAAAGGACAATGAATCTAATAAAACTTCAACTTCGCAATATTTAGCATGGAATTTATTTGCCTCTAATTACGTTGTCACTGATAGTGGCTGACATAGAAATTTGCCAAACCCCTCTAATAAATCGTGGGTAATAATATTAACATTACACATATTCGGTTTAAATTTTTGTTTAGTATAATGCAAAATATAAGAAACAACACAAAGAAGAATATTCATAATAAACGAGACTAAGAGAGAGAAAAAGCAGTCATTGGCAACTCCATGATACCGACTGATCTTATCCACCGACACCGACACGCAAACAGCGTGAGATTTAAGGCAAGCTCCCTATTTATAAAGCTATCGCAGTCCCTTCTGCTAATAGGCACTGTCCAAGACAAGGTTAAGCACTTAGGATAAAAACTCCCCAATTTTTCGGTTGTTAACATTGGCTTTCAAAACTGGACAATAAGTATATAGCCTTAACTTAATTTGTTTTTTGTAGTTGCATTGGATACAGGCGTGCAATTTCTAAATTTTTTTAAGAGTAATATTACCGATTTTTTATGTAAATTTAGATTTAAAAAAATATATAAGACAATATAAGACAATATAAGACAATATAAGACAATATAAGACAATATAAGACAATATAAGACAATATAAGACAATATAAGACAATATAAGACAATATAAGACAATATAAGACAATATAAGACAATATAAGACAATATAAGACAATATAAGACAATATAAGACAATATAAGACAATATAAGACAATATAAGACAATATAAGACAATATAAGACAATATAAGACAATATAAGACAATATAAGACAATATAAGACAATATAAGACAATATAAGACAATATAAGACAATATAAGACAATATAAGACAATATAAGACAATATAAGACAATATAAGACAATATAAGACAATATAAGACAATATAAGACAATATAAGACAATATAAGACAATATAAGACAATATAAGACAATATAAGACAATATAAGACAATATAAGACAATATAAGACAATATAAGACAATATAAGACAATATAAGACAATATAAGACAATATAAGACAATATGACGATATAAGACGATATAGGACTATGTAAGATGACATAAGGTTTGTTGAAAAATACTATATTTAATTAATATTTTTATTTATTTAATTTAAAGTGATCAATTCGTGTTGAGCTTTGAGCTATAGATATTGCATGTTCACTTAAGGTCAGTCTCTATTAGCGCCGCTCTTATTTTGACATCTGAGCATGCGTAGATCATTTAAGTTCTAGGAGTGACCTTATTTAAGATGGCATTGACTGTGGAGATTTAGCGGCAGCAAATAGAGGCAACTTTAGAAGCTTTCGGGTGCGCTCGCCGACATTCGTATAAGTTCAAAGTTTTCTAATATTAAATATTCAATATCATTTTCATCTAAATATCCTAAATTGATAATTTCTAGTCTTTTTCATATTATGTAATATTATAGAAAACAACAAAGTTTTTAAAATGAGGTTAGTGAATATTTGTATAAAAACAATGACTTTAATGTCAAAACTTTAGGTAATCAAAGAGTCTTACTTTAGTAGAGAGTTATTGGAAGTTCACTTAAGGTCAGTCACTATTAGTGCCGCTCTTATTTTGACATCTGAGCATGCGCAGATCACTAACTTTAATAAAGATTGTGCCTGTCCTTAATAAGAAAGTTATTGAAAGTTCACTATGTGACTTAAGGTCAGTCACTATTAGTGCCGCTCTTATTTTGACATCTAAGCATGCGCAGATGTTTATGTTCTAAAACTGACTTTGTTAAGGATTGTGCCTGTCCTTAATTATGGATGTTTAAGGGCCGCAGGTAGTGGCGACTTTATAGTTTTCGGATGCGCTCGCCGACATTCGTATCCGTTAGAAGTTTTTTAATATTAAATATTTAATATAATCGTCATTTAAACCTTCTAAAATTATAATTTCTAATGCCTCTTTATTATTATAGACAACAAAAAACATGAACTATAATTTAAAGTTTAGTGGCTGGCTTTATAGAAATTTGCAATATCTCTCTATTAAGGACAGGCACAATCTTTATTAAAGTTAGTGATCTGCGCATGCTCAGATGTCAAAATAAGAGCGGCACTAATAGTGACTGACCTTAAGTGAACTTGCAATAACTCTCTAATATGGAATTTATTTGCCTCTAATAACGTTGGCACTTTTAGTGGCTGACGTTATAGAAATTTGCCACATCTCTTTAATTTAGCTGATAAAATGGTATGTTCATTATAAATTTGTACAGTGCGACAAGATTGAGAGGGTGAGTAAGAATAAGATGCATACTGGCAAATCTAAAAATGGGAAGAGTAATTTCAGTTAACATAATTGAACACAAATAGATCACTGAAATAATAGCATCGAAGTTCAGCCATTAACTGAGGAAACTCCTCTCATTTTTAGATTTGCCATTGGGCTTCTAATTCCGACTTTCCATCTCTATCCTATCGTACTGTAAGTATGCTTTATTTATCAATATTTTGGTATAATCTAAATTCACATAAAAAAATCGCTTATATTAGTAAAGGGGAAGCAAGCGTTCGGGTTTGAAATCGACCATTTTCACATCTCCATAAGAAATTCTGAGGTTTATTTCGGCAATGTTTGTCCATATCAAGGTCAAGCGTCGAGAATCAAAGTCGGGCTTATCAGTAAACATGATAACGTCGTATCGGAGCTCATAAAGTGACATCGACGACAAGGGATCCGCAGTAGCATTGTCAAAAAGGCATTAACATATATCTCTGCTATTGTTGGTCTGATAACAAAGCAAATAAAGAAGATTTGACTTAGATTAACGCTGATCAGAATCATGCGCTGAGGCATTACCAAATAGCCATTAACGAATATCTATCATTAGGTGTCATGACGTCACATGTCACCTGTACAGGTGAGCCTGGAGGGTATTTACGAGCCTCGCCTAGCCAAGTCTATATTGTAGGAAAGAGAAAGAAGATCAAAGTTTATTAAAGCGGGTCAAAGCTGATCAAGACACATTACAAGCTGATCAAGACCTGATTAAAAACAGATCAATACCTAACATAGGTATCTCTAAATAAATTAGAATGAAGTGTATTATAATATTCAAATATTCATAAAAACGACCTATAAAGCAAAAAAGTAAGAACAATATATTTTTTACTCCTGAACTGGAAATATTTAATTCACATAAACAGGTTTCTACAGATTACGATAATAAACTTACGTTAAAGACTTTCGATATCCCTTGATAACACGTTGGAGTCATTTAAATCGTTAAACACTTAAAAAAAACATTTAACAATATCTATCGAATATTAACTTAATTAAAGCAAAATATCTGATTTAGGCACTATCAAAAGTGATTCTAAACAGAAAGAGAAAATTCTGGTACCCTTCAACAAAACCCCTCACCTAAACCGAGAGAGTCCGGCAGTCCTGGACGGTAGTACCCAGCTTCAGAGTGGCCATACCTGCCTGTGCGAGTGCATGCTTATTCCTGGCATTGCATGATTAGGCATAGTGTCAGACTCTCACAATGTTCTCACCAATTTTTTTGATTTTACTAACAGTTAAATGCTCTTATTGTATTATTTCATGTCTCTAACTATGTGGATTCTGACATTATGTTTCATGCTGCAGGAGATGGATGCTTCTACATCGGCATGGGAGGTAAAGGTCCAAAGTCCGCACCGGCAGCGTATCAGCCCTTCCAGTGTTGTCCGAAACCTCCAGCAAAAACCAGCAAGGTTGCCAAGTTACAAGCTAAACCGTCTAAGTCAGTATCGAAGCAGGTCGGTACCAAAGTTACACCAAGTCGGAAAGTCGAACCAGCTACACTAAAACCGGCGTCCAAAGCGAACCATCCCATAAAAATTAAGGAAGAACGAGTGAAAGACAAGGCACCAACTAAGGGAGAAAAGGGGAAGGCCAAAAAAGCATTTTTCGGTAAATATATCTGGTGGTGGTAGGTATCTAACTAATCAACAACTTTTCCATGGCAAGATTGATCTCGATGATGAAGACTCTTTTGGAATAATCAAGTCTACGACTAAAAACTGGGGTTGCTATGGTTTAAGAATGGCTCACTTTTATTTTTCTTTTGACATCTAATTAATTAATTTTAGCTTTCTGTTAGTTTGAAAACAAGCTTGATGGATCAACTATGTACAGACATAATTGCTTAGTAAATTAGTCTGTACTCAATGATTTAAGGGTTTATCAATTAGAGTTATTTTTTTTATTTACTTATCTTGACAAACCCCTAAATTCTAAATTACCCTTACGTCAAAGCTTTTACAATATTTTTTGCTTTTACTTTTAATTTTAATTTTAAGCTGTTTTGTTTGGAATTGTAAGTTTAATTGACAATCAAGTTTAGATTTTTCAACCAACTATGCTCAATAGTAAATTATTAAATAGTTTATATTTTAGGATAAATTTAAATTTGATTGTCGTTTCGTTGAACCTAAGTCATAGGCTTTTTTATTGTTTTAAACTAGATTATATAAATATTGTTAAATATTATTGTTATTTTTTGAAGATAATAGCATTTTTAAAGCATGTACTATAACTTTTACGAAATAAAATCCCGAGTATACCTATATCAAAGATGGCCTTACGTGTTTGCAAATTTTTAAAAGATCTAACTTCCTCAGATTTAGTTGTATTCGGGATAATAAGATATTGCCTCACACCTCGCATGTTCAAAAACAAAAACAAGCACTGTACATTTTTGTTTGAGTTTAAAAATAAATTATTGTTACCTTTTTCATGTATCTTTTTTGGCATTTAACGTAACTTTTAGAGAATGTAATTTTAAAAATACATTTCAACTGAATATGAAGGACCATAGACGAATTTAAGGCATTTTCCAAAACTTTAGTCTGAATTATTGAGGTATGTAGAAAATATTTTGCTTAGTGTTTATATAAAAAAAAAATACGTAAAATTAATTTTTATAAAATGTTTTGTAGGCAATTTGTTAGATGAAACGGAAGTGTTAGAATGGATGATGGACCAAAAAAATGATCAGAGTATAGAAGAAATTAATAGAGATAAACTCTTTCATTACATTGATACCAAAGAATTTCTAGCAGTTGTTTTTTGTAAGTATATTTTTTTACTTTACAGTAACCAGTAAGGAAAATGTAGCGATCATGTTTTTTTACTACTAACATAAGAAAGTATTATTTGACTCCAGGCCTCTAATGAGAAGTAATATTTGTCACCCTAGGTAATTAATGATAATAAAAAAAACACCTAGGTAAATAATGCCATTGAATTATTCCAATAGTTTCATTTTATCAATTTGACAACTAAATTCCCAGACTACTTGATGTTGTGAAGTATTTAAAAAATAAGAAGGAAATAACTAAAGCTGCCCAGGCACACTTTGGTATAAATTACGTATTTTTGTAGGTATCACTATACGTATGAATACGGTTGATGTACTACCTAATATATTCGAGAAAATGTCCGCCCAATAAACGTATATTATTTGTCACATGTAAACATTGATTACTACTGATTTATTCACCTATAATTAACCGTGTTTATTATACGTCTATGTTAGATTTATAGTTGTAGTATATTTATACGAATACACTTTGGTATAAAAGACGTTTTTTATGTACTACGTAATATGTATGAATACCGTTGATATGCTACCCAAAATATACGTGAAAATGTCCGCGCTAGAAACGTATATTCATCGTGTTTCTAGTTTAGCCGGAAATCACATTATGTATAGAAAACTATTTTATTTCAAAAAATAAACAATAAAATTCTAAATGAGAAACTTAACAGGATCTTTCTTTAACAAACAAACAATATATATCAAAATAAAAATCTTAAGTCATCACTTTGATGTGTTGTTCCAGACGTACCATAGCAATGTTTAAGCCAGTCTTGTATGTCACATTTAATGGTTCGGTCTGTCAAATTCCTTGGTAGGTACACCATCGCTCCTATAGATATGCCTTATGGCTTCAACAATGGAACCGTTTTTATTATTAAGGTCATATCACTATGAAAAGAAACTTACCAAAAATAACCACGGTAGCGATACAATTATTTAATTGTTGCTTTTCACAGCCTGGCCAGTTAAATTTATTGGCAACTGAGTTCCTCAGAAGGTATATTTCATAATGTCCATGGTAGGTACAATTCCAAACGTTTACTCTGCCGATGCAGGCCAGGTGTATTTTCTGCAAAAAGGACTTATTATAATCACAGTCAGCGCTATTTTCGACATTCTATGAAACAAAATCCACTGACGAATAAAATATGGAAAATGAATGTGATTGGAATGGGTGGCACAAAATTGATCGAAAAACATTTAATCGAATTGGAAATTTGATCGAAAATACATTTTATCGAATGGTATTTGATCGAAAATACATTTGATCGAAGATATATTTTATCGAATAACATTTTATCGAAAAGACAAGAAATCGTAAATTCATTAGATCGAAAGAACAATATATCGATAATCAACATTAAAAATAGTAAAACATCAAAAAAATCATGCAAAAGTCTGTCTAATGCCTTCTACCGGAGAAACTAAACTCAGCGGCTATCAAAATTAGGTACTAATGGCAAATTTTTGGATAATCTCAAACGATAGCTACCTCGTTTAACAAATTTTTGTCCTTTCAATATTTTTAATTTAAAAAAATTAATATTTTGGAGCTAAACGGTTATTTATCTTCATTGAGATTAAAGAACTGTTATTAATTCGCACAAAATATGTATTTCAATAAGGTCGAATTGTCTCCCAATGGGACATTTTAGGTTTGATTTTTTATTTAACAAATTTAATTAATTTACCTAACCTATGCGACCTGGAGCCGTCACGGTTTTCCACGCAAAAAATAACAGAAAAATAAAAAACGTTAACTGATTTACCTAACCTGTGCGGCGTAGAGCAATTTAATTAACTGATTGCTTTTGCACAAGTTAGGTAATTTGGTAAGGTTTTTTTTATAAAAAACTTAACTAACTTACCTCACCTGTGCGGTCAAGAGCCGTCGCGGTTGATTCGCAAAAAAATTAGAAAAAAAATAGAAAAATAAAAAACCTAACTAATATACAAGGTGGCCCAAAATCAAGTACATATGGAATGTTGTCATGGTTTCGTTTGTAGTTGACATTTGTTCGAGATTTTCTGTCAGTTGCAAAGTAGATACTTGGGAAATTCATTATGAATCGATATACGCCTCGAGAACGTGACAAAATCGTAACATTTTTTTATCAAAACAATTCGTCGATTATCCTAGCTCAACGAGAATACCATAGAAAATACGGAAGACGCGGTGTTCCAACTGCAAAGACATTTCGGCGTTTAGCAACAAATTTTAAACAAACTGGGTCTACATCTGATAAACCGCATATTGGCAGACCTCGTTCAGCTCGTTCAAGGGATAATATAGACCGCGTACGTAGAGATGTGAAGGAAAGGCCTACCACATCAACAAGAAAACGATCTTTACAAATAAACATTACCCGACGTTCATTGCAACGAATTTTGGTGAATGATATGCACTTTTTTCCGTACAAAATACAGGTAACCCATAAAATTCTGCCTTTAGACTTTGAAAAACGACGTCAATATTGTAATGCTATAGTAAACTTTGAAAACAAAATTGAGCGACGAACCTCATTTTTGTTTGAATAGAGCTGTGAATAAGCAGAACCATCGCTTCTGGGGTAGTGAGAATCCACAAATTATTCACCAGCAATCGTTACTTGAGCCAAAAGTGACCGTGTGGTGTGGCGTTAGTGGTAGAAAAATTTTGGGGCCTTATTTTTTTGAGGACGATCGGGGAAGAACCACTACAGTAAATGGAGATCGCTACAGAAGCTACAGAATGGAAGAGCCTAATCAGGAATATATTTGGTATCCACAAGATGGTGCCACAGCACACACGGCCCGTGAAACAATAGCCATTTCGAACAGAATTTTTCCTGAGCGCCTTATCTCGAAAAACGCCGATATTGCATATCCGCCAAGGTCTCCCGATTTAACTGTTCCAGACTTTTGGTTATGAGGTTATATCAAAGATAGGGTATTTGTAAATAATCCTCAAACACTAGAAGCATAAGACAACATCCAGGAAGAAATTGATAGAATACCACCTGAAATGTTGGAGAAAGTAATGAAAAATGCTTTAAAAAGAGCTCATTATTGCATTAATACTGGGGGTGGCCATTTGGTCAATATTGTTTTTAGTGTGTAATAAAACAAATTTTTAGAGTTTAAATAAATATTTTTCATTTATAATATGACTGTTTTTTAATTAATCTTACTTTTATATAAATAACAAATAGGGGCTTTATTTTGCGCCACCTTGTACCTAACCTGCGCTATTTAAATTTAACTGATTGCTCTCGCATAAGTTTTTTTTATCATATAAAATTTAACTATTTTACCAAACCTGTGTGGCCTGGAGCCCTCGAGGGTTGCTTCGCAAAAAAAAAATTTGCAAAAAAGAGAAAAATAAAAAACTTAACTAATTTACTTAACCTGTGCGGCCTGGATCAATTTAACTGATTGCCCTGACATAGGTTAGGTAATTTATTTTTTTATAATCTAACCTGTGCGGTCTGGAGTCGTAGCAGTTTGCCTTGCAGAATTTTTTTTTAAATTAGAAAAATAAAAAACTTAACTAATTTACCTAACCTGTGCTATTTAAATTTAACTGATTGCTCTCGCACAAGTTAGGTACGTTAGTTAAGTTTCATTTTTTCATTTTTAGTTTTTGCGAAGCAACCAGCGATGATTCTAGGCCTCACAGGCTAGGTAAATTAGTTAAAATTTTTGTTTTCATTTTTCTATAATTTTATGTATATTTGATTTTTCAATCAATTGCTTTTTCTATCAAATCTAATTTCGATCAATTTTCTTTTCGATCATTGTTCTTTTCGATCATTGTTCTTTTCGATCATATTTCTGTTCAATCATTTTCCTTTTCGATCAATTGTTATTCGATAAAATGTTTTTTCGATTAAATGCATTCAATCAAATGTGTTCGATCAAATGTATTCGATCAAATGTTTTCGATCAATTTTGTGCCACCCGATTGGAATAAACAGATGGCCTAAAATTTTTTTATAAAAATAAGAGAAACAACAGTTAGAAAATAAGGTTATATTTTAGAATTTCTGTAAGCATCTTACACACTGTACCTACCTATAAAACAGCAGTTGTAAAATGCAGTAATTATTGAAGGAATGGCTAAAATAAAACATTAATATAAACTTACCTATGCTTTTAATCAATATCTTTGAACACGTGTACACAAATGAGTATACAACAATATCACAGCAGACTACACTACCCAATATGCGCAAAGGCAAGGGTAGAAATGAGAAGAGATCATAGCCTGAGTATGCCATGTTTCATCCGCCTTATCAAATAGTTCTATGTGTATGGGGAATTTGTTATAAATATTACAGGTGAAATAATAAAAAAATATGGATATAATATAAACAAATATACCAATAAGCTTTTCATATAAATAAACCTTAATGTATACATATTATCTACTTCTGTCTAATAGTTTATCACCAACAGGAAATATACGTGTAAGGTAAATTATATTTAAACGTACAATATACAATAACTAGTATCTATAAACGTTTAATTTATCTGTTAAAAAATGTCAAGTATAAAAACGTTTAAGAAATCAACCAAGATGAAATTTATTACATAAATTTATACGAATTTAATTTAAATAAACCTAAACGTATATCGTTCATCGCAAACTAAAAATAGTCGTATATTGTTAACTATATTTAAACGTAGAATAGTTTACAATTATATACTATAGGACGTATAAAAAAAACTTATAATATATCATTTAAAAACGGTATTTATAATAATCATAAACCGTTAACGTATACGGAATCAACCAATATCAAATATAAACGAGAATTACGTGTAAAAATGCTGCCTGGGTGGGTTTATCAAAATCTAATTAAATCAAATATGGTAATATAACAGTGTTAGTAGTATATAAAAATCTATATATATGCTTCGGTTGAGAAGGCCCTGACCGACCGACCGCTGTCATGCATTATAGCAACTTTGAGAAGTGTCAAAAATGCTATGTTTTTACTTTTCATTTTATAATGTTGTTTGTGGTTTTTTAAAACGTCACTTTTAAAAACATTTTTGTAGGCAATATTTCACTTTTATGTCTTTCTCCGGATCTGTTTTTTTTTTAATCTTTTCGTTTATAATTAGTAAAACATAATTTGAACAACAGATTTAAACAAAAAACCTAGATAAATCTCTTTTTAAAAATGTATTTTCATTTTTGGAAGTTAATTGAGGGGATATCGTAAAACTAATTACCCAGCTAATTACACTGTTCAATTTGTCCTCCATTTTTATCTAAATAATTATATCTTCTCAGAACTGCTCGGGTGGCTATCCTTAAAGTTTTTCGATGTATGGCTGCCATAGAGTTTCTTACTCTTTCTTCTAATGTAATAACATCTTTAGGAGGCTCAAAGCTATAAACTTAATTTTTTATGTGCCTCATAAATAAAAATCAATAGACGAACGAGCAGACCAATGTTCCAGACCATTGTTACATATTACCCTATTGTTAAAGGTTTTTTGTAGCATCTGACGTAAGTCCAAATGTTTCCTCTTGGAACCATAGCTGGTTAAAGATCTCATCTTCTCACAGAAATTCTTTAATTGCTGGAAAATGTTTATTTCGTAGCTTAGCTCATTCAAATTAACTTGGAAAATAATTGGTCCTATCAAATGGTTATCTAATTCTAAGTAGTTTTCGTAAATTCTCTTGTTTTAATGTATTATCTATATTTAAAAGTAAAGATTTTCATTTTGAAAGATCTATTTTTTAATTATAGGGCTGGATTTCGCCTATTTTAAATTTTAAACTGATGATGATGATGTTTAGGCTCCAAAGATCGTAAAATAACAGTGTTAAATAGTATATTCTCTATTGAAATCGGTATGAAAAACGAAGCTCATACTTAAAAACAAATTATGCTTTTAGATTTTTGATATCTCCACAAAAATAGTATAAAGTATAAAACGGAAACATTGAAGCATTTTTGGCATTTATCAAAATTACTCAATAACTAGCAAAAATTAAAACAATTTTAAGGTGGATTTAAACCAATAAAGTCTTTTCCAGGCATTAAAACCCTCATTTACTAATTTTTATTAAATATTCCAAAAATCTATACTATCGTCCGCTTCTTCCCTTTCTGGGTGTGTCACATTATGTTCTAAAAAAATGTTATGCAAAATAACGCAGGTATTTACAATTTTCCTGGCCTTTGTTTGTAATATACGATGTTTTAATAAACAGCGAAACCTCATTTTAGGTAGACCATTCATTGCATCTTTCAATTAAACTACAAGCCCTTCTATATACCACGTTATAAATAAATTCTGGAAAAGCACCTGCAAGTGGCATTAAAGCCATGATCTTAACGAATCACATTAAATAAAATCCTTGGTTACTCTATACTTTAACTGAATACTGACAACTTGATTAGTTCTCTTGATTTTATTTTCTATATCCTCGCCAGTTAAGTTGATCAGACCTAGATATTTATATTATATATTTTGCTTAAAAGTCAATATTTGCCATTTTCAGATAAAGAAGAAGATCCAGACAGTCCAAGAATCCTCCGTCACATTGAACTAATCGATGACGAAGCCTCCGAGTACGGCATCAAAATTGTTAAAATGAAAGACAGACTGATGGCGAAGAAATACGGTTTCAGAGATCCACCTGGAATAACGTATTTCCGAAAAGGGAAACCGATAAATTACGATGGAGATATCGACGACGAAGAAGAGATTTTGGATTGGTTAAGCGACCCAGAAAATATGGAACTGACGGATCACATTGAAAGAGTCAATAGAAAGATGTTTGATAAAATCAGACAGAGATCCGATTATGTGGCAGTGTTCCTATGTGAGTTGTACCTATTAGCGTTATTAATTTGGACATGCGTAGAATAAAAGGCTTGTTTTTCCCTCTAATTTTCCTCTGTTTTCCCTCAATTTAATTAAGTATTATTATTAATGTTAGAGGACCCTAACAATATTATTATTAACCAAAGTTTTTGTTAAATGTTTTTTAAGTTAAATGTTTTAGACAGCAGCGACTGCAAGCAATGTCCGCGAGTCCTTACAGAGGTTGAACACATCGACGATGAAGCTGACAGCGCTGGTATCAACTTTGTAAAGATCGAAGACAAACACATGGCGAAAGAGCTCGGAGTATTTGCTCTACCGGCCATCTTATTTTTTAAATTGGGCTCTAAAGAACCGGTTATATACGCCGGAGATCTTTTTGATGAACAACAGATCTTACAATGGTTGTTGACGCAAAAGGACCCTTCTGGGGATGTTATAGAGGCTTATGATGGAAGCGAGTTACTAACGCTTATAGATAATGAGGATGCTCTAGCTGTCTATTTCTGTAAGTACCTAATTCAAACATATATCTGTAGAAAACACTACGCTTGAGCTCTAGTGATTCTGGAGACATTGTTTTCCAAGGGGTTAAAAAAGTTAGTAGTAAATTCCATTAGAATTTAGTGTCTTGTCACATGATTTGCATTTATTGTCATCTCCTAGTGTTATTTAATCCATAAACAAATTTAAATCCTCTAAGTCTTTCTGTTATTATATTATAGCCAATTTACTTTTAAGTAGGTAGAGTCAATTATAATTTCTATAATTTTTAATGTTTTTTGAGTGATGCTAACATTTATTTAGGGAACAAGACACTATGTGATATATGCAATGAACGAGCTCAGCAGCAACAATCTAAGAAGGCCCAGAAGTTGAGAAACGTTTCAGAAGAAGAGACAGAGAGTAAAGATAACGGTAGTAGTGACCCTGTAGTCGTAGAACAGAGTAGCGATATTAGACAAAAAACCGTTATTCAAATAATACGTTTTCGATAATATTAAATTAATCTAGAGAAATAATTTAAATTTAAAATATTTTCTTAGATATGACGGTGGTATTTAGGTTCAATAGTGAAAATGCTCGTTAATTTGTGAAATTTTATATAATTGGTCC
Organism: Psylliodes chrysocephalus; assembly: GCA_927349885.1. Taxonomy (NCBI): domain Eukaryota; kingdom Metazoa; phylum Arthropoda; class Insecta; order Coleoptera; family Chrysomelidae; genus Psylliodes; species Psylliodes chrysocephalus. The sequence continues at coordinate 45,359,889 of OV651819.1, forward strand.
ACAAAAATCGAATAATTTGGCGTGAATAAATAACTTTATTATTAATTAATTACTTTTATGTAATTTTTTTTTACAATATAGTTAATAACAAACAATTGTATAAAACTGCGACAGAATAAAATTCTAATATAATGAATACAACTCTTGAAAATGTAATTATAGATAATTGTTAAATAATTTAACTCGTAATATTGTACAGTGCAGATGTTTAAGTCTAAAAACTGCCACCCCTTTCATCCCCTTCACGTGACAACCAACACCTCAAATGTTTTGAATAGACATAGATATCATAAAACACTTATAAAGTATAACCACAAAAAAAATATCCCAAAAACTGCTCAAAATGTTCTCCATTCTCTTCTTGTCATTTTTCAAAAAACTAGACATGACAACTAGATATTTAAAAAACGTACAGTGTGAATTTGATAAAAATAACTCATTGTAACCACACCAACCAGAATCATGAAAGTTATTTTTAGTCTCACTCCTCTTGATATTTACATTAAGGTGAGTACAGCACCCCCTTATAATTTTCGGACAAGCATATCTCAAAAAGTAATTTTTTTTAAAAGTTAAAATTTTGGCAAAATAAATTAGGCAATAGTATCTAGAACATGCTTATATTTTAAAGTTTTTATTATTTTCAGTTTTCAAGAAAAAAAATCAAAGGGCTTTAAATTTTGGTATATCATAATGAAAATAAATGCATTCCTCAATAGCAGTATTCTTAATATAATCCCCAAATTTAAGCTCTTAATCTCTTGTTTAAACTGGTGTAAACTGGTGTAAATCATTGCAAGAAACGAATAATGACTCAGAGTGTACGATACAATAGTTACAGTCGCGTTACACCAGAAAGCAGCACTTAACGAGGCGTTTTAGCCACTAATTTCGGCGAATTTTAAATAATCATTAACAAAAGATTGAGAGCTTAAATTTGGGGATTATATTAAGAATACTGCTGTTGAGGAATGCATTTATTTTGATTATAATATTTCAAAATTTAAAGCCCTTTGATTTTTTTTCTTGGAAACTGAAAATAATTAAAACTTTAAAATATAAGCATATTCTAGATATTATTGCCTAATTTATTTTGCCAAAATTTTAACTTTAAAAAAAAATCACTTTTTGAGATATGCTTGTCCGAAAATTATGAGGGGGTGCTGTACTCACCTTAAGAAGGTTGCTCGATACGCTTCCACTGTTTCAAGCGAACATTAGTGATGCCGCGAGACAAGACGAGACGAGAGAGTGGCCTCTCTCGTCTTGTCTCATAGGGCGAGAGAAAACTGTTCTCGCGTCTTGACGAGAATGCGCTTCTCTCGCTCGAGAGAACCTTTCTCTCGTTTCCTCTCGTCTCGTCTCGTTTCTCTCGTGATAAAACAATATCAAATTTAAATTTGAAAAAGACGAAACGTGAAAAACCGGTAAAATTTGTAAGACAAAAACAAAGAATTTTTCAAGTAATTTGCGCATTAGTACCCAAATTTGGCAATAAGAAACACTTGTCTCTCTGTCTGTCCAACTGTCACAGTCGTTTTACAAGTGAAATTTTAAGTAATAAGTGGCCCAGATTAGGCGTTAACTAAAACCGAAAATACTTTGTCTTGTAAGTCAGTTGAGGAGGGGGGGGAAGAGGTTAAATTGGAAGTTACAATTTTTCTAATGCAATCCTGCGATGTCAAATGAAAGCATATTTGTAGTATGTTTTTAAAATGCAAGAAGATAGAGACATAAAACAAAAACGATGTGAAATTAGAGAAACAATATGATATTTTTGTTATAATGAGATGCACTTTACTTGAGACGTAAAATAGAGGGCCTTACTATTTTTAAATTTTCTAATGGAAAGTAAAGTCATGTAATACCTCATTTGAAAGATATTTTAATTATATTTACGTCCAAGCAAACAGTTTTAATTTTTTGTTTTTTTTTTTGTTTTAAAAAAATTACATTCTTGATAATCCTCGTGTGCCGCAATAATCCCAGAAATGTTAAATAATGTTAGACGAACATTTTTTAATAAGCTTTTTTTTGCCAAGAAGTTATGAAAAATTTAATACGTCAAGTGGTTTTTAAATCACCTTTGATATTCTTAATTTATTTATTTTAGTAAATACAAGAAGTGTTTCCTTAGTAATAAACAATAATTGTTAATGCGAAAGTTATCAAGAATGTAACTTATTAGTAATGGCCCAGAACATATCTGTATAAGAACAAAGTACCAGCTACAAAAAATTGCTATTTGTGCAGTGTTAAATCCCTCTAACAGTAAAAAAGTAGTTAAATTTATAAAAGATACTGACATTTACTCTGTACTAGACAAAATGTTAATTATCCATTGTATACTATTGTAAAAAACAGCATTTATAAGGTATTATACCGCTGGTAATGATTCTTTGAGGTTGAAGCGGTAAATAAAAAAAAAATTAACCTACTTTATGAATTTATTTAACATAAAAACCTAAATCTGTTTACATGAACGTAAAAATATAGAAAATATATTTCAAATGAGGTATCACATGACCCTACTTTCCATTAGAAAATTTAAAGAGAGTAACTCCCTCTATATCTCTTGAGTTTTACCTCTTTTTTGTTTTGTCATTATCCTTTTTCATTTAGAAGTTAAAATAGAGGAGGGTACAATTTTCGTCCTCACTGTATATAATACATTCGTTTGTATTACCTTTTCTTTGACAGTTTTTCGAAAAAACGCTTTAACATTTTCAACTTATCTTCAAAAGTAACCTCAGAAAAGCAGAATGGATTAAATATAAGAAATTATTGTATAAATTTTAAATAAATGGAATGAGAAATATTTTTCTTATAAATCACTATTATTTATAAAATCCTAATAACACAAGTATAATTTTTTACCATTTAATATATATAGAATAGGTGTGTTATAGTTAATTGTTTAACTATCTCGAAATCTAATATGTTTAAATTTTAAGTTACGATAAGCAATTGAAAATTTCAAATAAGCAAAGAGAACCCAAGAGAGCTCGAGAGAAACGAGAAATTTTCATCTAGAGATGACACTCTCTTGTCTCGTCTCGTCTCGAATCTGTTTTCGAGAGAAAATATCTCTGTCGTCTCGTTCGAGACGAGAGACGAGAATCTCTCGTCTCGCGGCATCACTAGCGAACATGGACTCCATCTCACCGAGATATATCTTCAGTAAGCTATATAAAGATATGCCATAACAAATAAAAAAGCCGGAAGTGGCAGTTAGGATTCATAACTACACCGACGGTTCAAAAAAAGAAAACAAAGCTGAATTAGGACCTGGTTATAAACTGTTATAAATACATTTGTTCAATGTTAGGAAAAGATGAGAATACAGACTACACACTTTGGAGGGTATAGCCCATTGTAAGTTTTTAAATTGTCACACCGTCTACGCTTATATATACATTTTTTTAAATTAGCTTTATATGTAAAAATACACCTAGTTCACCTAGTTCACTGCGCAGCCAAATTTAAATTTATGGTACAGAATTTTCAAAATAAATAAAGTTTCAGGTTTAAAATTAAACACCAAGTTTTAACAGGAATACCTAACATATTCTGAAAAATATAACAAGAAAAAGTGTTCCATATGAAGCAGGCTCTTTGCGAGACACTGTATATATATTTAGAGGGCAATCCATATTATAAAAAAAATAAACATTTTGTATAATCACATAAATTGGTTTACCTTTTAGAATATTGTATATTATATTTAGCAAAGTTTACTAATTTTTATAAAAATATTTATATTCTACAAAATCTTTCTTAAATTTTTTCACAATCACAAATTTTTCAATTCGAGTGTATTAACTTGCACTTGTTAAAACGGTACAAAATACCTTAACCCATTTATGGTTAACCGGTCTTCCTCTTGGAAGAGAAACAGCGAAGTCGGTAAAGAATTTTATCTCGATTAAAAAGCGTTTTTTCTCTTTCCATTTCCTAAATAAACTAATAGACCTTTTTGAAATCGGTTTTCGGTTTATTACCTTGAAAATTACATGATTTATATAGAAAAAAAGCTGACTTATTTTTACAGTTTTAACATATTCTTTAATTTGTTTTTTATATTTTTTAAAAATATTCTTTAGTATTTTCATAATTTGGGAAACAGCTTAGAATTGAAACTTCTATACCTGAAAAATTGTACATACGTTCTTAAACTGTAAAATTACCCAAGCGATTCTCACGTTTGTTTTAAATAGCTGATTACACAGGGTGAGTGGCAGAGGAGTAAGACCTAACATCCGCACTGTATATGATAATATGACAGCTTATTAAATTACACACGCAAATAAAGGTATTTTAATATAGATCTATGACGCAATCGTGGAATAATTTACACTAGTTTCAATATTTGTATGAATTATAAATTGTCGGTAAAACAATGTATTATTTGATATACTTGTAAATATACCTTGCTGTCCTTGCTACTCTGTTATTATATTTGACAAGTAATTTTACATTCTAATTAATTAACTGACTTACAATTTAATGTTTAATTTTGTTTCGTTACCTAAGTAAACTTTTTCGTTATTTTCCTTTAAAATCTCTTTTACATACCTACCAAGTTAAAGTCTTTTAGCTTTAATTTGTAAATAGGATTATTTTAATTATTATCCTAATTATTGATAGCTGTCTATCAAGAAGTGTAGGCAAAAAGTTTCAAATAGAAAGTTTTTCTTTCCATCATTTTTCCTTTCATTTTACTACCATTGGCGTTTATTACTTTTAATTTATATATAAGCATTTTGCACCACATTGTCTCTGCAATTCCATCTTAATCAGAAATATCTACTAATTCTAAGATCATTTGTTTTTCTGCATGTTTCATCTCTTATCTAACCTTTTCGTCTCTTCATTTATGACCTGATTTCTTAAAAAATAAACTATTTCTTTGTTTGTCATCTTAAGAATCGTTAGGAGCTTTTTCAATGTGCCTTTGATACAGCATGTTGATATTGTTGATGTAAAATTACTTGTGAAGCTCTTCGTCGCATGTAAAATTAAAACCACCTAATCGAATTAAGACTCGTAAAATTTTTATTACATCATTTCCCTTTATATAATTTTTTAACTAGTTATATAAGTTACAACACAAAATACACAAATACAATATTACATCTAATGGGTCTAAAAACAGTACACACCAATCAACTTATTAGCTTGTGGAGCCTTCTTAGGCTTATTAATTATCAAGTATTATGGAATTTTATAGTTCCATACTGTTTTTAATATATTACATAAAGGGCTATTATTCTCAAGAGTATTAAATTTATTATTTATGTCAATAGTCTCGAAATAGTGGCAAGTGGAAAACTAACCTTGTGTCTGTATGCCCTTTATCTGTCTATAATTGTTTGGTTTATTTTTTCTTTAATTAAAATACTTTAATATAGCATCTATACTAATATTACTTTCTACAGTAAGTTTCTTATTCTTTAAATTCTCAGTACCTCTCAAAATTCACATATTTAAGAGGATCTAGTACTGGGTAATATTGTCAATGTAATAAAGTTTTCGCATCAACTTCATTAAATTCGTTCAATTGTTCTTCCTTTATCCCATGATCACAAATATCTTTGATAATTTAAAGAAATAGCAATCATCTGCCTTCCTTGTCTAATACATTAATAACCTTATGGGACCACGTAAAATTCCTGCAACAGGTAACTATGAAAAACATTAGTTATAGGCCATTTCACTGATTATGGCATGTACGCCATCACTACAAATAAATAAAGACAAAAAATTATTTAAGGCATACTAATAATATTTCTTTTGCTAATACCTCAACAGGAATTGAATTATTTCCAATGACGTTTTCCTTAATAAACAAAATGAAAATTGGAGTATTGAAAATAATGTTCTTTATATTTTTAGATATAATTAAATGCCTGTTGAGGTATTACCCAAAGGACTAGTTGTTTTTTGAAGAAAAATGGTAACTCGCATTAATTTTTGGCCCATTGCTTGGATAATTTCTTGTTTTTATTTATTTTACGTCTTGATCACATTGACAAAATACATTTTTAAAACTTGAGAGTACTTCACTGGACAATTACTTAAAGCAATCATGACAGAAGTAAAAGAAAATCGTTTATTAAGACCCATATATTTCTTGTTCGCGCATGGAAGTAGAATGCGATTGTATATGAAAAAGATAAAAATAGGAAAGAATGTAGCACATTGTTCCAGGTACATGCCAAAATCGGTGACTATATTTACATTCCTCCTACTGAGTTCTTGATTTGTTGTGTTTCACATTACATCTTATATCTCCAAAACGTGTCAATATTCCAAACATCTATCATTTACTTATTTACTTCGGTTTTTTTCTTTAGACAGTGACGAATGCGAACAATGCGTTCAAATATTAGAAGAATTAGAAAACATTGATGATGACTGTGAGCGGCATGGTATCAAATTTGTTAAAACACAAGACTTGAGAATTGCTGAACAATACGGAGCCACAGATTATCCAGTGTTGATGTACTTTGAAAATGGTATAGGTGGAGTGTTCGAAGGAGATCTGGAAGAGGAAGAAGAAGTGCTTCAATGGTTGATCCAACAAAGGACTGAGGATAGAATAGAGCTCATAACAAGGGTATGGTTTCAAAAATTTTAAATGAAATAAATTAAAATAGTACACCACTAACTAATAATGTGTTTGATTGATAGGTAATGTTAGAAAAAATGGTAGAAGAAACTCAATATCTAGCAGTCTACTTTTATAAACTCAATTGTCACATTTGCGAAGAAATCCTAGAAGAGCTGGAACAAATAGACGATGAATGCGATGTTTACGGTATTCATCTCGTTAGAATCCAAGATCCTCAACTTGCCAAGAGATACAGCATCAAAACTTTCCCAGCGTTGGTTTATTTTAGGAATGGAAATCCTCTTCTCTTTGAAGGTGATCTTCAGAACGAGCAATCCGTTCTGGAATGGTTGACTGATGACGATAACAGAGAGCTAGAGGATCAGATAGAATCTGTCAATGAGAAGATGTTGACCAGGCTCTTAAGTACGTCACCTTTTTTGGCGGTGTTCTTTTGTAAGTACCCAAATTGTTTCATTACTTTTAGATACTTTTAGGTCTATAATTTAACACCACGGCTATTATAACCAAGGTGGTGGATTATTTCATTGTTTATTGATTCGTATGATTAAGGTCTTTGCCAGTTAAATTTTGTAGGTTATTTAACAATTAATTTTCACAATTGCCAGTTAAGCAACTGCTGCAAATAACCTGCCGTTGTTCAATAAATACGGTAATGCTTAATTGTTTCTTTAATTATGACTCTACTACTGCTCTGGCTGCAGTTTGGATGTAAATGGTATAGTAAACATTACCTATATTCATTGAATATAATAAAGGACCCATTAATAAAGTGAGTCTCTGACATTAGGCGTACTATGTCTTTGTTTTCTATGTCTAAGATTACTTACAATTCTTGTTGGTGCTGTTGAGTATTAATATTAGATGAATTTTGATTGTTACCTATCTGCTTGATCAGTCATACCAACTTTTCTATTGCTGTTTTTCGGCACTTATCCAGTTATCATATCTCGGTTCAATAATAGGTCTGTTTAAATATTAACACTAAAACAATTTTTTTAAATTAGATGATGAAGACTGTCCAGAATGCGATATGATTCTAGAAAATTTAGAAGAAATCGACAACGAAGCTGACTTGTTCGGTATAGATTTCGTAAAGATATGTAGCGCGTCTGCTGCAGCTGAACAAGGTCTTCACACCCTCCCTGCTTTGATGTACTTCAGGAAGAAGAAGCCCATGGTGTACGATGGTGATCTCAGCCAATCTGACAATGTATTGGAGTGGTTAACGTCACAGGATGTGTTTGAAATTAAAAATGAAATTGAAGAGGTCAATAAAAAAATGTTGGAGAAGCTGCTGGAAGAGAATGAATATGTTACTGTATTTTTCTGTGAGTAAAGCTACAATTTTTCATAATCTTGGGTATTATAATCATACTCTAATCGGCTTTGCGTCATACAGACCATTTACTGTAGACATGTCCTGCTTCTATAAATTATTTTAAAATTTCTGAAACTAATCATGGTCCACTGCTCCATTAATTGCTTCCATAACTTGTACTTGGCTATGGCGTATTAAATAGTTTTTTTTTTATAATTTTTAAATTTAAAATTTTTAATAATACTCTATTACTACAGTAAGTAGGTACTGTTGATTGATGTTTATTCAACAATTTTATGGAATCAAGTTGTATTCAGTTTAGCTATAAGTGGTGAATTGTTTGAAAGACAAATCTTTCCCTACAATGAGTTCGAGACAGAATATTACCCAAATTTTCCCAGAATACTTTTTTAATATCTACAAAAATAAAAAACAATTTTTTGTATTTTTTATAATAGCTATTTATGAAACCAGTTACGAAATGCCTTATTTTATGTAACGAGTGAATATTTGCGTAACGATCAGAGCAAGATCAACGTGAACAAATTACATAAAACGGCATTTCGTAACGTGTTACATACAGTATTTTTTAAAATTTTGACTAGATTATTTATAAAATTGTGTTTTAGTAAAACATTACTGATTCTTCGCAATATTCTTGTATTGTTAGTTGCATATGCATTATTTAATTGATAACTAGAAAATTAGCTATATTAATTAAAGTTATTTAGTTTTCAAAAAAAGTCGTGTATTGTGTTTTAAATATTTTGTGCTGATTAGGAATAGAAAGTAAGGACCAAAACAACATTAATACTAGGTTGTAAGTCTAACCAAATTCTGTTTTTATAAGTTAACCTGCGCTTCTATGGTATATACTGTCAATAATCACAGGGGAACAGCTATTTCGGTGCCGAGGTTTTTTGAGCTATATCAATTTGATGTCCTAAATTCAAATAACGTATTCATTTTTACCTAGGAGCTCAAATTTTTAAGACATACAATTTTAGAGATATATAAGTTACATTATTTTAACTCAAATCCGTAAGTGTAGTAAATGAAATTTTTATTTTAGTTATACAAAATACAATATTATGTCGTACTTATAAACAAAAAAAAAAAAAAAAAAAACATTGAAGAAATCAAATAGTCACTCGAACACTTCGAAAGCTTCTTTTCCGCGACATTATTGAAGGTTTTTTAAACAGTCCCTTTTTAAACTCCAGCAGTAATCTGCCATCATTTGCATGTCCCATCTTCCTTGGTAGCGGTCCTCCATAACTTTAATATCTTGGTGAAATCTTTCACCTTGTTCCTCACTCATGTCTCTTAAATTTTCTGCAAAACGATCTAAGTGGTTCTGTAAATAGTGTATTTTAATACTCATATTGCACCCTATGGATTTGAAACTATTAAGCATCTTGTTAACCATTTCAACATAGTTTTGAGCTTTATGTTTGCCTAGAAAATTTTCTACAACTGCAAAAATGATGTCCAAGCTTCTCGTTCAACTTGATTCATTGAATTTATGAAGGCAGGATCCTTAATAAATTGTCTTATTTGTGGGCCGTCAAATATCCCTGCTTTGAGTTTTTCTGTGCTCAACTGATGCATTTTTACCCCTACATATGCAAAACATGACCCATTCTTATCAAGAGCCTTTACAAATTGACATGACATTCTTTTCCCCAACGTCCATGTTTTCTCTTTGAGGCCAATATTTTCTAACCCAGTGGTGTGTTTTGTCCCTACTATCCCAGAGGCACAAAAAACACGGATATTTCGTGTAACCACTTTGCTGCCCAAGAAGAAAGTTTACCATTTTTAAGTCTACACAAATCATCCATTGATGTTCGTGATACTTTATCTTCTGCAAGACCAAAGCTAAGGGGGTGGGTGGTTCAGTGGTAGAGTCTCTGCCTGTGGATCCAGGGTCCCAGGTTCGAATCCCACCATTGGCCGGGATTTTTTTATTTCATTTAATTATTTAAAATTAATTCCGATGCCTTGGTAGGATTCCCCACTCGACCATTCACTGTTGGGTTCTAATTAACAGTGCTGTTCCTGAAGTGGCGCTGGGAAACAGTAACAAAGCCTACACAGAACACACACACGATTAAGAATTTAAAACACAAAACTGAGACTGGCATATTAGGTTTATACACCTATGCCATAAATCGAAAAAAAAAAAAAGATCAAAGCTACGGTATTATATTCCTCTTTCAGTTTCGTTGAGTGAGCTAGTGGTATTGAACCATATTTATTCCCATTATGTAGAAGGACATATTTTAAACTTCATTTTGAACTGTCAATAAATAGGCGCCATCATCTGGAATATATTCAGAAAGTCCCATTTCTTTCATGAGTCCATTAATTTCGTGACAAAATACAAGATTGTCTTCTTGAGAAAAGAAAGGTAGCAGATACTTTTCTCTTGTACGATAAAAGGTAATTTTGGTTCCTTGTTCCAATAAATTTTTGTCGTTCAACCGAGAAGCCAGTACTTCAGAAGCTTTTTTCGATAAATTGAGATCCCTGGTGAGATCATTTAATTCATTTTGATTGAAGCGTTGAGGAACTGATGACGTCTCCTCATAATCACTGTTAGTTTCATTAACATCAGAACTTTTATTAGCATCAGAACAGCGATCAGAGTAAAAATATTCGTCATCAGAAATATCTAGTAGCTGATGAAATGTTGGAATCGGTATTTCATCTGAGTGCAGGATAGGGCGTATTGCCGAGTCTACATTGGGATAAGTCCACTTACTGCGGTTATTTCGATTGATTCCTTTAGTATTTACTAAACAGAAATAACAATCATTGAAGTGGTTTTTTGGTTCTCTCCAAACCATTGGTACGCCGAATTTTAGACATTTTCTTTTCCCGGTAGTCCACTGCCGTAAATACTCTGTACAAGTTTTACATACGAGATGCGGGGCCCACTTTTTGTCCTGATCACCAAGGTTAACTCCAAAATATCCAAGGTACGCTCGCTTTACAAAGTCAGTAATAGTTTGTCTGATTTGTTGAAACATGTATTCTCCGCATATATAGCAAAACACATCAGGTTGATTTACACAACTTCTTCTTGAACTGGAACCTGAACTCATTTTAATTCTGTTCAATAACACAAAAACACTCTTTTCTTAACATAAAATAACACGCCGAATTCGATCTACTCTCATTAGTAAGAACGCACAAACCGACGAGACTTACCCGAGTTAGGGGATTAAAAGGGTCAGTTCATGTACCTGAGAGGCAATGGTTCCACTATTTATAGATTTACCTGGAATTTACTCAATTACAGACTGACAGTAAAACCATTGTACCTACATTAATGAATATATAATAATTTTAGAACTCTCATAAATGAATATACTGAATAAAAACCACATTGGTAGATAAGTTGATGTATCTAAAAAAGTAGAGCTGATAGAGAAAAACGGATTGCATGTACAGATTTAGCGTCCCAAATATAGTTAAAATCAGCTCTAAAATCCCAGGCCCAAAAAAAAATATTTTTTTGTTGCTCTGTGTAATAATTTATATTATTTATTTTAAAATTAAAAAAAATATATTTCTATTTTCTTTTCGCAACTAGTGACATATTGAATTTTTCGAAACCAGTTTCATAATGTTCAACATTATGCAACTGATTGCGTAAAGTAGATTATTTTGACACTTGCTACTATTACAAAAAATGTTACTTTATATGTCAAAATTAAAAAAAATATATTTTTAAAAAATTTCGATTAGCGGAAAGCTTTATTTTATTTTATTAAGGTGAATATATAGCATCTATTTTTGTGAAGCATTTACTTCAGTAGGTACCTTTATGGTTCTACATTTAGAACTTACTGATAACTCTAAAGGCCCTTCTTTACGCCATTAGTTAACATAAGTCAATAACTATCTGATTTTGGTAGAGCAGAAGATAATTGAACATTATTTTAACACTTTTTCCAGATGAAATAAGTTCGGACGAAAGCAAAATCATCTTGGAGAAGCTGGAAAACATCGACAGCGAAACAGACAACTTCGACATAACATTCGTCAAGATGGCGGATGCAAGATACGCCAGAAAATGGGGAGTGACTAATCTTCCGGCCATCGTATACTTCCGAAGACGCTTCCCGAGCATATTCAGGGGAGACTTACATTCCGATGCGGACGTTTTAGAATGGTTGAAGAAGAACAGATTCCGTCAACCCGAATTGAATCTTTTTATGTACGCTCTCATGGCCATTATTGTGGCTTTCTTGATTTATACGGCATTTTTACTTCAATGTTTTAAGGTTACGCCTACTACCACTGTTGCCACTACAAAGCAGAGTTAGATTTTTGCTGTATTAGAAGCAGTACTCGAAAACGGTGTTTTCAGAAAAAAAATTTTTCGCCTTAATGTAATTTATGAATCATTAGGTGACCATATAGAAGCTAAATCCAAATGTTTAAAATTTTATGATATAATTTTTCTCAAAAATAGTAGGTTTAAAAAAACTGTTTCATATAGAAGTTTTAGATAACAACATTTTCTATAATTTGTCTTATAGGAAACTGCGACGACAGCTGCAAAAAGTAGAGGGCGGCAAAGTTTAATAAACTTATTTTTTTTTGCTTTTTCTACCAAACATTTTTATTATCTGCTGTTTTCGATACAAAGCGTAGCAGGCAGTATTGTTTCTTATTGTACAATTATACAAAAAGTTGTACAGTCAGTAATTTTATTGGCATAAGCACTGAAAAATTATAGGGAGAAGATACTGAAAAAATATAACCTTATAAAATCGGATGACCCATTACAATTTTATAAAAATCTTAGAAATTACACAAACTAAGCTGTATAAAGAAAAAAACTTAATTTATTAGTTTACTAATAGAGAATTATGGCATACTTTAAAATTTAATAATTTTGTCAAAAAATAAACTCAAGTTATTTCCAGAAATCTAAAAAATTCTAACAATATTAATAATCTTTTAGTTAGTCAACTCAATTTCAAACATTATTCCGCCCCAGCATTTATTAAACTTTTATAATACCAATAATGTTGTATCTTGTACATTCAAATTAAAAAAAGTTGATGAAATATTTATATGTATTTGGTAATATTTTGGAAAATAAAATCAAATGCGCTGTGCTGTGATGAATTGAAAAAACACCTTTTTAATTTATGTTTTCCGAATATTATTCCATACTTTACGCAATATATTTATGCCAATTAAACAGTGTTGTCTCTACTCTCTGCCAAAAAAACAATAAACCCAAAAAACAAAATCGCATGAAAGGCTTTTTTCTGAAAAGGTAACCATTTTTATTGTACTAGAAGGGCTATTTTTAAAAGAATATTTGAGATGAGTGAGTAGATAAACGTTTTTAGATGAAAGGGAATAGAAAAAAATATCTATTCATCGCCAGTTAAAACTAAAAAGAAAACAGTTCTATTTATTTAATAAATATGAAAATTTTATAGTATTTTCGAAACGTACCATTTTAATATTTTACATTTTAACTGCCTGTTCGGCCTTTTTTCCAATATATTTTCATTATTTTTATGAAATAAATGGCTATCGTTGAATTTTTTCTGAATTAGTCAGTCAGTCATAATAATAAACTAATGTAAAATATTAGATAGTCGTTCAATTAGTAGGGCCTGGAATACAGCTCTGTGGTACACATGCTTCATGAGAACGAGGATATTATTCAACGTTTGAAAGGGTCCTGAAATAGTTTTTAAATCAAAATAAAAAATTATGCTTCGGTTATTAATGTTTTTTTACTTGTGTAGAAATGTGATATTGAATATTCGTATGATTTTTTTTGTTAGGTTTTTAGTTAATTTTTGTCGCCCTTCTCTGTAATTATTAACAGTTATTAAGTGGATTTATTAATCCTGGACCAATAAAGTTATACTTATCGTCAACAAATGAAGTGTTCATCGTTAATTTTGTATAAAGTTAATGTACATATTGTGCTATCATTCCCGGAAAAGAGAGGACAGTAATAAGTACAGTTTATTTGTGGGTAAACAAAGGAATGTAAATCTTGTACATAAATATATAAATGTAAGTAACTAGTGTTTTATTTTTTATTTATATTCACACGAGTATCCATACCTAATAGAATTATTACAAAACATTAAAAAGATAGAAAGTTATTCTCTAATATAACTTACTTTACCTTATACCTAGAAGAAGAGCGTGAAAAGTATGTATTTTCCACCCTCAATTACTAACAAATCAAAGAAAAGATAACTGACCGAAAATTGCTAGAAATTGAACGTTAAATGCTATATTTTGTATAATTTTAGGTTCTTGTGAAGGCATCCATGCCTCCTATGTTGGCTATTGCCTACTACTATTTTTCTTACATCATTTTTGACTGTGTTTAGGATATAATTTCTCAGTCAATTCTAAGTTATATTGTTTAATAACTACTGATTTGCGTTCTCTGTAGTGTTTGAAAATGGCATGCCACCATGGAGCATAAGACTGGACTTCAATATGTTAGTATGAGTAAATTCTCAGTATATTTCTTTGAATGTTTTATGAGGGATCTGAACTTGAACAAAAGGCGCCACCTATTTTTAATATATCCAAAAATATATTTTTACAGTAGAAACAAAAATGGCAAATAAAACTATCTTACAATATCGCAACAAGGTAGGCCAAGTTAAAAAACACTTGAAAAAAATAATAAACAATTATTCAACAATGATATAATGACAAGCTAGAACAAATAAACTAACGGTTCCTAACAATAAAACATAAGAAATAGAAAACTTATGTCGATTAAAAATTTTAGGAAAAAAATACCATGACAAATTTAATTGTTTGAATAACCTGTATAACAAAACCATACCGAACATCGAACAAACCGAAGAGGTCTTTAGGGTTCTACTTAGGTGGTCCAGAGTTCAGTTTTGTCTCTACATATATGTAAGCGTCTTATATTGATGACACAAAATGGCGATTAAAAAATACTTTTTACTACCCCTAAGTTTATTTTTATTACAAACAAAATAATAAATACTACCAAAATATGTTTCCTCAATAATTATTATGTCTTCATCATGTATACTAACCAGTAACATTTTTGTAATAGATTCTCGGGCTCCATTACCATAGAAGGAAAAACTTAATTATTAAATTTTCAATATTTAAAATGGATTTCAGTACAAGGCCCTGTTAATTTTTTATATATATTTAGATTCATATACAGTATCGGCCGCTGGACGTTTTCCAATACCCTTTGCACAAGTCCATGTAAAAATTTCAGAGAGTTAGCATTAGTGCGAGCAGGAAACAAATATTATCAATGTTATCAGTTTATACGGCCCGACCACGTTGTAACGCCGTACTCAACTGCACAACCAACATGTTAGATAACAAAATTAAAGTCAATGCTAGTTCTGGTGTTGAAAATAAGGAATTGAACAAGATTATAAATATAGAATAATAATAATAATAATAATAATAATAATAATAATATTAATAATAATAATAATAATAATAATAATAATAATAATAATAATAATAATAATAATAATAATAATAATAATAATAATAATAATAATAATAATAATAATAATAATAATAATAATAATAATAATAATAATAATAATAATAATAATAATAATAATAATAATAATAATAATAATAATAATAATAATAATAATAATAATAATAGATAGATAGATAGATTCGTTTATTGACCCCTATTACATACAAGAATGTACATTTGAAGTCCTTATAACTATGGATACTAAAATGATAAAATGGTAAAATGATAAAAGGTGCAGTGAAAAAAATACAAAGAGATAAAATACAAGTAATACAATAAAATTTAAAAATATTTACGAGGTACAATACAAGAACGACATATTTCGTCTGTGAATAAAATAAAAGAATAACAAAAAGACACATTAAAACTATAAATATTATAGGTTAAAATTATAGTATTCATCGATGGAATAAATAATAATAATAATAATAATAATAATAATAATAATAATAATAATAATAATAATAATAATAATAATAATAATAATAATAATAATAATAATAATAATAATAATAATAATAATAATAATAATAATAATAATAATAATAATAATAATAATAATAATAATAATAATAATAATAATAATAATAATAATAATAATAATAATAATAATAATAATAATAATAATAATAATAATAATAATAATAATAATAATAATAATAATAATAATAATAATAATAATAATAATAATAATAATAATAATAATAATAATAATAATAATAATAATAATAATAATAATAATAATAATAATAATAATAATAATAATAATAATAATAATAATAATAATAATAATAATAATAATAATAATAATAATAATAATAATAATAATAATAATAATAATAATAATAATAATAATAATAATAATAATAATAATAATAATAATAATAATAATAATAATAATAATAATAATAATAATAATAATAATAATAATAATAATAATAATAATAATAATAATAATAATAATAATAATAATAATAATAATAATAATAATAATAATAATAATAATAATAATAATAATAATAATAATAATAATTAATAATAATAATAATAATAATAATAATAATAATAATAATAATAATAATAATAATAATAATAATAATAATAATAATAATAATAATAATAATAATAATAATAATAATAATAATAATAATAATAATAATAATAATAATAATAATAATAATAATAATAATAATAATAATAATAATAATAATAATAATAATAATAATAATAATAATAATAATAATAATAATAATAATAATAATAATAATAATAATAATAATAATAATAATAATAATAATAATAATAATAATAATAATAATAATAATAATAATAATAATAATAATAATAATAATAATAATAATAATAATAATAATAATAATAATAATAATAATAATAATAATAATAATAATAATAATAATAATAATAATAATAATAATAATAATAATAATAATAATAATAATAATAATAATAATAATAATAATAATAATAATAATAATAATAATAATAATAATAATAATAATAATAATAATAATAATAATAATAATAATAATAATAATAATAATAATAATAATAATAATAATAATAATAATAATAATAATAATAATAATAATAATAATAATAATAATAATAATAATAATAATAATAATAATAATAATAATAATAATAATAATAATAATAATAATAATAATAATAATAATAATAATAATAATAATAATAATAATAATAATAATAATAATAATAATAATAATAATAATAATAATAATAATAATAATAATAATAATAATAATAATAATAATAATAATAATAATAATAATAATAATAATAATAATAATAATAATAATAATAATAATAATAATAATAAATAATAATAATAATAATAATAATAATAAATAATAATAATAATAATAATAATAATAATAATAATAATAATAATAATAATAATAATAATAATAATAATAATAATAATAATAATAATAATAATAATAATAAATAATAATATTAATAATAATAATAATAATAATAATAATAATAATAATAATAATAATAATAATAATAATAATAATAATAATAATAATAATAATAAATGGGGGGTTAGTTGGCTCAGTGGCTCAGTGGTTAGAGTCATGATTCTGAGATCGGAAGGTCTCAGGATCGAATCCCACAGGTGGCAGGAATTTTTATTTAATTAAAAAAAATTAAATATTAATTCTAATGCATAGGTAGGATTCACCACTCGACCATTCACTGTTGGGTTCTAATTAACAGTGCTGTTCCTAAAGTGTTGCTAAGAAACAGTAACAAAGCCTACACAGAACACGAGGCTAATGGCCGTAGTAGTCGACGCCGATGACACCATATTAAAAAAAAAAAATAATAATAATAAATACGTTTATCACTCAATACATACAAAATAATTACAATTTTAATAATATTACAAAAAAAAAGTACAGAGTAAGTAGCAATTTAGCTCAAGGTCAGGAGGACCGTACTGTCTGTTCTTCCGCTAAAACCAGAAAAATAAAAATAAATAAAGAAATAACATGTACCTAAAAGCACATGTACTATAGAGCTTATTAATTTACAAGTCTTTAATAGGTGGAAAATGCTATAAGAGCAAAAACATCGAGAAGAAAACAAAGTAAAATTAACAGTATTATAGAGATCGTAATACATCTAATCAAAAAAAAAAAAAAAAACAATTTATTATTAACCTTCATAATATTAGTTATATATTATAAAGTTTTTATAGGAAACAAAAAGAAAAAGTAAATAACTAAACAAATGAGCGAAATTAATTAATTTAATGGAAGAAGGTATTTTTTATAATTTGTTTTGAATGTGTAGGGTGTAAAAGAAACATGAAATAGGTTTCATTCAATTAAACTATTAATAACTTTAGCGACACTATAGGAATATATTCGTTTGAAAATTTGTTTACGATGTAAAAGTATGGTAAGCTTATTTTTGCGTCTTATATTGATATTGTGGACATCGGTTCGAAATTTAATTTTTTGTTGTAAATAAGGAGTTTTGAGTTTTAGAATTTTAAAAAGAAAACCTAAATGTGCGGCGGTTGTGCATGTTTAGCCATTTTAAGTTTTTAAGTTGATATGAAACCCTCTGACCACGTCTGATACCATATATTAGTCGAATACAGGAATTTTGAATCCTTTGGATTCGATTTTTATCACTAGCACGTATGAAGATAAGGCTACTAATACTAGACCTAGACGAGTCATAATGAGAAATGTACACCCTAACTGTGATTCCGAGGATATTGCTATTGAAAATAGAGGATTCAAGATCGAAAAATTAACAAAAAACAAGAAAATAAAAAAAAATTATGAAGAGAAATATACTCTTCTTCCACTGTATTGTTAACGTTCCAAAATTATGAGAAAAACAAAACATACATCATTCAGTTTATCAACCATATGAAGGGTAAAATCGAAGTAGTGTGGCATAGCAATCTCATTCCACAATGAAAAAATTTCCAAAGATTTTGCCATACATATAAATTCTGCAAACGCATCTCTGCTTGTGTAAAGTGTGCTGGAAACCACTTAAGAACGTCCGAGCGATGCTTTAGCAAAATGTAACAACTGCTCCAAGGTTCATCTCGTAGTTACAGAGCTTATATTATTGCCGTAGAAACTACAAAAGAGAACATAAAATGCCATTGAAACTTAAAAATTGGCTACGCAACCAAAGAAATACATTCCCAATATTGTAAGAAATAGTATTTCATAGATACAAATGACTAACAATGAGCAAGAACAACCTAATGCTTCTGCCTCCAAGTCGGATACATCAATGTTGCATGCACTGCAAAATATGATGCTTGAACAAGTATTAAAAGTAATTTTACAAAACCGACATTAAAATCGTGCAGATGCCATCACCACATCTTAACCAAATTCATATGAGACCACCGTTGAGGTACCCTCTTACTAACAACAAAAGAATCATAGAAATCGGACAAGGTGATCAAGAATTATCGCTACGCTAAACATACATAAAAAATTAAAAGTTTAATGATTTTCTCATAGACCCAGTTATTAGATTTTGACCAAATTTATATGGGACCACCCCTGAAATCGGACACCGTATTAAAGAATTATCGTTGAACATAAAAAAATATATACCGACGAATTGAGAACCTCCTCCTTTTTTGAAGTCGGTTAAAAAGTCAATGATAGACTTGACAGATTGGAGGTCAGATATACTAGCGCTATTTCCAAGATAAATTAAGCCATGAATCAGCAAGATTTACGTATTGCTACATGGAATACTAATGACATTCTGATAAAAAAAGGAACTGAAGGTTTTTCTAAATTCACAACATATAGATGTATATCTTGTATCAGAAACACATCTTACTTACGGATTAGAAGATATAAGGTGAACAATACTGTCCATCCGGATAATCAAGCTAAGGGAGGTGTTCGGTAACTGATGAGGAATCTATCATCACCATGAAGAATGAAATTTGCAACGGCTCACTATGATTCTTACAACTAAAATATAAGGGTTGGTGCAGTATACTGTCCACCCAAATATAATCTAAAAAAGACAATAAAATACTCCTACAACATCGTAGAGATAATTTATTTTGGGTGATGATTTTTTTGCCAAGCATGTTGATTGAGAATCTAGTTTGACTAAGAAATAGGAGTGAAATAGAAAGCTATTATTATTCCTTAAGTAAAGCAACACACTGGCAAACATATTGGTCAATAGACACTATCAAAATACGGGCTCTGCTAGATTTATTCTTTTCAAGAAAAGTTTTACCACAAAATGTCTATATCAACTCAGATCATTGAGCCGTCATCCTAATGTTAAGTAAAAAGCACTAGGATTTGATTTGATTACGGGTAAAATGCTAAAACAGTTTCCTAGAAAAGGTATAGTAATGCGCACATACCTCTTCAATGCAGCCTTTTAACTGACACATATTTCTGCGAGCTGGAAAGTTGCGAAAGTGATCATGTTGCCGAAGCCAAGCAAACCTCCAGGAGATATTATATCCTACAGGCCTATTTTCCTACTTCCAATTATCTCTAAACTCTTCGAAAAGTTGCTTCTCAAGAGAAAAACCATTAATAGAAAACAGCAATATAATCCCATACCATCAATTCGGTTTTAGACAGAACCATTCAACCATTGATCAGATGCATCGCATTACTGATGTAATTGAATGAGCCCTTTAAGGAAAACATTTTTCACAGACATGGTGTGACATGCAGGTCTAGTACATAAACTTAATAGAATACTACCGAAACAATACGTAGAGATTTTGACATCCATATATCACAGACAGATTTTTCATAATTAAACAGGAATGCGTATGTTGGCGTAAAAGAAATAAATTCAGGTGTACCTCAAGGTAGTGTTTTAGATCCCATCCTCTATTAATTGTACATCAGCGATATTTCACAACTGGAAGATGTAAAAATGGCCACATTTGCAGACGATACAGCACTCCTTATTTATTTATTTTATAAAATACAAAAATAGTTACATAATTATGTTACAACCAATTAATATTATCTTAAGTTACCTTTTCTTGGAGACACCTAGATGCTAGATGCATCTGTATGTGTCTTATTAAGAATTCGTACATTTATTTATATGTAATTTTAAAATTATCTCAAGACTCTTAAAGCCCTATTACAATGATTAAAATTATTTCTATATACAGAAGACTGTAGCGTTCTTTAGTTTATTTAAATAATTCTTTAAACAAATTATAGTTGTTAAAGATATATGTATTACAATTTGTTTTTTAATATTCTATTTATTTTTTCTAGTAGCATATTATAAATTTTCGGTGTTAAATAATTAAAAAAATTTAGGTTAATGTTTCTGTAACTTACCGGAATACTAATTTTTTTTATTTACTTTATTTCTTGATGATTGATGATTTACAATGTTTTGTAGAGAAATTCGAGCATGTATATGTAACTGCATATTGTTGACATGTTGATGGTTCTGATATTGTAAGTATCATTTGTAAACAGCAGTTCTGTTGGATACATTTTATTCTTACCATAGATGATTTTTAGTATTTTCTTTTGTATTATATTTAATGTGTGTAATGTTTTATCATATGAACATCCCCAAACCAAAATTCCATATCTTATTAATGACTCAATAAATAATTTATATATTATGACTAATTTTTTTTATTTTAAACAATAAAATCTAGTTACGAGGCCACATTTTGTCTACCGTTGCACAATTATATCTTTTCTAGAATTACGTTATCTTGTTAGAAGGCATGTTAGATTGTATTTAGTTTCTTTAGATTCTGTTTAACCACTCAAGTAGAAAGACATATGTTGTAGTTATTTTAAATAAAATATTTTTTAAAAAAGCATTTTCGTTTCCGAAATACGCGCAGTCAGTAGGATACGCGTGGGTCTCCGAAAAAGTGAAATATTGACTTTTGATCGCTTAAGTTCGGTTAGTGGAACTTTGACGTTTCAACGTCGTAACGCGTATCGTAACGAACTTTACGTCCCTTCAGTGGATCAGTGGAAACATCGTCCATTAGGCAGCCCTTCAGTGGATAAGTGGACCGAAATCATCGTTTGGGTGGACAGAAACTCGGAGGAGAAAATAGCAAGACAACCACCGAGGTAAGTGCCAAGTTTCCTCTTTGCCTTTCCTTATTTTTGCCCTTCTGTGGATCTTTGGGAAAGATATTGTTAAGACAAAAATTTATTTTGAAAAATTTAATTTTGTAAAATAATTTATGATCGATCCTGAACAAATAATTAATTCTTTCAAAAGTCTTAGTATCAAGAAAACAGATATAAATAATAGAATGCCAGTCGGTCAACAAGAACCGCGTCCCGTTAATTGGGAATTATTTAAATCCAAAATTTCTAACATAAAGCCTTACGATGGCGATATAAATACTTAAAATAAATTAATTTCGCTCTGCAGTAATTTGATTGCAACTTATAGTGGTCACAACGATAATGAATTAAACCAGCATATTTTTGAATGCACTCAGGGTAAGCTTGTCGGAAAAGCACAGTTGATGGTTGGAAATAGGGTAGAATTAAATAATTGGGAAAAATTAAAGGACGCATTAATACAATGCTTTTCAGATAAAAGAGATTTAGACTGTTTAACTCAGGAACTTACTAGAACTAGGCCACAAAGGAATGAAAGTTTGTTGGAATTTGGAAACAGGCTACAATTATTAAGAAGTAGTATCGTACAAGGAATAAGCAATGATAACAATCTCAGTCAAAATCAAAAAATTATACATTTGCAATTTTGTGATAATACAGCACTAAATACTTTTATTGCGGGTTGTACAGGTACATAAGGAAATAACATGCACTTGAATCAACCGGCATCGCTAGAACATGCGATAGCGTATGTCAGCGAATTTGAAAATTTTGAAAGAATATATTCGCAGCCCAGTGAATTTAAATAAAATTCAGATAAAAACAATTTTAGAGGCAAACATTTTGTACAAAATAATAATTTTCGGCCACAACCTCAAACTAATATGAATTTTAATCGACCAAATTCCTCATATTTTCCAAATCCCAACAATAATAGATTTCAGCAAAATATACAAAATCCCGAATGGTCTAGTCAACCCATAAATATCCAACTACAAACTGTGCCAGCAAGAAAATATCCGACAAATTCACCGTCACGAAACGTTCTTAGACCAAATCAAATACCTCAACATCTGCTTCCAAAGCCGGAACCAATGTCTACTAATTCAATAGTACCTTCTATGTATAACAAAAGAATGAATACTACAAACATGCCTAAAGCTAGAAATAATTTTTTCCAAAATAACGGTCAAAAACCTAACTTTATAGCTGAAGAAATATTCACTAATGATTAGGATGCAATAGATTAAGCACCGGCGAATGCAAACGAGAATGCGGTTTCACATTTCAGTGAACAAGATGATAACAATCAAAAAGATAACTTAGATTATTTTTCTCAAAATTTTCGGGAAAATACCTCAATGAACCCAATAACTTAATAGAATTGAATATAACCTCTAATAATCCTTTACCGTACATTGTAATTGCTAAACCTCCTTTAATAATATTGATAGATACGGGATGTACTAAATCAATTTTAAAACCTATCATAGCAGAAAGGTTTTATCCTAATTGTATATTTAATTCAACTATATCACTTTCGACTTCATTTGGAACAAAGAATATCCAATTTCAAGCGGAGATACCAGCCTTCCGAGAATTTAATCACGATCATAGGTTGCAGTATAGATACCCGTACGCTCTTAAAGAAGAGGTCGGTCGACAAATTGACGAAATGCTGGAAAAGGGCATAATTAGATTTTCGTCTAGTCCTTGGAGCTCTCCTATCTGGCTTGTAAAGAGGAAACTAGATGCCTCGGTGCGTCAAAAATGGCATCTTGTAGTAGACTACATAAAATTGAACGATAAAACTATTAGTGATCGTTATCCGATCCCTAATATCAATGAAATATTGAATAAATTGGGTCGCGCTCAGTATTTCAGCTATGTGGATCATGGACATTACGAGTTTGTTCGAATGCCTATGGGATTAAAGAATTCCAAGCACTTTCCAAAGAGTGATGGACGAAGTCCTTAAAGATCTACAAAATTCATTCACATTATCAAATTTATATTCTTTGTTTTCTGTGCTAAGCTTAATTTCATTTTCCATTCGGCTCCACCAGTTTGGGCGGCTATCATCATCGACAATCGTTAAAAAAACGAACCGTTTTCGAAAGCGAGTGGTGAAAAGCGAGTAGTGTTTAAAATCTGTATTCTTGACTGACGTGTGATACAGAAGAACAACTTTGAACTACCAGTTGCAAGAAATCGCATGCAAATTAATATATGTAAATAAAACGAACATGAATTAAAAATTAAATTTTTACACAGTAAAATATAAAAAATATTCATTCAATATCCATTTAATTAAAAAAATGGATTCTGCCTCTGCATGTCTGAATCTTTGAGGATTCTTATCTTCCAAGTTTTCTAATTGTCAATTAATAATAATTGAAAGACATTCTCAGCTATTAGACTTTTTCAGTACTGCAAACCATATTTATAAGAAAATATATAATTGTGTGCGTATTAATACAAAGTACCTAGTTTACCCAGAATTTGTTAAAATCAATCAATATTATTAATGATACTAAAATTGACATATAAGTGACACTGGCTAAATCCTTGAAAACATGCCCGTTTTAATAAAAACGTGTGAAAAAATCCTCTAGTTTTGTTCTAGCATAGGTTCCATTTAACCAGTTTTATATAAATTAGATATTACAGTTTTTACTTATACATAATTGATTATTAAACAATTATTGTTTCATCAGCAGCTTCAATATATTTGAGTGATCTACTGCAAAAACCATCACAGTTCTGATACCAAAATTTTCAGGAAAGCAGAAACAAAGTTTTTAGTTATTTATTGATAATATACGTGCTTTGTTTCTAAAAATAATACATAATTAAATTTAGAACATTAATTTGTGTGTTGCAAAATCAGGTAGTCGTCCACATACTCTAGATCTTCATTATCATTTTATACATTTATCATAGAAGTCCTTTGCACGTGCATTCATCAGATATGCCTTCAGATCCTGAAAATATCGATATTTTGCAGTTTTTATGAGGACTCTCCTACAGAATATAAGGTTTTAAGTTCCCCATTGCCTTGATTGTTCTCAACTGATACATCTTTTGTTTTTTCATTTGTTTTCGATTAAAAAAAAAACGAGATAGTCATTTAATGTTTTGTCTTCTCTAAACAAAAAAAGATTGGATTGATACCAAAAATGGATCTGACAGTTTCTACAGTGGACCCTCAATTTTCAACCTTTGTATCAAATGAATTAATTTATTAATGGTATTAAAATAATTTAAAAATTTTTTCAACATAAAAAATATCTCACGAAACAAAAATGGAATGCTTTCAAGATTTTTTCAACGGGTACTGATTTACACCATACTGTATAGTTGTTATGGCTCTTAAAGGTAATCCATACTTACGGAAACAAGATTATGATTTCTCGATATCCGTTTTTTTTTTTATTTATAACTGCTCATGTAATCTATACTGAAACCTAAAACATGGCATAGATATACTTCTAAACTATGAAAGAAGCCTTTCGTAATAGATTCATAGTGTCTAGATACACCGATGTCAGTTAAAATGAGTGACAATAATAGAAAAAAAGTCGTTATAATCGGCAGTGGATTGGTGATGAAAAAGCCAGCTGAAAAGCATTTAAATGTTTAAAATGTATGTTTTTTTAGGTTGGATCAGTATGTGCCTGTTTCATGGCTAAAAGAGGATATGACGTTGAAGTGTTTGAAAGAAGAGACGGTAAGTTTCAAGTGATTTACTTAAAAATAATTTACATTCAAATTTACTTTTATTACACCCCAGTTTATATACATTTTAATATATATTTAAAATAGATAAATATACAGGGTGCCCAGATTTAAATAAACCTAGTTTAGTACAGGGGTTCCCAACCTTTTTTGCTTTGAGCCTCCCTGGATTATAAAAATATATTCATGCCCTCCTTATAATTTTTTTCTTTTTATATCCGAATACATTGGGGTCCCCTTATGATCTTTTTACGCCCCCATGGGGAGGCGCGCCTCACTAGTTGGGAAGTCCTGGTTTAGTGTGTGTGTGTGTGTGTGTGTGTGTGTGTGTGTGTGTGTGCGTGTGTGTGTGTGTGTGTGTGTGTGTGCGTGTGTGCGTGTGTTCATGTGTGCGTGTGTGCATGTGTGCGTGTGCGTGCGTGTGTGTGCATATGTGTGCGTGTGTGCGCGTGTGTGCATATGTGTGCGTGTGTGCGCGTGTGTGCATATGTGTGCGTGTGTGCGCGTTTGTGTGCGTGTGTGTGTGTGTGCGCGCGTGTTTGTGTGTGTGTGTGTGTGTGTGTGTGTGTGTGTGTGTGTGTGTGTGTGTGTGTGTGTGTGTGTGTGTGTGTGTGTGTGTGTGTGTGTGTGTGTGTGTGTGTGTGTGTGTGTGTGTGTGTGTGTGTGTGTGTGTGTGTGTGTGTGTGTGTGTGTGTGTGTGTGTGTGTGTGTGTGTGTGTGTGTGTGTGTGTGTGTGTGTGTGTGTGTGTGTGTGTGTGTGTGTCCACGATAATTCATGAACCGATACAAAGAAAAACACCAAATTTTAAACTTTATTCCGGCGTCCAATGAACTGATTAGATTTTGGGCTGAGTCGGAACATCTGGAGGATACTTTATTAGAGGTCATTTTTATATTTTAAAAAATATATTTGTTATTTACGTTTAAAGAAAAAAATTATTTGAACAAAAGGTACTTCTTATATTATCCTCTATAATTTTTGTTGTAACATTTTTTTCCTAAAATGGTCTGTATCCGAGAATTTTTCAAAATGTAAAATTTCACATTTTTAAGAAAATTGTTCAAATAAAACTTGTTTGTGATATAATTCCCTATAATTCTTGTCATATACATAATATCTCTAAAATGAACCGTATTCGAGATATTTGTGAAAAAGTGTAAATTTTGAATTTTAAATAAAACTAAAAAACGGTTAAAGAAAAAAATCTTAAAATTTTAAACTTGTGCTTTATTCCGACCTGAAGTAAATTAATTAGATTTTGGGCAGAGTCGGAACATCTGAGGGGTACTTTATAAGGGGTCATTTTTATATTTTATGAAATATGTCTGTTATTTACGTTTGGAGAAGAAAATTATTTAAATAAAAGTTACTTCTAATATTATTCTCTATAATTTTTGTTCTATACAAAATTTTCCTAAATGGTCCGTATTCGAGAAATTTTTCAAAAAGTAAAAAATTCTGATTTTTAAGAAAATTGTTGTACTAAAAGGTGTTTGCGATATCGATCTCTATAATTTTTGTGTATATAGAAAAATGTTTTGAGATGTATGTGGAAAATGTATATATTAAGTTAACCTCTAAATATTTACAGAGGTGATACAATAGGTTGTACAAAATAACCGAAAAAATCCTGTAATAACTAGATAGGAAAGTCATGTGTTGGATACATCAGATTTTTTATATTGCTCTTCATACCTAAAATATCACATTGTATATCGTTTTTTGCATGAATTAGATATTAAAATAATGTAATAATATTTCATGGTTTGTTCATGATTTTTTTTACAGTAAATTTTTAAAATAAAAAAAAATTATGAGTAAAAATAATTACACTTACAATATTGCAATTAAAATTTTTATTTACTTTTGTTTAATATTCAATAAGAAATAGATTCTCTGTACATGACTGGGATGGCTTTAAGATAAAAAAAGTCAATATTTCGGAATTTTTTATTTAATAAATATGTAACAGAACAAACTAATTTAAAAAAGGTAGGTAGAATAATTACTGGAATAGATTTTTAAAATGAACACCTTGCACGTTAATACACTCCTGAGAATGTTTTAAAAGGTTTTTCACTTATTTGTCAATTATTTCTAATGTTGTTACATTAAAAATGTTGTCCATATTAATTTCCTCGTTGTATACCTACCTCTAAATTGAGATAGCCCCATGAAATATAATCCAAAGGTGTATGATCTAGAGATCCCGTTGACCTATGAATATATTGAAAAAATGTTGGTTTAAATGGTCTCTGACCAGTATAGGAAAATGCGATCCAGCAACATCATGTTGAAACCACATAAATATGGTATTAATCTGTTCTAACAAATTTTGCAGAATATCTCTCAGAAAATGTAAATAAACTTCAGCAATTAATCTTCCTTAAAAAATATGAGGGCCTATTAGGTGATTTTATAAGTTATAAATTTATGGAAAATCTATATTGGGAATTTTATTGTGTGACTGT
Organism: Psylliodes chrysocephalus; assembly: GCA_927349885.1. Lineage (NCBI taxonomy): Eukaryota > Metazoa > Arthropoda > Insecta > Coleoptera > Chrysomelidae > Psylliodes > Psylliodes chrysocephalus. The sequence continues at coordinate 45,388,262 of OV651819.1, forward strand.
ATGAGGATTTTCAACTGCCCAAATATGTCCATTCCTGGTATTATTTATCCCATCATAAGTGAATTGGACTTCGTCTGTAAATATAATCATGATATTTTCCTTCTATGTGCCAAAGTCCATCTACAAAAAGTTTATACTGCCCAACCAACGTGGTCAGGACGTAAAACACTCATCGCTGATATTCGTTTATTGAAAAACGTTCAGTGGCCGATAACTATATTTTTTTTTTCGTTTTCTTTCTTTTAGAAACAAATTATCAGAAAATGTTATATATTTCTAATTAAAATTTTATAAAAGATTTCTTAGAATATGGTTCTCTTATTCCTAGTAGCATAATTATATTTAATATGGGCAAATAGGCTGTCAAAAATGTTTATCTTTAAATACAGAGGATTTACTATACTAATAATTTTTTAAATATCTGCGTACTATATTAAAAAAACATTTTTAGATATAAGGGCAGCTGTAGAAGTAAAAGGACGATCTATAAATTTGGCGTTATCACATCGAGGCAGGAAAGCACTGAATTCTATAGGGATAGAAGACGATGTTTTGGAATCTGCAATACCCATGAAAGGGAGATTATTACACAGTGCAAAAGGGGAACTAAAAAGAGTTGTATACGATCCGACATTTAATCAAGTAGGTATTGCATTGGAAAACGAAACAAGTTCAAGTTTTTTATGTATATTATACCATAGTAAAATGTCAAAAATAACTATTTTTAAACCGAGTTCAAGAGAACTGATAATACTATATATGAGGATTAAGTTAGTAAATGACTTAATGAATAAAATAAATGCATATATTAGAAAAAAAAACAACTTATAAACGAAAAATGTATAAATATTTTTTCATTTAAGTCTCTGTTTTTAAATTTATCATATCATTTATCATATCACTTATCATATCATTTATCATATCATTTATTTATCATATCATTTATCATATCATTTATCATATCATTTATCATATCATTTATCATATCATTTATCATATCATTTATCATATCATTTATCATATCATTTATCATATCATTTATCATATCATTTATCATATCATTTATCATATCATTTATCATATCAATTATCATATCATTTATCATATCATTTATCATATCATTTATCATATCATTTATCATATCATTTATCATATCATTTATCATCATTTATCATATGATTTATTATATGATTTATCATATATCATATGCACCGAGAAAACGTGGTCTATTAAACATGTTTAATAGAAAAAAATTTGATAACCACTAATAAATTACCTCATTTTTGCTTAATAGCAGTAATTAAACGAAGGTTGCTAGAAATCTATTAACCTGAAGCTGCTATAATTAGTTAATTGTTTAATAGCCAATAATGTATTAGTAAACAACTTTAATATCCATAAGTATTGTTGATTCTATTAAAGTTGTTTAATAATATTTATTAAACTCTTTAATACGTTTCTAATAATTGTTTAATAACCCTAAGTAAAGTTAATGGTTTTATCCCTTCCATCACATGCAAATATCACGGAAACTAGTATTCGTGCAATACCGGCAGCCACGAGCGACGATCATTTGCATCATATTTCTCATTTGAATATTGTGTCGTGTCGTGAGTCGTGACAACCTGTGCCTGTGGGTACCTTTACATAGCCTACATGTGCTTCTCCCATGTGCTTGTGCTTATATAGAAATCCTCCTGCGTGCCTTTAATCCCTAAATAATTTAAAGTAAATTATTATTTCTCCCATAAAAAGGACCATTGTTTGGGCAGTGCCAGTGGTACTTTAGCCGGTGGTGTATTCTAGTGCCGTGTTTTGTAAAATTGTGCCGTAAAATGGATTATACGGAAACTTTGAAAAATTGGGGATTAGAAAACTACACCCAAGAGTTTATTGGTAAGTGTATTTCGTCATTTATTTATGGTCAACTAAAATAACTTTTTTCTGATAAACAAATTATAATTTTCCTTAAAAATTAATAAAAAAATTAAAAATGCGTCATAAATGCCGGCAATCGAACTATCACAGGACACACACATGCGCATGCTCAATTAAACAGCCATATTTAATATTTTGATTCCATTATACGTAACTTCTATCTAACCTAACTTTTAACAAAAACAAACCATTCTGTAATTGAATTTGTCTTCGACGTTTTTTTTAGTTTTTTTACAATCTAGAAAATAATAGAAATAAAATGTTAATGAATACTTATTACCTCTATAAGTCTATTAGGCATTCCAACGACCTGTCCAAATGGCTACCAGTGGGTAATGACAGTTTAGATATGGCAACCCTGTTGTCATGTTGTCATTAACAGGGTCAATGATACATATATAGTTATATAGATTGCTCAAAGCTGGTCGTTTACAAGCGGCCATATTGTCTGGTAAATATTTATTAATTTGAATCGGTTTAGCAAAAATGTGTTTTAAAACCAATTTTTAGCCTTTAGGTATTTAAAAAAATAATTGCTTATATTTTTACTTTAAGGCATAAGCTTATGTTTATTTTGAAAAATATGGATGATCAATCTATGTAACTATCTATTTCATTGATCTTGTCAAATCACCAGGCCTACAGGGTTGCCATAATTTTGCCATATCATTACCCGTCAAAACCCACTGGTAGCCATTCAGTTTGGAATGCCTAATATTATTATGGTGCATGGAACCAAAATTTGTCATCTCTAGTGTATATTCTGTCAAAATGTAATGATTAACAGTAATAATTTTAATGCAATGGAAGTAGTTTTTTACGTTAATACCTTGAAAAGTCCAAATTTAGTATTGATTTACAACAAAAGCACTAATCTAATTAGTGTGAGTTGAGTTTTATTCTTATTTTTACTTGTAAACTACAATAATTGTTATTGTATGTATTTGATTGAGATATTGGAATAAGAGTAATAAGGCTAAAACTGTGTCTAAAAGAGAAAATACATTGCATTCTACTGAAGTTTTAGGTAATTTAGTTAAATGAAAAAAAAAAAAAAATTCATAATCTATAAATTATTTTTATAAAGTTTGTTGTAAAAAGTATAATATGTACCCATCGCCTAATTAAAGCATATTTCATTGCCGTTTTTATTTTTGTGTACCACTAACTTAATTTTTCCTTAGCTTTTAATACCATATTCTTTTTTCACTTTTTACTTTTATTTATGTGTGCTTATGTCAGGGGCGGATCCAGGATTTTTCTGAGAGGGGTGGGGCGATAATTTTCAAAAAACTGTTTTAATACAGAAAGTATACTACTATACTATTGTTTTGGTTTAAAATCATTTAAGTTGGAAGGTTGTTCAGGGGGGGGGGGGCGAAACTACCTTCGCCCCCCCCCCCCCACCTAAATACGCCCTTGCCTTATGTATAGGTTACACTAGGTATCCTCGTATTTTCATTTTTTTATTTAATAATCATTATTGATATTTTAATATTGTTATAATTTTGTATTTCAGAACAGGGAATTACAGATGAGTCGTTCCCACTCATAGATGATGACACTATAAATATTATTTTCCAGAAAATTGGCCCTAAATTAATTTTCAAAAAGAAATTCCAGGAATATCTTTTAGAAAACAAGGTACTTATACACCTAGTAAAAACATACTTTTTAGATTCAGATTTCCTTTGACCTTATAGTAGATAATTGTGCAGGATATCTTATATACTTAATAATAATATTAGGTAATTCTTAATGTGATAATTTTTTAATTTCTTAGAAAATCATTTTTGAAGTAGAAGATGATGGCACATTCACATTTTCATCAACGCCAAAAAGTAGTGGCTTTGATGACAACAGTTTTGACAGCAGTACTGCTGATTTAATTAGGACCCTTGAGGGAAGCTGTAACGATGAGGCCAAAGATCTACCAACAACATCAACAGCAATTTATGTAGAAAATAAATCAAAAGTTTTGATTCCAGAGGTAGGTATATACTTATGGAGCTTGTTTTTTACTTTTTTAATTATATGCATTATTTAAGGCTTTAAAAGAAGATGATACCCCACCTAGAAAAAAAATAAAAAGTAATGTTTTTCCAGAGGTTAGTAAGCATGTTATTTTTCTTAATTTTTTTTCTAAGTCTTACATTTCAGGGTTTGGAAAACATTTTAAATTCAACTGCAGAAGGCAGATTGGTCTTGATTCATAAAAGAAAATTGACAAATGACCTAAGACAGAAACTGGTCAAAATAGTAATTAATCATATTCTCATCAGTAGAGGATCTATAAGTAACGAGTAAGTGGGTTGTAATAATATTTTATTCTTCTCTCAATATTTTCATTGGCAAATGAAGATGAATAAAATGTAGTGGAAATTTTTTATCTTTAATTAATAGTCTGAACAATTTTTGATTAATTGGGATGTACCTTATATATTTGATAACTTTTAGATATTTATATCAAGAGCTAATGCATAATTTTTGAAATAAAACCTAAAAATGTACTAAGTAGATGTTAAATATTTTTATTATTGCATATTAGGAAAGGTACTGTTATTTGGATATTAATAGATTAAATAATAAAATGTTTTTTTATTTTTAGAATTAAAAAAGAGGAACTCATGGAATGTGCAGAAGAAATAATAAAATTGTTGATTCCTTATTATAGAGCCGGGTCCTAATAGTGAATGTATTTTCCCATGCCTGAACTATTCTTATGTATGGCTCTACAGCAGACTTTAAAAAGTTCAATTCCTTTTTTTCCTCCTCAAGAGGGCTGCGACTGAGATTTTCTTGATCACAGTTTGCCATTGGAACAAGAGAGCGATTTGCTACTCGTAAGGCTGCTTTTATATTTAAATATCGGGACCATAGTTTACCTCTAGCAGGAACTCTGAGACCCAACTTTGTTTTTGATGCATATGGTACATAATATGTATCAATTTCTTCACCAGGACAACATCAACTTTATATGACATGTTTCCTTGTCTCAAATCTGCATTTGGGATTGAATTAGTAAGTTTTTATTCACATAAGTTTTATATAGTAAAAACTGAAAAAAGAATTTAAATAAGAAACATACAGGGTGGCGAAAATTAAACTAATTAAAGAGGTTTTAGTTAAACAAAACATATTTTTTTACTATATTTATAATGAGTCTTGAATAGAAAAATGTGTAAATCCTAATTGACAAAAGAACCAAAAGTAGATATAAAACAATTATTAAAATACTTCAAATTAAAGTTAAAATTGTATTTTAGCTCGAATCTGATTTCAATCAAACTTTTCCTGACAAAACGGACATTATATATGACCACTGGCCAGTAATAAGAGATGCAATTTTAAAGGAAGCAGGGGAGAGATCGGTAGAATTGACAAGGAGTGCACCAGGTATGTATTTTAAATTGGATTGTTAATTGTCTTTATTTTAAATTTTGATTCAACTATTAAAACGCTTAAATTTAAATTTTGATCTTGTCTTAGTATATAAAAATAAATGTTTAAAATTTTAAATCTGAGTTAGTAAACAATATAAATATATACACCTAAGTATATACAAAAATTACAAAATAAAAAAATTTAAATGTATTTTTTAATATTTATTATTTTGATGTTATAGGTTTAATTAAAACACAGTCAATTGCAAGACGTTTATACCATGAGAATTTTAAGTTTATGTCATTTAAACAGTTAACAATATCAAGCCTAGTTAAAGTTTATCAGGATTATAAATTTTAATGAACATTCTTGCAACCAACTAAAATTATGTTTAGGGTTGTTTAATTACAAGATACTTGGTTTACACTAATTATACCTTTATTACGACTACTAAGTACAAACTAGAGAACAATTTGTTCTGGCAATGTCACAATATTGATAAATGATAATACTACTTAATTATTGTACCTAATGTAATATTACAATTAACAAAATTATCGTTTCAGACACACAGGCATTATTGGTTCTGCTACTTCTCTTTAATCCTGTGACCCTCAGAAAGAGTCCAAAATTAAACTGGAGACCCACAAGGCAGGAGATACAATGCAGCTTTTTTATTAAGATTCAGGTAACACCTGGTATGCATTTAATATATTTTTTCTACGATTACTATGAAACATGTCACGTATATTCTACAAAATCTCCTTTAAGTCTAAGTTATTATTTTCTTATGTCATGAAATAAACTAAAAGAATTCTCTATTCTCTGTACATGTACAATCACATTTTCTTACACAAATGTTATTTATTATAACTCTAACTCTAAATAGTTTATTATTGTTAAAGTGATTATAGAAAAAATATAGTGTGTAACAATACTATTCTGCAATACCATTAGAATTATATTTTATTAAGCCTTCTTTTTGTTTTAGGATTATAGTGAGCTAGAAGAGATTATACATCGTCGACACACAACATTAGTAAAATACAACTTGCCCTTGCAACCGTTTGGTATAGTTGTAGGCGATGTAGAACATCCAATTGAATTTGGTATTGTTTGTTTTGAACAGAAATATAAATGTGATTCCGCCATCAGGTGTTTGGAACTACTTTATAAAGCAATCCATGCTTTAAATTTGGAATACCCTCCAGAATCAAAGCATGTGTGGCATTTTATTCAAGAGATGGTGTTTCAAATGCCAATGAAAGCTAAATCAACTAGCACATCCAGTTTTATATCTGACATTAAATTTCACCTGAACCAGGTAGTATAATAACTATTGTATTAATTAGGCTGAAACTATTTTTTTATGTACTAGTTTAAGGTACTAACTAATGTTATATACCTACTAACTTTAGAATTAATAATTTTAGTTTAATTTTTTTATCGTTAACTAAAAATATAAATCAGCTATATTTTGTTTTTGTTATGAAAAGGTATTCTGAAATTTATCGGAATCATATATTTTTGTTATTTACATTTTTAAATTTAAGTTTAAGTTTAACTTATAAAAGTTTTTGATTTATTTGTTCCTTATTAGAATTTATATGGATTTTTATAACTTAAAGCATATAAAATGCCTTGTTGTAGTATTTGTAATAATGTTTACAGTGAAGTTAAATCTTTGATGACCCATTTAAAACTATTTCATGGTGTACAAGAAATGTCAGTATTTAAGTGTGCTGAATCAGATTGTACAAGGGATTTTTCTTCAGCAGCTTCATTTAAAAAACATTTAAAAACGCATACATTTAACGTATCAAATATTAAATCTAATTTCAAACAAGAAACTGATAATTTAAAATTACCCGTTAATCAAAATGTTGATAAAAATATTTGTGAGCCTGAAAACTTAGATACTTTCGAAAAAGATAGTAGCTCTGAGTTTAATAAATTCAAAATAACTTTGCGGAATAAAGCTGATTCAGTGATTACTAAGTTATATGGAGACTCTAGTTTGAACCGAAAACTAGTCCAAACTGTAATAGATTCTGTACTTGATTTGATTTGTGAACCAATGGATCTTTTTAAACAAGATTTACTACGAATTTTGGGGAATGCTGAAGTTGACAATACTAAAAAGGGTCTTGTGAATGACTATTTTTTTGAATGGGATAGTGTTTTCATGGATTTAACTAGTGATTATTTGAGACAAAAGTATCTGGAAAAATTAGGCTTGTACATTAAATCAATTGAATATGTTACTGGAGAAAGGTTTGATTTGCTTCAAAATGATGTTCTCAAAGCAAAAGCATATTCTGCCCAATTTGTACCAATAAGCCCAATTCTTAAATTATTTTTGGAGTTGCCTTGTGTTTTTCCTGAAATTATTAAGTATATTAATGATCTTAAATGCAGTTCAAATATATCTAATATCATCCAGACTGATTTTTGGAAAAATAAGTTAAAACATTTTCAACAAAGTGACCTTGTATTACCATTATTTCTTTATTTTGATGAATTTGAAATTGGTAATCCGTTAGGTTCCCATGCAGGAATACATAAAATCGGCGCAATTTATTGGTCAATACCCTGCATTCCTCCCAACTATCGTGCACATTTAGAAAATATTTTCTTAGTGCTCTTATTTCACAGCTCTGATTTGAAAGAATTTGGGAGTAATGCAATATTCTTGAAATTAGTAGAAGAACTTACAAACATACAGGAAAATGGAATAGTAATTGTTTCAGATCAGGACAAAATTAAAATTAAAGTTTCATTAACATTATGTCTAGGGGACAATTTAGGTTTAAATACATTGTTGGGATTCACAGAAAGTTTCAGGGTAAATTTTTTTTGTAGATTTTGCAAATCTCATCGAACTCAAACTCAGGAGATTGTTCTTCCAAACCATAATTTAATAAGAGATAAAGCAAATTATGAAACTGACATACAAGAAAACAATGCGAGTTCAACTGGAATTAAGGAAGCATGTGTATTTAATAAAATTCCCAATTTTCATGTTACAGAAAATTTCTGTGTTGATTTAGCTCATGACATTTTTGAAGGAGTGGCCTTATTTGATATTGTTGAATTATTGTATCATTTTGTATTAGAGGAAAAATTATTTAATATAGATGACGTAAATTTATCTTTAAAGTGTTTCAACTTTGGAAACAAAGTTAATAAACCACCTTTGATCACTCTTGAAAATCTAAAAAAACGTAAAATGAATATGTCATTTTCTGAAATGAAATGCTTTGTTCTTTATTTTGGACTACTTTTTGGAACATTTGTGCCAGAACAAAATCGCTTTTGGAAGGTCTATATATTATTACGAGAAATTTTAGAAATAGCCCAGCTAGCACAAAAACATCCCATCTACGTTAATAAGCTGCAATTTTAGGCTCTTTAAGCTCACATGCAATGTACTTTTAATGTAACCCTAATATCCCTGCAACCACCGAATGTCCGCAACGGCAAGACTTTTATAGCACATCTCACAGAAGTTAAAAAGTGAAGTTCGGAAAACATCACACTAGCACTTTTACGGTACTTACCCTGAAAGTTGCTCTGAAACTTTCTATAAATGTTATAATGTGAATTAGTTCTACTGCATTATACAGTGTGTCCACGGATGGACTTAACTATACTTGTGGAAATATTTATTTTAAATTAAAAAAGTAATTCTTCATAATTTACTTGTTAAATAAATTCGATTCACATTAAGAAATTATGAAAAATAACTTTTTTTAATTTAAAATAAATATTTTTACAAGTATAATTAAGTCTATCCATGGACACACTATATTGTTCTTTGTGTAATGTAATACGGAGAGGCTGAAATTGAGGTATAGTAAAAACTCAATCGAGACATGGAAATTTCAAATAAAATAAAATATTTATATAAATTTATTATTAAAATGTTCTTGAAATCAAGTAGTAATATCACAAAAGTAGAGGTAGGTATATCACAAATGCAGTTACACATGTATAGTAGAAGCCACCTATAAAGCACTGAACGATTGGACAAAATTTGCTTAATAGTAATAATAAGGTATCAATATTGCAAAAGTTCACTAGAAGCTTAAACAGTGAACGATTGTACAAAAGTATATTTATATAAGGTATGTTTCAAGATGGCAATTGTATGATGCAAAAACAACTAGATCTGTGAATAATAGATGATTACAACAATGACTTAGGTATATATCATGAGATAACTGAGGTTCCAGATTGCTTGCCTGTACTCACAGAGATATATCATCTTTTTAAAATCAAACCTTTTAACTTTTTTTTTTGTATAGATATTTATATATTTTTATTTTGTTAGTTTATTATTTATACAAAGGTGAACAAAAATTATTTTATTCTAACTACATATATTGAATAAAAAACAGATTGACCTACTTGCTTAACTATTATTGAAGGAAATTATATAGAAAGTAAAAAAATATACTCAAGTTTAAATCGTTGCACTTATTTTTAGATAATTTTGTCTTACTTTGTTGTTTTAAATAAAACCTCTAATTTTTTTTTTTTAGAATTTCACAAATTTTATGCATAATTATGGATTTCCAAGTTAGTATGAAGATTTTATAAAAAAACAACTCATGTTTTTTAGCAAGATATTCTGATGTATGCTCGAGGGCATCTTCTGTGATTTTTCTCAAATTTTCTTCTAGTTTGGCACTTGCTTGAATCTGATGTTTTTTTTTAATATAGACGTACCATGTAGATTCACTTTTTATAAAACTTCAGATGTCATATAGCTATTCTTCTTTAGACAAGTCTGTAGTATTTATTTTGCTTCTAAAATTCTTAGAATGTTTTCAGGTACAAAGGAAATCTAAAATACAATATTTTTAAAATGTATTTTTAGTTCGATTAAGTATATTATTACCCAGAAGTTTGCTACATTCTTAGTAAAGTGGAATCACATATTGTGGATTTTGTGTCTTGTAAAAGAAGGGCCCTTAAATCTGTGATAAGTTCAACCTCTCCATGCTCCCCTAAAATCACATACCAATAGTGTTATTTTATTTTAGGCCTTTATTTATCATTTACTGTAATTATCTTATGAATAATTATGTATATAATAACTTAGTGGGTCTTTTGTTGAACTAAAATATTACCTAAAACACACATGTTAGCGACATGCATAGGAATCTCAATTTATATAGCTATGATTCACTTGCAGCCCCTTGCTGAGGCTTTGGCACCTCCAGAAGCCATCATCAGTTATTACCGCATCCTGAACGATCACCAGTTTGATTGCAGTAAGATTTATAACTTCTCAGCCACAAGTATTTCTCCAAATTTAGAAGTAGTGGCTCGTTTTGATACATTCCTAAAATAATTCCTAAGATAAACTTGAAAAATTAAACATGTAAACTCACCTGTGCACCTTCTAGTACTAAAAGGGGGACCATAAGATAAATTGTATCGTATCGTTAATACCATCAACACATTAACAGCTTTAATAACCATTTGTAGGGGATTATAAACCACAGGATAAATTGTGCATAAGCTAAAAGAGATATCAAATCACAGTTAGATATACTTTAATTAATCCTTTCACTCTCCGAATCATTAAATTTTAAGAGCCAACTAGGGAAAAAGGAATTACTGCCACCACTTACATCCTTAAATAGGCCAGTAATGTGGCAACTTAGTTTTGTATCTCTTTCATAAGGTATTTCAAGTATTTTTAGAGGTCCTCATTTTATAATTTCATAAACCAAGTCCTTCTATCTAGCTTCTAACAAAGTTATCAGATATTTCCGGACATTTTTATAATTTTATAAACCAACTCCAAGTCGAGAACTACAAAAATGTGATCCAAATATTCCCGGACATTTTGATAAAATTTACAACAGGCATTGTAATCTAAAACGAAGAAAATGGTTCAGAAAATAGTTTTCTATTTTATAGAGGATTCTTACCACTTCTACTCAATGTTTTTAATAATAATTATAAAAGAAATTCTGCAAATTAAAAAAAAACAAACATGACATATGAGAAGAAAAATTGGCAAGTGACAATTGACATAAACAGTTCCTGTTCTTTTTGCAAATTACTTTTAATTATCCTTCCTCCATGATTACTTTATTACGTTGTCTTAACATAACAGGTAGGTTAACTAGGTAAATAACAAATAGAAGTTTTGCGAGGTTTTGATTTCCTTCAACAACTTCTCATGAACGTTGCATTTACGTTGTATAGAAATGTTATTACGTTCCCTTAATGCAACAACGCCGAAAGTCTTGGCAACGTTATGTGCTAGCTGGGAGTGTTGGCAACTGAGTCTTCAGAGGGTGCCTCTAAAATTCTAGAAAATGTAATTAAAGAGCATCATGAATTATACAAAAATCTTTTTCAAAAACCACTAAAACCAAAGCATCATATTCTGCTTCATTATCCCTATATAATACAAAAAGTTGGACCTGTTATAAATTTATCAACTCTTAGATTTGAATCAAAACATAAAGAGTTTAAAGTTTCTGCTAATGTGGTGTCTTCTAGAGTAAATATAACTCAGACATTAGCAACAAAAAATCAGCTAAAATTATGTCACCGGTTCAAAGAGAAGAAAGGTTTTTGCAGTGATATTTATTTTAATAAAAAAAATAGCTCGTTCGGACATATTCATGCATTACCTG
>OV651819.1:45405245-45590245 GCA_927349885.1 Psylliodes chrysocephalus
ACTAAATAATATGTCGCTTGTCGCTCTCAATCATGAAATTCATGCGGCTATCAACGATACGGGCGTGATGTTTACAGCAATTGCAGTGTTGCCGTTGCTATTACAATTGTAACAAATCTATTACTAAAAAGTTACACCAGTACGTTATTACGACTTTTAAGAAAAAAGGTAAAATCTATTACTTTTTAAAATATCAAAATTTTATGAGTAGTTCCATCTAAACTTCAGAGCCCATACTTAAAAAATTTTAGAAATCTATTGTTGTTTCAACAAATCCAATATAGGCGTCACCATAGGGCCTCATTTTATTATATTGTATTTTTTTATGTGTTAGTTTTTATTTTAGTAAGGGATTACCCACTAGCCTCCAGCATTTTAGCATGATTTATATCTTGTAGAACGTAGACTCCTTCAAGATTTTGAAGAAATATTAAATTACAAAAATTTACTCTTAGGTGAATTTTGGGCTAACATCTTTAAAATAAAAAATTCACTGAACTAACCAATTTTTTACAAATATAAAAAATTTGTGTTTTATTAACATTACCCCATTCTTTTGCAGCAGCAGAAAGAATTTTCTTTCAACTAAATAATAATAAAGTTTTATTGTTAAATGTATAATAGTTCTGGTACATTTATGTTACTTAAAAATATTATCTATTACGATTTTATTACCTTTTGGTTCAAAATTCTATTACGAAAAATTTAATTGGTGTGGCAACACTGTTGGCCAGTAGCTATTAAAGAATTAACATTCTGGTACTAGAGTTAAAATAAAATACGCGTAAAATACATAAGAGGCCAGTGTTTCAGAAATTTCTTTCAATCTCAAGAGCGAAAATGTTTCTGTGATTATGAGTGGTTTTGGAAGAAATACGTTCAGTAATGGTCGTGGAGAAACCTCTTTCTGTATCACGTATCTGTATGATCCAACCAAACAACAATCTAAAACTGAGATGTCTCAGTTTTTTTTTTAAATGTTATATATTATTAAAATTTAAATACTAAAAAAAACTATATTTTCCTATCTTATCTTCATTCTGCTTTTCTGCTCCCATATCTATCTCGTTTACTTCTTAACTACATGCTCACTATAAATTCTTTCTTTCTGTTTATATTTTCTATGTTTATTTTTTTTTCTTTTTTTCAGGTCATCTACAAAATAGTTATGACAATTGGGATCATTATTGGAACTATAGTCATCATTTTCTTCAAATCTTTTATTTATAAATAAATAATTTGTGACAATATTTATAGTCTGATTATATTATTAACTTATATAGCATAATAAAAGAATATCTTCTAAAAACAGAGGGCAATTGCCCCCCCCCCCCCCCCCCCCGAAAAGCCAGGAATTTTTTTTTATTTTGTCACGAAAAATTGCCCCCCCCCCCCTAGAAAACCAAGAAAAAAGTATGTTTTATTTTATTTATATATATGTTATCATGAAAAAATACAATAATTTATTAATAATATATAATTAAAGTATTTTTAGTAATTTTAGTATTATATCGATATCTCATTACATTCCTACTCATCAAGTGTTTTGTTGCCGTCTAAGGAGCAGTCGCATCTCGCAGCGTTGTATTCGCGACTCGCATACTGGTACTGCCACAGGTACTGCTTACAGTGCGTAATCGCCGTCTCGCGCTTTAATTTTTCTATGGCCCTTTAGTTTGCAACAGACCACCGCCCAGAGACGTTGTGTTATGGACACTCGCGGGCGCATTATTCGTAGCCATATTTTTGTTTTGTGCCAGTTGCCATAATAAGAGTAGTAGTTGTTTTTGCTTTGACAAAATGAAACGGGCGGGAGTGCAAAGCAATTTATTGAACTTTATTAAAAAAATTAAACAAGGCGATGAAAATAATGATTTGCCTTGTACGTCTACTGCAGCTGATGATACCTCATCAAATATCAATGAAAATTTGGAAGAACCCCCTACTTCTTCAACAGCGATAAGAACACCCTCAGAAACACAGCAAAATTTTCCTGTTAATGATGTTAGCAATATTTTAACAAATAAGTTAACAGAAGAACAGTATATAAGTATAATGAACGAAATTTGGACTCCGCCACTAAATTTCAATTTTCCAGCAAAGAAAGAAGGTAAATTTACAAGAAAATTTAATAGAGCATATTTAGAACAGTATAAGTGGCTAGAATACTCTTTAAAAGAAGATGGCGTTTACTGTAAATTTTGCGCTTTTTTTGCAAAAGAGAAGTCGGCCATACTAGTAGTCAACAAGTAGGTATGCTTTGTACTGAACCTTACCGTAAATGGAAGAAATGCGCTGAAAAGCTAAGACTTCATGAAAAGACTGAATATCATAAGAGGTCAGTTTTAGATTATGTTAACCGAAAACAAGTGATAGAAAATAAGCAAATGTCAATAGAAAAGTTATTGTTTACTAGTCGCGAAAAACAGGCACAAGAAAATAGACTCAAATTAATACCTATTATTAAAACTATTATATTTTGCGGGCAAAATGGTCTTCCATTAAGGGGGCATCGAGATTCTGGATCCCTAAACTTGGAAACATTGTCTTGCACGCTTGGTGAAGGTAAATTTCGGGCTTTGTTAAAATTTCGAATTGATGCGGGTGATGAAATTTTGAAAAAACATATATGAGGTTCTACTGATAACGCAACGTATTTAAGTAGTAGACTCCAAAACGAAATAATAAATGCATGTAATACTATAATTTTACGAAAAATAATAGCAGGAGTAAAATGTGCAAAATATTATGCAATCTTGGCTGATGAAACAACCGATATTGCCAAAATAGAACAGTTTGTTCTTTGCGTTCGTTACGTATGCAATAATTCATTCATTAAGGAGTCATTTCTTCAATTTATTCCGGTAACTTCAACTATTGGGCATAATTTAGCGAAAACAATTACCGAAAATTTAACAAAGTGGGGTTTAAATTTAAATAATCTTAAAAGCCAGGGCTACGATGGGGCAGCGGCAATGAGTGGTCAGTTTTCTGGGGTACATGCTATTATAAGGAAAGAATATCCTACAGCTTTATATGTTCATTGCGTCTCACATTCCCTTAACCTTGCTATATCCGATGCGTGTTCTGTCCAGGCTGTACGAAATTGCATGGGTGTTATTGAAAACGCTTACATTTTTTTTAATACGTCCATACGTCAAAACGTTTTAACTAACAAAGTATCTGAAATGCCGGATAATGAAAGGTCAAGACGAGACAGATTAAAACAACTTTGTCCTACTAGATGGGTTCAAAGACAGGATTCGGTAAGTGTAATGAGAGAGCTTTTAAACCCTCCAGTACTGACGTTAGAGGAAATAGCTGAGTGGCCAGACAAAGAAACGTCTACTAGTACTAGTAGCAAGTTGTTACTAAATACTTTAAGTACATAAGAATTTCTCATTGCTCTTTTTGTAATTGAAAATGTTTTTGCATTTACCACTCCCTTATCGAAATTGCTGCAATCAGTTAATATTGATTTAGGAAAAGCAATATCACTAGCTGAAAGTTGTTTAAAGGAGCTTAAAAATTTACGTCATAAAGCAGATAGTAGTTTTACAACTATTTTTGCAGAGACAAACAAAAATATAAACAAATTATTTGGACAAGAAATAACAAAACTACGCATAACTAGCAGACAAAAGAATAGGGCAAATTTTGAAACTAATACTGCTGAAGAATATTTCAGACTATCAATATTTATTCCGATTTTAGATTATGTCATACTGCAATTAGAAGAGAGGTTTGTTAAACATAAAGAAATACTACAATCATTTAGCTGTCTTGTACCGTCACCAAATAAAAAACTTGACAATGAACTCCAAAGTCTTAAGTATTTGGTAAACTTTTATAAAAATGATTTAGAAAATTATTCATTTCCTATAGTTTCTGCTTAATTCAGACTTTGGTATGGAAAGTTTGTAACTTGTGTAACAGAAAAATATCCAAACTCCGCTCTCGATGCCCTAGTAATGTGTGATCAGGATATATTTCCTAATATATTTGTACTCTTAAAAATTTTTTGTACTTTACCTGTAAGCACGGCAACCCCCGAAAGAACATTTTCGACACTTAAATTGTTAAAGACTTACTTACGAAATACAACAAGTGAAGACAGACTAAATAGCTTATCTCTTTTATATGTGTATCCAGAAATATCAGTGAATGCCGAGGAAGTACTTAACGAAAGAAAAGAAAAATTGATATCGTCTTTTAATTTTATTTGAAAGCAAAAATTAGACGGTTATACCTACTTTAGCTTGGCTTTTTTCTTTTACTTTTTTTGTCTTTATTATAGATAATTATAATATATTGATGTTTGACTTTTTTTTGTTTTTTCAAGAAGTATTTGTTTTTGTTACTTTATAATAATTTATTTTTTGTTTGAGCCCTTGCGCCTGTTTCGCTATATGTATTTTTTGTTTTGTTTGTGTAGTTTTTAAATTAATAAAAGAAATATGTTAATTATTCCTTGCCTAGTTAATTAAATACCTTATTTTTTTCTAGTAATAGGCTAAAAATAATTAATTGACTTTATACATGGTAGGTATATAAAGTGACCAGACTACCAGATGTCCTGCATTGCATTGAGCAGGACATTCAGGACAGTCAAGCATTCATAGACTCTGTCCAGCAACTGTGGTGCTTCATTGAACCGAACAATATCTGGTCTTTTTCGGTGAGCTCAGAACCGGAGCGAGCGGAGGGGGGAAAATTTTGGGAAAAAAGGCGTGTTTTTTTTTAACGATCTTAATGACTTTTGGATAAAAATTCCCATTCAAGAGACAAGAGGGTGACGAAGGCGTGATTTTTTAACGATTTTATCGGCTCCTGAGTAAAAATTGGGCGTGGCAAACCCAAAATTTTCTGCCTTCGGCGGTTAGCCTCCGGCGGCCCCTGCACGGGGGCTATACTTCACCTTTACCATATTGCCCCCCCCCCCCCCCCAGAAATGAATCCTGGGTACGCCACTGTTATTACCAATACAATTAATTAACTGTTCCGAAATAATAAAATCATATACATTCGTATGCCTTTGTACTCAAAAAGATCATATACATGGTGGCCCATTGAAAACGTACCGCAAGGCATTACAGGGTGGAAAAGAACTTTTCGGCGAAGGGACACCTTTTGAAGCAAAAAGCATAGTAAAACCATGGAGCCTTGAAAGTTAAACAATAATTTGTGTCGAAAAATGCAAAAAGCAATTCAATGCTTACTGTATTAGTTAAATAAATGCTCGAAATGCTGCGCTGCCTGCCGTTGCCGTATATTTTGGAGCATTTGCGGTGTGACTTCACGACATGCGTTAATGATTCTTCTTCGCAACTCTTCTAATGTGCCAGGTGTAGTTTTGTAAACTACGCTTTTTATGTGTCCTCACAGGAAAAATTGTAAAGGACTTAAGTCGCGTGACCGAGGTGACCACTCAGTTGCGCCCCTTAGTCCTGGAAATGTGTCATATAATAATTGTACACATTTAGAGAGTAATGCTGTTGTTGGAAAATCAGTTCCTGTTCGTTGTATGCGGGAACGTTCTCTATGATATTTAATATTTGTTTGAGCTGAGTCGATTGCATTTTGTAGTAAATCCAAGTACATATCACCTGTTAAATTTCCAGTGAGGAAAAAAGGGCCTACAATGGAATTTCCATAAATACCA
Organism: Psylliodes chrysocephalus; assembly: GCA_927349885.1. Classification (NCBI taxonomy): domain Eukaryota; kingdom Metazoa; phylum Arthropoda; class Insecta; order Coleoptera; family Chrysomelidae; genus Psylliodes; species Psylliodes chrysocephalus. The sequence continues at coordinate 45,410,908 of OV651819.1, forward strand.
GCCTATATGTATATTTAACTTGTCGGGGTGTTGTGTGTGTCTCTCGTGGATTGCTGTCAGCCCAGTAACGGCAATTGTGGCGATTCACTAAATCGTGTAGGAAGAAAGAACACTTATCCGAAAAACACACATTAAATAGGAAATGATCATTGTTTACGATCGAAGCTGTCTTCATTCAGTTCTTGCACTAAGCGAATTTTATAAGGATGGAATTTTTTTTCTATCCCGTTGGACACTTGTACACGACACAGCCATCGCAATGGCCAATTGTCTTGTACTCAGCGTACTATCCACTGTAACTTGCCCAATACTGCTACCTCCCTAGGTTCATTTAACACTGGATCTTCTATGTGCAGACGATTTAAAGCTATTTCGTTGTTTCCCATACAGGAGACTGCTTAGCACTTCGGTCGGACCTAAATTAAGCTTACAACTGTGTACAGATAACTCACCTCTTCTTAACTTATCTAAGATTAATGTAATGAGTACTTCCATAATTTTTTAAATATAACAGTGAAAATAATTTATTGAAGAGATGTACAATTTTCAAGGATCTCGGGGTAACTTTTGACTGCTAATCAAATTTCATTGAGCACATTAACAATATACACAGGAAAGCTTATGAAAATTTAGGATTTGTTTTAAGAAACTCCAGACAATTTTTAGAAATGAGAACGATATCTCTACTTTTTAAGTCTTTTGTCCTATCTAAATTAGAATATGCATTCCAGGTATGGTATATCCTTATTATCAAGTTCACATTGATAAATTATAAAATATTTATAGAAGATATGCTAAATATTTATGGTTTAAATCTGATGGTTATTTACCTCGTAGAATACCCCCAAGACATCTTACTTTATCGATTTAAACTTGATGATTTGGCCACTTGTTGTCTATATACAACTTTGGTTAAGTAACATAAAATAGTGACTAACAAAATTGATTGCCCGGAGTTACTAAATCTTCTACATTATCATATTCCTAATTTTACTACTAAATTTTCCACGCTATTCTATTTTTCAACTCCCAAAACCAAATAGTCTTAAATTTTTTTTGGTGACTCAATTTATTTCAACTCAACTTTACAATAATTTAAATATATAACTGATAACATAAACGTTTGTCTGATGCCATCCCATTACTAAAAAAAAAAAACATGAACGTACACGTTTATCATAAAACTAAAAACTCTGACGTCAGAATCATCGACTTGTATAGCTTCTTTGGCCCTTCTAAAACTTTTTCGAACTGTCCAGATTTTTCTTGACAATGAATGACATTTCTGGACTACTGTCTTCTTCTTCTACCCGTACTCTTACTTATGACGACCGCAGCAATCTGTAGGGTGATGGGTGATATTGCACTTCTTTTTGTATTCGTACGTTTCCTATAACAGCCGCAGGCTACTACAGGGTGCAGGATAACAATATTAAAATATTCACCACTATATAGAATGGTTAAAAAGGTTATAACCACTTATAAAACTGGTTTCTCTCTTAGAAGGTATCACTGTATGAATGAGGTAGAGCATGAAACTGACCGATAATAAATGGTTTAGTTGAAGGTGATACTGAGTAAAACGAGTGACGCCGTCACATGTTTTTTATTTTTAATTAATAAGGACATTTCATTTTGCATGATAGCCGAATTTTAAACTCTAGACGGAAGCATTTTGAAAAATCAGCTTTCCAGGCTTTAGTCGAAGAGATCATTCTAGTCTAGGCATATGCAAAATCAACCACGTCCGCTATTTCAGTGTCGCTGCAATCGTGGAATGTGGTAAAAGATGGTTATGATAGATGAATTATTGATTATTGTCAGGGTGTCATGGTGTCATGGTTGAAAAGAAAACTTACAATTACAGGTGAGTTAATTTATATAGTTAACTTGGTTGCAGTTAGATGTATTTTAATTTTTAATTTATTTAGTTGAGCCACAGTATAGAGAACAATCGGTATTGCGACTCAAATTTTTCGGAAGGTCTAAGCATCAGTTCTGCATCGTTTGCGTCGCCATTTTCTTAGGATCAATTATATTGTGAAGACATGTTCTGTGCAGTAGCTTATTTTTTTAGTCTTCTACTAGTTGTGTATCCAGACAGTTGTCAAGTGTTATTTTTCTTTTTAGTGGTTATCTCCATAGATTGGACGTCTGCCTCACAACCGTTATTGATAAATAATATTCAAAATTATATATAACATCTTTTGAACTTGAACTTTATTGCAGTCTAAATTTCAGATGGGAGATTAAAGATATTGTAATTTTAAGTGTGCTATAATAATTGTGTATAAAAAGTTTTGTACAGATATATAAAAATTATCTAAAACTGCGAACCCGGTTTTGACAATAATCCTAATAAAATGGTGCCGCCTGACAAACTTCTTCTTTATGAAAAATGGTATCAAAGGTACCGCTCGAGAGTCGCACTACTGATTGTTCTCTATACTATTGTTGAGCTTTGTAAGCTTATTTTTCATTATATTTGTGTTATTTCCTAACAGTTTTTGGAAGCATACCGGATGGATTACCTTCAAATTAGTTTTTAAATCGCCTTTTGTGCCTGGATAATAAATATTCATCGAAAGAACTGCTTTCAACTTCAAATGATTTAGACATCGAATATATGCTATGTATTGGTAAGTTTAAAAATTTCTATACAGGGTGTTCCATCTCAGACGAGCAACCCCGTATATTTCTTATCCCATAGTAATTGGAAAAATTTCCCGAAACACGTCGGATGATTTTCTTTGGGGGACATCTTTTGACGTATATTTGAGGTTTGAACGAGCAACCCCCTATGAGGGGGCGCTTCAACCCCTCAAAATTGAGTAGGGAAGATGGGTTGAGTGATACTTCATTTGTAAGGTCTTGCAAGCCTCTTTACAACGGTATATGAAAAAAATCACATTCTTAAAAAAAATAATTGTTTTATCATGCTTACAATCCAAAAAATCAAAACTGCGTTTTTAAATCAAATGTTCAAATTGTCCTCCATTGGCTTCCATACAATATAAATTTTTTTGAAATATTAAATAAAAAAAACTCAAAACATTTTCTTATCTTGCCTTCATTTTTTGTTCTTAGAAGGTGTGTATCACGTTTCTTCGATCATTTCATGTATGATAAAACAATTAATTTTTTTAAGAATATGATTTTTTCATACATCGTTGTAAAGAGGCTTCCAAGACCTTACAAATGAAGTATCACTCAACCCATCTTCCCTATTCAATTTTGAGGGGTTGAAGCGCCCCCTCATAGGGGGTTGCTCGTTCAAGCCTCAAATATACGTCAAAAGATGCCCCCCAAAGAAAATCATCCGACGTGTTTCGGGAAATTTTTGCAATTACTATGGGATAAGAAATATACGGGGTGGCTCGTCTGAGATGGAACATCCTGTATAAATGCCAATACCAGTTTTGGATTCTAGTACAGCGTTTCATAAACTGTGTTCCACGAAATCACATATCTGCCACATGTTGCATTACAACCATACTACTAAAACAAACCAGAGGACATTATAAAAATGGTTTTATTTATAAAAAAAAATTAAAAAGTCTGTTGTTTTTATGTCTCTGGTCCTATTTTTTATTTATTAATCAGTTTATTATTGACTCATTGTTTCTGATTAATATATTTGAAGGGCCACTGCAAAACCGTCAAAGTCCATTTTTAGCTGACTTTGAGTTCTCAGTTCCAACTTTTGGTGTTTAAGCAATACTATCATGTGAGAAAATAAAACATTAAAAAAACCAACACGGTTCCTTTGAAATCGCATGCCAAAGATTGGGCATAGAATGCAATAAACATCAGAGTCTATTAGTCTAAGATCCGAAGTAAGGTCGACCTTCACCCATATGTTTAATGGATGAAAGTTTCTTTTTATTAAATAAAATGTGTTTATAAATGTACCGCAAATGGGTTGCCTAAGAAAATACGGTCCAGACAATTTATTTTCTTAAAGTAAAAAAACGACACCCTGTTAAGTATTCTCCAGATGCTTTAACTATGCTCAAACTTTAATCAGCTCATCTTAGGATGGATTAAAGCTTAAGTTTAAAATTTGGTGTTTTTCTCTTTGTCCGTTTTTGAGTTATATTCAAAATTCGAAATTTGCACTTTTCCTCAAATATCTCGAATTAGGTCCATTTTAGGGAAATCATGTATGGGAACAAAATAATAGAGAATGACATCATAAGCAACTTTTATCATGATTCCTATACTTTCCTTATCTGTACACAGAATGGAAAGTAAAAAATGGCCGTGACCGTATTTTCCAAGCCAATCTATTTGCGGTATATTTAGAAATATATTTTATTTAATAAAAAAAAAACTTTTATCCATTAAACAGATGGGTGAAGATCGACATTACTCACGGGTCCTGGACTATATATATTATTTTTATTCTCCTGAAAAATTTGGTTTCATAGGACATGGTTTTTGTTGTGGACTTTTCACGTTTATTTTTATACTTCTACCGTGTGTTTTGTGTTTTAGATATCACATTCTTTATTACGTCTGGGGCGCAATGCTATCTTGAATTAGGTAGCAGCCCGATAGTATTAGCCCGATAGTCGTAGCCCGATGATCCTAGCCCGATAGTCCCAACTACTTCATATATTTTATAAATATTGGATTTGTATGATTTTTTTTAAATAAATTTATTATTTTTGATTATGCTTATTATTCAAATATTAATTAAAACTAAAAACCTGCAAGTCCAGTTAAGATTGGTTTACGTAACTAATTTTTAGCTTTATTATAGCGAATATCGATATAATAACGTAAAAACAGAGTGTGTGTGAACAAATCTTAGTTTATTGTAGATGAAAAATACAAAATATCTTAAGAGTCCTTTTCCAGTACTAAATTGTTAATAATCTTGTGTGCTTCCAAAGCACTTTTCGATATCAAATAGAAGAGGGAGACTTACCTAACTTGAAGCCACTTCAAATCCTACACTTCCTTGAGAAAATAGGATTGGAAGGGTCGCTATAGGCATTTCCTTAGTGCAGTGGCGACAGAAGGGGGCACAATAGATCTTTTAGGTCGCAGTGTATTAACACCCCATTATCAACATAACATAACATAAAGCACTTGCAAGTGTATGCCTAAAAATCGTCAGCCGCCTGGACGCGGGGATGCCCAGCAGTGTGGTCTGATACAAATGCTGTGCCGATACTTTAAGTACTGTTCACATCTATTGTGCCAGTGTTAGGCCATTAATGTGTGTTTGTTGGGAAATCTATCTACATGAAAATCAACAAAAAAACTTCACGTACTTCGTCAAAGATTCTGGTATTTTTTATAATTACTTTGGTAGATTCCAACAAAAAAATCAATATATTTGTTCGAGAAAATGTGGTAACGCTGACGCTCGAACACACTGCGCTAATAGGTCGTAAACTTTTTTTCATTAAGTGAGAGGAGATCGCAAGTGTTAAGTGAGGAAAATACATTATTTTTTATAGTATTTTGGATCAAGTCTTGGTATTGTTGGGTTCATTTTGAAAAACATGAAAATTATATTTAGATTGCGTTTTTCTTGATAAATCTTCGAATCTAAAACATTGATTTTGTAAAAATATGCTGGATAACATGCACATCAAAATTTCAATACAATTATGATGGGTGTGATATATTTCCATGGAAGTGAATAGTTTTTATACCAATATATATGGGTGATTCTCGGATACTGTGATTTTTTATGTCCAGTATTTTATTTATCGTTTAGCATAAGTTTTTCCTCATCAAAAAGTTATTAATAATATAAATTTAGAGGTATTTTACAACCGACATTATGAATTAGATCATAAACCTTCGCAAATTTTTTTTAACCTGCATATTAATATACTCGAAATATCAGTACCGTGGCATGTCAGATTCTCATTTTTGAAATGAAATATATAAATTTCTATCAAAATTCATTTTTTAATATAAAATGTACCTCTAACTAAAATATAATGCATCTAATGCATTGAATTTTATTGCAATTTTATACCAATCTTTCGATTGATAAAAAAAAAATAATCATTTATATGTCAATACCGTGGAAATAATGTCAGTACCGTGGCATTAAAAATTTGAAATTTTCTCACAGTTTTCGTTGTGTTGTAGCTGTAGTAGAACCACTTTACAGGCCTATTTCTGTGCATAAATAGAAAACAAAAACACGTAAAACATACGCTTTATCGGAATTTTTAGGTGTATTTTTTAATATTGGGATGTAGTGGTTTTGCAAAAGTATGTCCAGGACTTTACCATTTAAGGTTGTTGACGATTCAAATTAATTTACGGGCGCTTGTAATTTATCACCTATAAGTGGCATATTTATTTGTATTAGTGATTTTTAACTGTTTTTAAATAATATCATTATAATAGTATTTTTGAGTTTCATTTAGTGTTAATTTAAGTTTAGTTTCCGTGCTTTCGTCATAAATATAATATTTTTTATGTGTTTATGATGTAAAACTTTGTATACATGTAAACGTTTACAAATCTGTCACAATGCAGAATGCAGTTTAATTCTGTACATACAATTTAGCAAAATCTCATAATGTGAATTTGTGCATATGCAGTTATCGTAAGAAACAAAATTTGACGACTTACGTTAGAAAAATAATGAAAACTTCTGTATTGATATTGACATTAAAACTATAGAGACTGCAATTTGCTGAAAGCTTTTTCGCAACTTAATTTTTAATATAAACACTGCCACACACTATAAGAAATAAACAAATTTAATGCTCACAAGTAAGAAAAAATTCGAATTATAATTGTTACAAATTAAAATATAAACAGCAAACACGAACGCCAATGTTACCAACCAATAAAATGATTAAAAAAAAATGATAAATGAACTAAAATTTTAAAAATCAATATAAATCGATTTTATAAAAATCCTTAAATAAATATAGAAGATGATTACATATTGCTCGACACAAATTTCGCTACTTAAACAAAAGGTTATTTTATTTCTTCGAGGGCTAAACAATCAGATGACATGTAGCGAAATTCCACTACTACCCATACAGCACACATTATTTCAGAAATGTTTCAGAAATATTTAAAATGTTTCAAATACATAACATTTCAAGCTCAAGTTTCTGAAATATTTCTGAAATATTTTAGTTAAATATTTCACTGAAATTGTTTCTGAAACATGGTATACATGTTACACAAAAGATTACTAAACAGGTTGTTGTAAAAGGCCAACAATTAATGAAGATTTTCTTATTTGGAAAAAGAAGATGGGATACACGTAGTTTTTTTATTTTTTATTTCATCATGTCCCTGTCCAGCCACCAGCTAAAAACAAGCCTATATTCTAAATAATTATAGATTTGAGTTGTTGGTTTTTGATATTCATGCGTTGTGAACTTGTTATATGGGAAGCAGAATATGTCTTTAGAAATTAAGGTGAGAACTACATAAATAATGCTTGCTTAGGTAGTTCTTCATGTTTTATTTAGACATGAGTATTATTTTTTTATAGCTAATTTAAAACAATATTAATAAAACTATTGTTAATCAAATAATTTGTATAAATCCTTTTTAATTACCTCTATTTTGTTTCAGATTAGTGTATTTAAAGAAATTGGTGAAAATGAAGCAATTTGCCAGCTTTGGGGCTGTGCCAGTAAAAATAACATCCAAGTTATTCAACGTTTCCAGAATAAAGTATTAAGGAACATCGACAATGCATCCTGGTACTGCCGTAATACTAATCTTCATAGGGACCTTAAAGTGGAAACTGTTAAAAATACAATACAAAAATTTGCCAGTAGTCACCAACAACGACTGCTCCAACATGGAAACCTTGAAATTAGCCAGCTCCTCAACAATGTCAATTTAATGAGAAGGCCTTTTGAGTTAGTTCAGTGATGTTAGATTAAAACAGAGTATAGTGTGGTTAAGTGTGATATGTTACCGGTAATGTAACTAAATAATTAGTAAAGTACACTATATAGTGAGTAGAATCTTAGTTTATGAAGTTTTTCATCCCTAGATAAGTTGAATAAAAATAAAATTGCTAATTGATCTTAATGATTAGATTATAATAATCGTAAATGTTTCTTTACTTGGAGTATTTATTAAAAAAAAAAAACCTAGTTGTTTTAAATTAGTGCATTTAAAGGAATTGGTGGAAATGAAGCAATTCACTTTTATATTTTCTGAAATATTCAAACATATTTGTTTGTTTGTTTGTTTGTTTGTTTGTTTGTTTGTTTGTTTGTTTGTTTGTTTGTTTGTTTGTTTGTTTGTTTGTTTGTTTGTTTGTTTGTTTGTTTGTTTGTTTGTTTGTTTGTTTGTTTGTTTGTTTGTTTGTTTGTTTGTTTGTTTGTTTGTTTGTTTGTTTGTTTGTTTGTTTGTTTGTTTGTTTGTTTGTTTGTTTGTTTGTTTGTTTGTTTGTTTGTTTGTTTGTTTAAGAACCAATGTTTGAGTTTTGTGTATTTTAAATAAACATGTATATTTTTAAATGTCTTTTTTAGTCTAATAATATATTAGAAAAATAAACTAGAATACATTTCTGAAATATTACTGTGAAATATTATATTTAGAGGAGATTTTTACGTTTCAGGCATATTTCAGAAATGTTTCTGGGATGTTTCGTAATATTTATACAACATTGCAAATGTTTCAATGTAACATTGTTGAAATATTTCCGAAATGTGTTTGTGCTGAATGGGTACTGACAACCCTGAAAAAAGTCCTATTTTCCTCCATATTACTTAACTTGACTCGCGAATAACAGTCTACAAACACCTTTAAGGGCGTACATAATGCATTAGATTTCACAATATATTATTAATTAATGTGTTATTGAATAACACTTAATTTTGTTATATTGCGTATTTTTTTGCTTTAAAAAATTGTTTTTCTCTAATTTAACACTTGATAACTTTCATTTAAATAATTACAATAATAAAACTATTAATAACAAACTTAATATTCAAGGTACCCTTGAAGTTTGTAGCAAAATAATTTTACCAAAGATTCATTATTTTGTTTGTATACGGTATCTAATCAAAGTCTACTTATGTTGTTTTTACAATAAATACAAACCATTATTATCCAACAAATAAAACAGGTGAATTTCTGGTGCAAGGAAATAAGAATAAGTGAACTGTTTATCAAAAACAATATATTATATTTAACCATTACTAAATATGTTACAGAAGACATTATCACAAAGTTAGTATAACCAATATACTAATATTAAAAATATAACAGGAAAAACGGTATATATAAAAAATTCAACTGTTCTCAGACTTTGTTCTTATACGTTTATATTTCACAAATAAACCGAAAATGTTCGATTTGTCCTATTTTTTCATATTAACAATCTTATTGAATCTTATTTAAGAATTTATGGCAGTAAAATTGTCCATTAAATTTTGGATTAAAAATGAGAAGATTTAATAAAGTATTGAGGAATGATACATTGTCTAAACTCTAAATTAAAGGTTAATATGGCACAAATAATTTTAAAATGGCAATCTTACGAAAACTTGAAAAACAATAAAGGATATTATAAATAGAAATAACTTTAATCATAAGAATATTTTACAGGAAGTTGATATGATTTAGTTTATATAAAACAATTTTTGCAAATGTAGTGATACGAAACGTGTCTTTTTATCCAACTGTCGCAGCAACGTTGGCATCGGTGCGGTATCTACCTGTTATTTTTTTTTATCAATCTTTAATGATGAACAACAGCGCTGACTTTTTATCCAATGCTGATGCATCGATGCAACACCATTCCATCATTTCAATGTATGGTTTTGCATATTAGATGTGACAACTGACAGCTGGATTGCGGGAATTAATCATAATTAAGGAGTTAATTAATTATTTAATTGTTTTTTGTCTTCTAATCAGAAAAGAACCCATTGAAGCTTTTCAACTGCATATTATGAGAAAAAACATCAACCAAGTTTTTGAACCTGTGTACGATTCCATAACAGTATCTATGGCTCTTTAAAAACTTGGCAAAAAAGCACAACAGGAAATTTTAGAAATTGAGAATGAATTATTGTTCAAATGTCCTGACTTTTCCGACATCATTTTAGTCAGAAGAAAGCTCGGAAGACTAAGTATTCTTATTTTGTGTCTATGATTGACACATATCCTAATTTTAGTTTTTTGTAACTATTTTTATTGTAATCTTAATGTGTTAAATAAATATACTTGCTTGGTCATATCTAAGTATAATAAATAAAGTTTAGTTTGCCATAATAATTATACCCCGTATTTTCTACATTCTAAAAATAGAAAGAAATGCAATTATAAATGTAGCACGCGACTGTAAAATTTGGGGGGAGCTGTCACTGATCCTGAGTGCAAGGCTTGTAATCGAATATGGGGCCAATATTTTCAACATTAAGCATGTTATCTGAAGTTAGGGACGAATTACAATTGTTTTAAACCGTAACAATAGGCAATTAAACGTGGAAATCAAGTTTTTTCAGGTATAACGACATAGTTCATCATGAACGAGGATAAAAAAATAATAACCACCCATCTTGGTTCTACAGCCACTATGTTCACTAGATCTAGCTCACTGTGATTTTTTATTTTTCTAAGACGATATAAAAGTAATTTTTCGAAAAAATAGATAAATGAATTAAAAACCATAGTGCTATTCGAAAATGTTTTGAAAATTGGAAAAAATGTGTATATATTATCGTATCTGATAAGAGATACTATGAATGGTCATTGCAATTTTTCTTGAAGTAAGTACGTATTATAAGCAGTTCGATTTAATTAAAATGTTTATGCTCAAACTGTGCTCAAAATGTTTCACAATCTTTGAGTACGAACCTATTACTTATTGGTTTGTTCTGAAATGCCGATACCTGCTCTTTAATTTGTATAATAAATATAATTTATAGTACTATTTAGTGACATAAGTATTATTAAAAATATATTTAGATTACTCTTTATTTGATGATTTTTTCTCTTTTCATAAATTTAAATTTTTTAAGGCCTCTTTTTTAAATTCATTTGTTCAAATACAATCATGAGCAATTAATCATTTCAACGACCTGTCAAAATGCTGCCAATGGGTAATGACAGGTCATTACCCTGTGAGCCTGTTGTCTTTGACATATATGGTTATATATTTATATAGGTACTTAGATTGGTCTATGGAGTGTAGAGGTAAGGGCAAAAAGTGTCCCACAAAATGTATAAAATTAAGATGGCGCTTCTGTACCAGAGGGACGCCGACAGTCGGTAATTCAGATCATACAATGACACTAATGATGTATATAGTTATTATGAAGACTAGAGGTAAGGAGGCGAATCGGCATGCTCAAAATACGGTCCCAAAAATCACACGTCAATTGAACTTTTATAATTAACCGCATGGGCGCTGGTACGGTTTACGTAGTTCAAAATACATGGCTTCTTATGGGAATTATACATAATTTTTTCAAAATAATAAAAATAAACTTGTTTACAACTAAATAAAGCACAGAACATACTGTTGTATTTATTTATAAATAAGTCTTGCAGGTTTTAGTTGATAAATTATTTAATTTTATCTATATAAAATACAATTTTGGTATGTATGACCAAATTCGAAAAGGTTTCTTAATTGCTGAAATTTGATAAGTACAATTTTGTGGCAATTTTTTTTTTTAATTGAACCAATATATAGTTTTAAGAGTAAAATAAAACACAGTTAACAGATTTTTTATTGTTGTAATACAAGTATAAAGGAAGATTTGGGAATGTACATGGTATTACCTGATCCTTTAATTTCAGCTGTCCCCTTTTTATTTTGCTAACAGTACCATTAGTTAAAATAGTCTCATCAAATTTTAAAATATCATCTTCTAAAAAGTGTAGCTCGCAAACAGAATCATAACTAGACAGTACTTTATCAGCCCTAGGAATCACATGCTGCCATTGTTCTAAACGTTTAGGATATGTTTAGGATCCTATAAAAAATATTTGCAATGACTAAATTGGAGTTCAATAAAGAAAACTAACAGTAGTAACTCTTCATCTAACATCAAAAAACATAAAAAAGCAAATTTTCTTTTCTAGTAAGTTAAATTTAATGTGTAATTATTGTTGTTCGTAAGTCAGGATTTATGAATTTATTATTTTTTATTATAGAATTTTGTAATTAAATAAACTACACTCCGTAAGATACGGGTTGTGACTATTTTACAATAAATATATATTATTTAGAAATAAATACATTATTTTACTTACACTAGGAGCTGTAAAAAGACTTGGATTTTTATTTCCTTGTGAGTTCTTTAATTTTATATCGGATTTATATCCCGTTTTGCAACCGGCACGAAGAAAATCCTGCTTTGTCGTTTTTTGTTACTCATTGTTACTTGTAGTCAGGTTCTTTATTTCAGCTTATTTTTATTCTTTTCACTAAATTTTACAAAAATCACTTAATTTCCCATTGACTTGCATAGAAAATAGACGTCGTTATTTTGCCACCCGCCAACTACAGTAGTTTTTTGGAACTCCATAAAAATAGGGACATAAAATTTGAAATTTGACCAAGGCCGATTCGCCTCCTTATCTCTAGTCTTCATAATAGTTATATAAATTGCTCACCCATATGTATGGAGTGTAGTGGTAAGGGTATATATGCTCGCCGCATGGCTCAAGAGGGCGAAAGAGCGGCAAGATAGGACACAAAAAAATCTCTGGGAATAAAGTATACGGGATATCCCGGGGATAAAGTATTGGAATATCCCGGGGATAAAGTTTTGGGATATACCGAGGACATCCCGTTTTTTAACATCGTATATCCTCAGGATGTACTAGGGATATCGCATAGCCGAAACCGTATATTCCAAAGATATAGACTAATATCCCATCGAATAACCTCGGGATATCCCTAGTACAGACTTGTGCTATCTGGGTATAACTATCTATATCAATGACCCTGTCAAATCACCAGGCCATTGAGCACCAGGCCCACAGGGTTGCCATATCATTTGTCATTACCCACTGATAGCCATTTTGTTTGGAATGCCAAATGGGTTTTCTTATTTTAAATATAGATCTTCTATATCTATTTATATAAAAAAATCTATTTTATGTACTTGGTCTTTTCCAATTATCATAACCCTGAGTTATTTATTTGTAACTTACTAATATTTTATAATTCTTCTGTTTTCCTATCTTAAGGTAGATTTTTTATGTGTTTTAGGCATGAAGAAGATATTGAATTCAAGTTTTTATTCTTTGTACCTTTTTGTTTTCTGATATATTAATTATTATGTAACTAAAATTAAGTCATTTCGGCAAAAAAATCTACTCATATCGATAAAAAATTACTTAATCATTGACCAAACAAATTTGATATCCCGGAAAACAACTCAAAACAATTTATATATTTAGGTACCCAAAACTATTCTTAATCAATATCTTATTTATTAATTGGATCATTCTTTTTCATTAAACAAGATGATAAATGCTTTCATAAATTCATGAAATAAACAATATTGTTCAAATAATAATTAATCTAGCCATCATAAGATTATAAATATGAATAGATGAAATTTTAAATTTTCCAAATAATGAGATAATTTGGTATGATGAGATTTATATCTGTAAAAAGTGATCCACAAAAAAATTTCTTAAGTAGGCCGTAACCGACAAAGATAGAGATACGCGAAGCTATTAATTAGATTTAAAGTGGCACTTAAAAGAAGAAGGACGTAAGCTCGACATACGTGCATTTCTCCAAGGCCTACTTAAGAAACATTTTTTGTGGATTACTCATTAGTAGGTAATTTAAAACTATGTAAAAAATATGTATAGTTTAAAATCACCGTTTAAAATCTTCTGGACATGAATGTTAAAAACCGCAAACATTTTCGAAATTTTTCGTGAAATTTCAGGTATTTTCTTATTCTATGATAAGGTTTTTTTCTTCGGGTTTATCTAGATAATTGTACTTTTGTTCTTCGAACATTGCAGTCAGGTGTTCTATGAATTTTTCGTGATATTCTTCTATGATTTCTCGCGAAGGGTTTTCCATTTTTGGAACCTCCAACGGTTGACCAACTGAAAAAAAAAATAATTTAATTGATTAGACAATTGGTAGAATTTTAGACATTTTCAAAATACCTTATTTCTTATAGGCATGCGCAAGAAAAACTATAATAGGTATTTTTCAAATCAGTATGTACACACAGGGTTCGGCAATCCTATGTCATAGTTCTATAATTTCTACTATGCAAAATTTAACGATTTATTTAAAGGATATCTGTCAGTGGGGGTCAAAACCAAATATTCTGAAATTATTGTCATATATACAGGGTGGTTCAAGAGTAAATTAGGCAAATCCATTTTTTTAATGCATACCTACAAAATATTGTTTTTTATATCCCATCACTTCCAGGGAAATTGTTTGCTCTCTCGTATTTGACATTGCAGTTTAAATAATTGCAAATATATAAAAACACTAGACCAAAGATTTTATTAAACCAAGTTTTAACCTTTTTTTTGTACAGCGTGGTCAAAATTTATTTTACTTCAAAATACTAAAGAAGAAGGAAGAGGAAATCAAGTCATAAGAACTGTTATAAAAAGCCATTGCCATTATTCACGTTAAAATTTGAAAACGGCGAAGACATTAAAAGAATTAACGAAATTAATACATTACAAAGCCTAATAATGCAAATGGAGCCAATGAGAAGCCCAAAATTAATACTCAAATGCGAACGGTGCCAAAGAAATGGGCATACTAAACATTTTTATAATAGGCAGGAGAGTGTGATAAGTCGACAAGTATACCACCAAAATGCGCAAATTGTAAAGAATAAGAGACCAGGTTAGAAAAACTAATCACAATTAAAATAATACCCAAACCAGACGTCCTCTCAAAACCCACTGGTAGCCATTCTGTTTTGGAATGCCTAATATTAATAAATCAAAATAGTGTTAATTTAATTGAAGAAAACACACTAATAAATACCGTTAACAGTAAAAAACATGTATATGGAAACTATACAATTTTATGAAATTAGAAAATAGAAAAAATGGAAGTATTTAAGAACTAACTTTGTTACTGAAGGATTGGGTAGTAACAATGAGAAAAAAGATTATACCGGCTTAAAGCATGTACAGTCAATACTTTATGAAATGTACAATAAACACTTTATGAAATGTACAGTCAACACTGTATGGAATGTCAAGACTTTATGGACTGTAACTAGTAAGTTACTTTTTATTAAATAAATGAGTTAAAATATGCAAAAATTTTCTAATCGAATACCCCTTGACCAGTGGTAAATACTCATATTTTTTTTTATTTCTTACGGTAACTTCCCTCCTCCTACGGTGTTGGGAAGTTACCAAGCAACGTGTTTTCGGTATGTGAAAAAAATATTTCGAGTTATCGCTGTCCTTGAGATATTACTACTGAAAATTATCTAAAAACATAAATTTACATTTTATAAAAGATGTTTAAAATGTCGGCCATTTTCTCTAGTGAACACATTTGTTCGTTCAGCGAACGATCAAGAAATGTTTCTTGGTTTCTAAGCATATCAAGGGACCTATATTCATTTATTCTTGATATTGACTCAATTGTCTCCAAAGCGTTTAAAATGTACAGTTTCATTGTAAGAATCGGTAGAGAATTTTCAAATATTTCGACACTTAAAATATTATATTACGCATTTATTCGCTTTAATCTAGAATACGCAACAATTTTCCGCAGTCCATAATATGCTACTCATACGAACAAGCTTTAATCTGTTCAGCGACAATTTTTAAAGTTTCTGAGTTTTAAATTGGATAACATATACCCTATATTATTGGTACTATGCAATATGAGCTTTCATCTAGGCATAATATGTCCAGTCTGAGTACTAGAAGAAATTGCAATTCTCTTATATTCCTGTGCAAATAATTGAGTAACAGATTTGACTGCTCCGATCTTCCTCAAAGATTAACTAGGTACAAATATTCTTAAATTGTCGCCCATGTATTTATGTGTAATGAATGTAATTCATTAGAAAGGTCATAAGATATATTTACTGTACTGTATATGGCATTAAATCATGTTATTATAACACACACACAAGCACACGCCCACCCACACCCATACCCACACCCACACCCACACCCACACCCACACCCACACCCACACCCACACCCACACCCACACCCACACCCACACCCACATCCACACCCACACCCACACCCACACCCACACCCACACCCACACCCACACCCACACCCACACCCACACCCACACCCACATCCACATCCACACCCACACCCACACCCACACCCACACCCACACCCACACCCACACCCACACCCAAACCCATACCCATACCCACACCCATACCCACACCCATACCCACACCCATACCCACACCCATACCCATACCCACACCCATACCCACACCCATACCCACACCCATACCCACACCCATACCCACACCCATACCCACACCCATACCCACACCCACACCCATACCCATACCCACACACATACCCACACCCATACCCACACCCATACCCACACACACCACACACACCACACACACCACACACACCACACACACCACACACACACACCACACACACACCACACATACACCACACACACCACACACACCACACACACACACCACACACACACCACACACACACACCACACACACACACCACACACACACACCACACACACCACACACACACACCACACACACACGGATTCAGGGGACCTCAAAACGTAAATATCCGTCGAAAACTCGAGGTCGAAAAAAATCATGATTCCTATACTTTCCTTATATCTGTATACAGATAGGAAAGTAAAAAAAATACTGCATAAATAAAATAAATAAATAATTAGTTGATAAAAAAATGCTATGCAATAGCTTTACCGCGGCAGTCCCCGAGTGCCACACATATTTTTTTCTTCCTTTTTTTAAATGAATACACATAAATTAATATTTATTGATTATAACTGTTTTAAGTGGGCATTTTAACATTCTTGTTTACAAAAAACAGTACGAAAAAGATGACTGATACTGACAAATGCGCACAAAAAAAAAGTAATGAAACAAAACCTGATTTTAAATATCTAACATCTAACGCCATCTACAACACCACAAGATATGAAAGAAAGGATAGTAAAAGCTTCCATTACATCTAAAAGTGT
Source organism: Psylliodes chrysocephalus (assembly GCA_927349885.1). Taxonomy (NCBI): domain Eukaryota; kingdom Metazoa; phylum Arthropoda; class Insecta; order Coleoptera; family Chrysomelidae; genus Psylliodes; species Psylliodes chrysocephalus. The sequence continues at coordinate 45,428,078 of OV651819.1, forward strand.
ATAAAGATTATAAAATGCCAAGTTTAATCAGCGTTGCCAGATCTAGTAACATTGCTTCAAAACTAGGTACACATATGAAAATTACGAAAACGCTACCTATCTATATTAACATATAGTTTAAGTAATAACTGTCGAAGAGAATAACTCATACCAAGCTTTTAGATCATCCTGTACATATTGTGCTTTGTTTGGCATCGACCTTCACCGTTCGTGAACTCGGATTAATGAAATTTTATTACATAATTGCATTTATTTAAATGATATCGTCACGAACCCTTTATGGAATTGTTCTGTTAAAAGAAAACGGTTATTTTCTTACAGTAAAACATATTGGCTCTCCGAACGTATTAAGTTTGTTTGATATATTTTATAGGTACATGTTTGTTATCATTTATGTAAAATTGTAAAGTAACATTTTAGATAGGCATACTGATAATGGACTAAAATACAGTAAATATAATTACTTAAGTAGACTCAATTAGTAGGTTCGTTGTTACAAAACATAATTAAATGCGGTGCAATGCAAGAACCTTGACTTTTCATGTAATAGTACAATTAGGTATTTATTTTATACCTGCATACTTTGTCATGTTAATGTTAATTTTATATTTTTTTGTAGTTTTCGAAATGTTTTATTGAAATTTTTTATAATAGAGTTGTATTTTCCATTTTTCTTCTTTTGTTGCTTCGGATAGTTTTTTAGTACCTAGGTATTATTGAATGAATTTCAATTATTCTTTTATTTAAACAGTTTGTGGCATTTAATCAATAATTCAGTTGTTATCTTTATTGTTAGTAAGTAATCGAATAACAATCATGTTTCTATGATCTTGTCGTGACTTGTCGTAACACTGTTTTTTACATTTTTTTGCAAATTTCTTCCCTTCTTGATATCCGAGTAACAATGAGATTTTCGAAAATTCCATACTATGATTATAATAATCAAAGTAGGTAGGTACTTAATAAACGCAATTGATCACCACTAAGGCAAAAACCATGTATTAAATGGCAGGCATGGGACCACAAGCAATTCCTCGTACCTACTGTATATTACGAGTATATAGTCAGCAAAAATTATCCAAGTACTCTGATATATGAATTCATAAATAGGAATACCTATATATCTACTACAAACGTTACGGCCATTATGTACAATTTACCTATTTACAATCTGACAATATCATGATCATTTCATTAAAGACACTATCAACACTGCCATGTCTCTGATAAAATACACAAAAAGGTGAAATATTAAAATAGGACGGTCAGGGGCCCCTTGGACCGGCGCATGAAGTCAATTAAAACGGCGCCTTGCCGGTCCAGCAAAAAAATAAAATGTATTGATTTTTATTTTTTTTTATTATTAAATTAACCCAATAAAAGAATAAAGAAGACAGAAGAAATTAACCACAAGTTATTTTTATAATAATAACTCTTAATTTTGTTAAGAAACTCCTAATCTAAAGTTTTTCAGTCAAAATAACAGTTCCTTTGAGAATGAAATATTGGTTCAGGGCCGTAGCCAGAGGGGGACATACATATGCAATGTCTTATCTTAAAAATAGCCAGTAACATTACGCCATCTCTTTTTATTTATCTGTGCACATTGTTGCTTTGTAATCTTTTATTTATTATAAAGCGTGTAACTAATAACTACGTATTATGTAAGTTAAATTATTTGACAGGACAAGAAAAGGTCCTCTATTGTGAGAATAGAGAGTTATTGTAAGTTCACTTAAGGTCAGTCACTATTAGTGCCGCTCTTATTTTGACATCTGAGCATGCGCAGATCACTAACTTTAATAAAGATTGTGCCTGTCCTTAATAGAGAGATATTGCAAATTTCTGTAACGTCAGCCACTAATAGTGACAGCGTAATTAGAGGCAAATAAAGTCCATGCTAAAATAAGACTTATTGCAAACCTGAAATTTTGACATTAGAATCCTTATCCTTATACATATTTCTAACATCATTTTAAATTACAGTTCATCTTTTTTGTTGTTTATAATAGTACATAACATGGAAGAGGCATAAGAAATTACCATTTTAGAAGTTTTAGATAACGATGATATTAAATATTTAATATTAACAAACTTCGAACTGATACGAATGTTGGCGAGCGCAGCCAAAAACTATAAAGTCGCCTCTAACTACGGTCCTTAAACATTCACAATTAAGGACAGGCACAATCTTTATTAAAGTCAGTTCTAGAATGTAAGTGATCTGCGCATGCTGAGATGTCAAAATATGAGCGGCACTAATAGTGACTGAACTTAAGTGAACTTGCAATAACTCTCTAATAAGAGAGTTATTGTAAATTCACTTAAGGTCAGTCACTATTAGTGCCGCTCTTATTTTGACATCTAAGTATACGCAGATGTTTATGTTCTACAACTGACTTTATTAAGGATTGTGCCTGTCCTTAATTGTGGATGTTTAAGGGCAGCAGGTAGTGGCGACTTTATAGATTTCGGATGCGCTCGCCGACATTCGTATCCGTTAGAAGTTTTTTAATATTTAATATAATCGTCATTTAAACCTTCTAAAATTATAATTTCTAATGCCTCTTTAATATTATGTACTATTATAGACAACAAAAAAGATGAACTATAATTTAAAGTTATTAAAATAAGGTTAGAAATAAGTATAAGGAAGAGGATTCTAATGTCAAAATTTCATGTTTGCAATAAGTCTGATTTTAGCATGGAATTTATTTGACTTTAATTACGATGTCACTATTAGTGGCTGGCTTTACAGAAATTTGCAATATCTCTCTATTAAGGACAGGCACAATCTTTATTAAAGTTAGTGATCTGCGCATGCTCAGATGTCAAAATAAGAGCTACACTAATAGTGACTGACCTTAAGTGAACTTGCAATAATTCTCTATTAACAATGTTATATTAACGTGACAATAACATTAACATATCAGCTCCTCAGAGGTAAGGTGTGTTATTAAGTCACCAAATCTACATTTGTCAGGAGAGGCATTTTAAAGTTCACTTATTGTTTTACCAAATGTAAAGAAACCGTGAATTTAATAAATAAAATTTTGACTTTGATGTGGCTTAAAACTAATAACTCCAAATTTACAATACCTACTTGGTTTGTGAGTTCTCTGAAAAATGTGACTTAACACACCTTACCTCTGAGGTGCTGATATAGATAACATTGTAAAATTTAAGACGTTTCATTTTCTATTTATGTTAAATCCGCCTTACTCATACACGAGGATGTGAATAAATAATTTGCAGCCTGACCTTATAGTGGGGTTGTAATTTTGATAGTGAAAGGCAAATCAGTCCAAAAATAGGTAAAAATAGGTTATGGCGCCGGTATTTTGGGATGCAAAAGACATTATTTTTATTGACTATTTAGAAAAAGATAAAAAAATAAATGTACAATAATATGCTGACTTGATTCTTGATCAGCTGCAACAGAAAATATTGGAGAAAAGACTTTGTTTATCGAAAAGATAAGTTTTGTTCCATCAGAACAATGCGCAATGTCAAAAGTCTTTCCAGCTTGCTCTAATACTGGCTCTCTGTAGTTTTCAAACGCACTTGTGCCAAGGAATATTAGAAGGTATTCGTTGGTCGATGCCGTATATTTGCAAAATTTTTATGATTACATTCTAAACTTTTTTAGTGTGATATTATCCCGTCATAATTTTAAATGGGTTCAAAAGGCCCCAACAAATAAGGTGACCATAGCCTGCGTTCCAGGTCATGAGGGATATCAGGGCAAGGCTCAGATAAGGCCATGACAGGCCCCGAACCCTTCTGGGGAGTTGCTAAGGCATTGTGCAAGGCATCCATTACACAATGGATGCAAAAAGAGTCTCAGGAATGGAGGAACAATTATCCAAGACTGAGACAGGCCAAACAGTTCATTAAAGAACCATCGGCCAAGTTAACGAAAGACCTAATGAAGCAAAATCGTCAAATCGTTAGGCTAACAGTAGGCCTTCTTACTGGACACTGTCGCCTCAAAAGACACATGAGTGTCATAAATCCAGCAGAAGAAGCAACTTTGTGCAGGTTCTGTGAAGAAGAAGAGGAAACATCATTCCACATCCTGTGCCAATGTGAAGGTTTCTAACATTGGGCGAAGAAAAGCCAAATGCATGCAACTACATGCGGGAGCCACTGTCGAAGCTACTAAGTCCAATAAAAAAGACCAGGCTAGACAACATACTCTAGAACAAGCGGAATCCCATAATAGATCTGAAAAGGTCGCGGTGGACAAAGACAAGTAACGTCCAGCTCCTAATCTAATCTAAAGGCCCCAACAGGAAAAATATTTTTTTACGGACATGAAAGGCCGTGCTTCTTTTGCTCAGAATGAGCTTAAAGAAAAAGTGTAAGGGGTTAAAGAAAAGGTCCTTTATTTCTCACAAGTCAGACTTGTGAGAAATAAAGGACCTTTTCTTTAACCCCTTACACTTAATCCCTACTACTCACATATGGCTACCCTCACTCCAAATGAGCTTAAAGATGCTCTAAATGAAATGTTAAGTCAATCTTTACCCGATATATTCGAAGGATCAGGTGATTCGAAGTTTTGTACAGAGGAAGAAGATGTTGGGATAAATATATCCCATATCGTTAAGGACTCGGAGCAATTTTGTGTCAATCAATAAATTGGCCTACACTATATCTGTTATTTATTTTATAGTTTAAGGGTTAATTTCACCCTGTTTGACAAGTCCGAAGGGATTTTCGCTGACAGTGTACTTTGATGAATGTATTTATGATTTTTTAAATTTAAAATCAAGTTGGGATTTAATCGTCTTCATAGGGTATTTATTTATTTTGAAGTTTAAGGGTAATTTTACTCTTGTTGGCGGGTCGGAAGGGATTTTTGCTTACAGTGTACTTTAATGAGTGTATTTATGCTTTTTTTAATGTAAAACCAAGTTGGGATCTGATCGTCTTCATTGGGTAATTATTTATTTTGAAGTTTAAGGGTTAATTTCACCCTTTTTGACGGGTTGGAAGGGAATTTGCTTACAGTGTACTTTGGTGAGTGTATTTTTGATTTTTTAAATTTAAAATCAAGTTGGGATTTATTCGTCTTCATAGGGTAATTATTTACTTTATAGTTTAAGAGTTAGTTTCACCCTGTTTGACGGGTCAGAAGAGATTTTCGCTTACAGTGTACTTTGATGAGTGTATTTATCCTTTGTTTAATGTAGAACCAAGTTGGGATCTGATCGTCTTCATTGGGTTATTATTTATTTTAGAGTTTAAGGGTTAATTTGACCCTGTTTGACGGGTCGGAAGGGATTTTTGCTTACAGTGTACTTTGGTGAGTGTATTTATGATTTTTTAAATATAAAATCAAGTTGGAATTTAATCGTCTTCATAGTTAATTATTTATTTTATAGTTTAAGGGTTAATTTCACACTGTTTGACGGGCAGGAAGAGATTTTTGCTCACAGTGTATTTTGATGAGTGTATTTATGCCTTTTTTAAAGTAAAACCAAGTTGGGATCTGATCGTCTTCATTGGGTAATTATTTATTTTGAAGTTTAAGGGTTAATTTCACCCTTTTTGACGGGTTGGAAGGGAATTTTCTTAAAGTGTACTTTGGTGAGTGTATTTTTGATTTTTTAAATTTAAAATCAAGTTGGGATTTATTCGTCTTCATAGGGTAATTATTTACTTTATAGTTTAAGAGTTAGTTTCACCCTGGTTGACGGGTCGGAAGAGATTTTCGCTTACAGTGTACTTTGATGAGTGTATTTATCCTTTGTTTAATGTAGAACCAAGTTGGGATCTGATCGTCTTCATTGGGTTATTATTTATTTTAGAGTTTAAGGGTTAATTTGACCCTGTTTGACGGCTCGGAAGGGATTTTTGCTTACAGTGTACTTTGGTGAGTGTATTTATGATTTTTTAAATATAAAATCAAGTTGGAATTTAATCGTCTTCATAGTTAATTATTTATTTTATAGTTTAAGGGTTAATTTCACACTGTTTGACGGGCAGGAAGAGATTTTTGCTCACAGTGTATTTTGATGAGTGTATTTATGCCTTTTTTAAAGTAAAACCAAGTTGGGATCTGATCGTCTTCATTGGGTAATTATTTATTTAGAAGTTTAAGGGTTAATTTCACCCTTTTTGACGGGTCGGAAGGGAATTTTCTTAAAGTGTACTTTGGTGAGTGTATTTTTGATTTTTTAAATTTAAAATCAAGTTGGGATTTATTCGTCTTCATAGGGTAATTATTTACTTTATAGTTTAAGAGTTAGTTTCACCCTGTTTGACGGGTCGGAAGAGATTTTCGCTTACAGTGTACTTTGATGAGTGTATTTATCCTTTGTTTAATGTAGAACCAAGTTGGGATCTGATCGTCTTCATTGGGTTATTATTTATTTTAGAGTTTAAGGGTTAATTTGACCCTGTTTGACGGGTCGGAAGGGATTTTTGCTTACAGTGTACTTTGGTGAGTGTATTTATGATTTTTTAAATATAAAATCAAGTTGGAATTTAATCGTCTTCATAGTTAATTATTTATTTTATAGTTTAAGGGTTAATTTCACACTGTTTGACGGGCAGGAAGAGATTTTTGCTCACAGTGTATTTTGATGAGTGTATTTATGCCTTTTTTAAAGTAAAACCAAGTTGGGATCTGATCGTCTTCATTGGGTAATTATTTATTTTGAAGTTTAAGGGTTAATTTCACCCTTTTTGACGGGTTGGAAGGGAATTTTCTTAAAGTGTACTTTGGTGAGTGTATTTTTGATTTTTTAAATTTAAAATCAAGTTGGGATTTATTCGTCTTCATAGGGTAATTATTTACTTTATAGTTTAAGAGTTAGTTTCACCCTGTTTGACGGGTCGGAAGAGATTTTCGCTTACAGTGTACTTTGATGAGTGTATTTATCCTTTGTTTAATGTAGAACCAAGTTGGGATCTGATCGTCTTCATTGGGTTATTATTTATTTTAGAGTTTAAGGGTTAATTTGACCCTGTTTGACGGGTCGGAAGGGATTTTTGCTTACAGTGTACTTTGGTGAGTGTATTTATGATTTTTTAAATATAAAATCAAGTTGGAATTTAATCGTCTTCATAGTTAATTATTTATTTTATAGTTTAAGGGTTAATTTCACACTGTTTGACGGGCAGGAAGAGATTTTTGCTCACAGTGTATTTTGATGAGTGTATTTATGCCTTTTTTAAAGTAAAACCAAGTTGGGATCTGATCGTCTTCATTGGGTAATTATTTATTTAGAAGTTTAAGGGTTAATTTCACCCTTTTTGACGGGTCGGAAGGGAATTTTCTTAAAGTGTACTTTGGTGAGTGTATTTTTGATTTTTTAAATTTAAAATCAAGTTGGGATATAATCGTCTTTATAGGGTAATCATTTATTTTATAGTTTAAGGGTTAGTTTCGCCCTGTTTGACGGGTCTGAAGAGATTTTCGCTTACAGTGTACTTTGATGAGTGTATTTATGCTTTTTTTAATGTAAAACCAAGTTGGGATCTGATCGTCTTCATTGGGTAATTATTTATTTTGAAGTTAAAGGGGTAATTTCACCTTGTTTGACTGGTCTGAAGGGATTTTAGTTTATAATGTACTTTGGTGAATGTATTTATGATTTTTTAAATGCAAAAGCAAGTATGAATTTGATCGGCTTCATTGGATAATTATTTTTTGGGGTTTTTAAAGGTTAATTTCGCCCTCTTCGACGGGTCTAACGGGATTTTTGTTTACAGTGTGTTATAATAAATTTATTTTTTTGGTTGTGAAAGAAAGTTGATCCGAAGGCATTTTCACTTCATAGGGTAAATATTTATTTTTAATTATAGGTGTGTGACGGACCCGAAGGAAGATGTTGTGATAAATATAGCCCATGTCGTTAAGGACTCGGAGCAATTTTTTGTCAATCAATAAATAGGCCTACACTATATCTGTTATTTATTTTTCTTTAACAACTATACCTAAATATTCTAAAATTATATTTTGTAACCGAGTTTATCTTTAGGAAAAGTAAATACTCGTATATGATCAATTTTTATCTTAAATTTTTGTGAAGCGTGAATCTCATAAGAAACTGCAAGCCATATTTATATTTCTTTCAAGTCTTTATTATTCTGTTTTTATCAGCATAACTGTTTACTAACTTAAATAAAATTAGCAAGGTCAAGATGCGATTTTTAGTTCAAAGAACTTTGATATACAAAAATTCTTAAAATGTTTATAAATAAGGCACATTAATATATTTACTTTTTTAATCTAATTGTAAGTAGGAAATATGTGAGACTGGATATTTTGCATTACATCTACATTACTATTTTAACTCATTTAATCATATTTTTTAAGTTGTTATCTTGTAAACGTGACAATTTTTATTTAAAATATATAAAATCATGTGGTTTTTATATAGTATATTTAAAATTTAGTGTCATTAATCTTTATTACAGGGGGAGGGTTGGCTCAGTGGTTAGAGTCATGACTTTGAGATCGGAAGGTCTCAGGATCGAATCCCACCGTTGGCCGGGATTTTTTTTATTTAATTTAATTATTTAAAATTAATTCTGATGCCTTGGTAGGATTCCCCACTCGACCATTCACTGTTGGGTTCTAATTAACAGTGCTGTTCCTAAAGTGGCGCAAGGAAACAGTAACAAGGCCTGTCTGTAGGGGTGTAGGAGTATTAGAGTACTAATACTTCTACACTATGGAGTATAAGACTACTAGTACAATCCATAACCTACATAGAACACTAGGCTAATGACCTTAGATGTTGAAGCTAAAGAAAAAAAAATCTTTATTACGAACTTCATTTACTACATATTTTTAAAACTCAATAAACGTTTCATTAAAAAATCTGATGTGTCCAACACATGACTTTCCTATCTAGTTATTATAGGCATTTTCCGGTTATTTTGTACAACCTATTGCAGCATCTCTATAAATGTTTAGAGGATAAACTAAATATATACATTTTACACATACATCTACCTCGAAACATTTTTCTATAGATATTCATTGAAAACGAAAATACAGAAAAATTTAAATTTAGCACTTTTCCATTACGGTCCATTTTAGAAAAATCATGTATAAACAAAAATTATAGAAATCGATATCGCAAACAACTTTTAGTTCAACAATTTTCATAAAAATCAGAATTTTGCACATTTTGTCAAATTTCTCGAATACGGACCATTTCAGGAAATTTTGACATAAAGCAAAAATTATAGATAATAATATAAGAAGTAACTTTTATTTGAACAATTTTCTTCTCCAAACATAAATAACAGATATATTCCATAAAATATAAAAACGGCCTCCCATAAAGTACCCCCCCAGATGTTCCGACTTTGTCCAAAATCTAATCATTTCACGTCAGGCCGAAATAAACCTAAAGTTTAAAATTTAATGTTTTTTCCTTTATCCGTTTTTGAGTTTTCTTCAAATTTCGAAATTTACAAATTTTCTCAAATATTTCGAATACGGTCCATTTTAGAGAAATTATGTATAGGACAAAAATTATAGAGAATTATATTACAAACAACTTTTATTTGAACAATTTTTATAAAAAATTATGTTTTTTACATTTTGTCAAATTTCTCGAATACGGACCATTTTAGGAAAATTTTGCATAAAACAAAAATCTAATCAGCTCATTGGACGCTGAAACAAAGCTTAAGTTTAAAATTTGGTGTTTTTTTGTGTATCGGTTCATGAGTTATGCGACATACATACACACACACACACGCACGCACGCACGCACGCACGCACGCACGCACGCACGCACGCACGCACGCACGCACGCACGCACGCACGCACGCACGCACGCACGCACGCACGCACGCACGCACGCACGCACGCACGCACGCACGCACGCACGCACGCACGCACGCACGCACGCACTTCTAAGAATTCTAGCGGGATATTGTTTTCCTTTTTTACTTTCCTATCTGTATACAGATATAAGGAAAGTATAGGAATCATGATTTTTTTCGACCTCGAGTTTTCGACGGATTTTTACGTTTTGAGGTCCCCTGAATCCGTTTTGACTATTTTCGCGATGATGTCTGTGTGTGTGTGTGTGTGTGTGTGTGTGTGTGTGTGTGTGTGTGTGTGTGTGTCTGTGTGTCTGTGTGTCTGTGTGTGTGTGTGTGTGTGTGTGTGTGTGTGTGTGTGTGTGTGTGTGCCTGTATAACGCATAACTCATGAACCGATACACAGAAAAACACCAAATTTTAAACTTAAGCTTTGTTTCAGCGTCCAATGAGCTGATTAGATTTTGGGCAGAGTCGGAACATCTGGGGGGTACTTTATAGGTGGTCATTTTTATATTTTATGGAATATATCTGTTATTTACGTTTGGAGAAGAAAATTCTTCAAATAAAAGTTACTTCTAATATAATTATCTATAATTTTTGTCTTATGCAAAATTTTCCTAAAATGGTCCGTATTCGAGAAATTTGACAAAATGTAAAAAAAATCATTTTTTATAAAAATTGTTCAAATAAAAGTTGTTTGCAATATAATTCTCTTTAATTTTTATTGTATACATAATTTCTCTAAAATGGACCGTATTCGAGATATTTGAGAAAATGTGTAAATTTCGAATTTTGAAGAAAACTCAAAAACGGATAAAGAAAAAAACATTAAATTTTAAACTTAAGGTTTATTTCGGCCTGACGTGAAATGATTAGATTTTGGACATAGTCGGAACATCTGGGGGGGTACTTTATGGGAGGCCACTTTTATATTTTATGGAATATATCTGTTATTAATGTTTGGAGAAAAAAATTGTTCAAATAAAAGTTACTTCTATAATTTTTGTTCTATGTAAAAATTTCCTGAAATGGTCCGTATTCGAGAAATTTGACAAAATGTGCAAAATTCTGATTTTTATGAAAGTTTTTGAAATAAAAGTTGTTTGCCATATCGATCTCTATAATTTTTGTTTATACATGATTTTTATAAAATGGACCGTAATGAAAAATTTGTAGGAAATTTAAATTTTTCAGTATTTTCGTTTTCCATGAATATCTATAGAAAAATGTTTCGAGGTAGATGTATGTGGACAATGTATATATTTAGTTTATCCTCTAAACATTTATAGAGATGCTGCAATAGGTTGTACAAAATAACCGGAAAAAGCCTATAATAACTAGATAGGAAAGTCATGTGTTGGACACATCAGATTTTTGTACCAAGTGATTCGCATTCAATAAAATTATAGAAAATTCGAATAAAATGAAAATGGCCTAAATTGTCTCTTGTGTCCTTTTCCAAATAACTGATGCAATTATTAGAAATGTAAGAACCGTATAAAATTACTAAACTTTGTTCTGGATGTTTTGCAGTCAGAACTATGGCTAAAACCAGCTAAAAGTGCACGCTCTAGTTGAGTCCCATTTAAGATATATGGAATTGTATTTTCGGGAGGTTTTAGCTGTGAGTTAGTCAGTACTGTTTTTTGTCTGCAAAAAAGAGTAATTCAATTTTTATGTAGAGTGAACAATCTCGAACATTCGATTGATAAAAAATATGGACATCAATGCCATATTTGTTAATGATGATGATTTTCAAGGAATAAGACATTATGATTCATTTCGGAAAATTTCGTACTGGTTGCATACAGGGTGTCCCGAAATTAGACGGTCATATTTTAACGGCATAATCTACATCCTAAAATAGGAGTAAAAGTTCATCTAAACATAAGTCCGAAAACGTTTCGGTTTCGAGATACTTACAATGTGTTACAAGTCCTGACGGCACATTTTTGTAAATATTTTTTTAAATTTCTTTAGTCACCGGTTTTTCAAAGTTAAAAAAAATAAAATTTCTTATTTCATAGGCCTACTAATTATTGTTTACACTTTCAAATAAGATAACATCAACTTATCATAAAATTTTCAAATGCTTTTCTCCTGAAAATGGTGCATCCTAGCGAGATGCAACAAAAGTAGCTCTATTATAAAGAAAACATTGGTTTTCCAAATTATATAGTCAAAAATGTTAAAAATAGTCAAAAAAAACTGGGATTTAGTCCATTAAATAAAGCGTAAAAAGGTAAACATTTGTACCAAATTTCACTTAGTTATCTTTAAACGTCATTAGGACTTCACTTTTAACACCCTGTATCTCGAAAAAGAAACGTTTTCGGACCTATGTTTATATAAACTTTTACTTCTATTTTAGGATGTAGATTACGCTGTTAAAATATGACCGTCTAATTTCGGGGCTATATGAGCTCACCTTATTCATAAGCATCATAATTCGATAACCTATCATTCCGACAAGCAAACCATATGCCTTTCCTGTCACCAGTTTCCTACCTATTACGTGTAATTTTCTTAATTAACAAATTCAATCCAAATAGATTGAAAAATATAAATATATAAACGCAACGTCACATTGAAAGGTTCGGATCTGGATTCTTGATAAAATTAACATTTTATCTCCCGCTACTAGTATCCTGCAGATAATATTTATGAGCAAGTAAACTCCAATTTATGATAACTACTTACCGACGGTGGTAACGGGACATCTCCTAGGTATAATTCCAAAAGAATATTGAAAAAATCCCCTACCAATAGGCAAAATTGGCGCCATACCAATTAACTTTCGTATCTTCTCCTGCAAACTCCTCAACCAAGACGTCTCCACCTGATCAAACAAATCAGTTTCCCCAAATGATAACACCGGTACTAAAGGTGTTCCGTTTTTAATTGCTAACTTAACAAAACCTTTTCTACATTTTAAAACGACTTTGTAACTCCCCGGCTTACAAAAATAGGCTTCGAATGCCCCTCCTACCATTAGAGCGCAAACGTAGCCTCCTTCTGGTCTGCTTATTACGTAATTTATGGCTTTTGAAGAAGATGCAATACCACCGAATCCTAAGGCCAGATCTCTGAATATAGGCATTTGATAATGCTGTGATAATGTTACTACTCTAGGTTCGTGTTTGGGAAATAGGCTTCTGAAAGCACTCCATTCAGTTCCAAAGTTGAAAGCTCCTGTTGCTAACATACCGTGGGGAAAACAGCAAAATAGGTAATTCTTCTTGGGATCTAATTCCACAAAAGGAGTTTTTTCTAATTTCAATGGAAAATAATCCCTGGTATATCTCCAAATAGCCCACGATCTAACCCATTTGCTCGGTCTACCCCCATTCTCGCTGATGTCCTTATCTATAACCCAGATGTAGAAAAGGTATATGGACGTGAGCCACCAAAGTCTTGTAAAGAGCACTAGGTACAAGCATATTAAAAATCCTATAAAACCACCGAATGCCATTGTGATGAACCATATTGCTGCTGAGACTGTTTGAAGTCGTCTTTGAAATGGTACGTTTAATGGTGCGAAGCGGATGCCCAATATTTCCATCTGAAATTTAAAAAAATTATTTTTCAATGTTTTGTTTTCCACTGATAGGCAAACATCGAATGTTTTAACAGTTTTGTTATTACAATTAACCGGAAAGTTTTAACATAACTTTTTCTGTCTCATATTGATAGTGCTAATTTAAAATGTCAAACCAAAAAGAGAAAGGAATGAGATAGAAGATATTAAACACGTTTTGTATGGAATTTTATAATTCCATTGTTATATTAATCCAAAATGACTTATTTCTGACTGTACTTTACTTATTATTTTGATATATCTACATACAAGAACAAACAACTTTGACTTGCAAACAATTCATTAAATTGGCCTTGTTGTGACCCTACTATGAATAATTATCTGTTACATCTAGTTAAATATTCTGTTTTCAAAATTCAGTGATCTTGCAAACAATCAAAACACAAAATATACCAGAAGAATAAAGAAATTTAAATTATATATTTTATGTGAAACTTATTTAATGAACCTAAATAATTGAAAAAAAAATAATAATTACTATAATCACTGGTACATTATGGTTTTCCAAATTATTGAGCTATTAATTATTATTACACCTATTTAAACATTGTGTGCACTAAAATGTAGGTATGAAGCATTTTGATTGCATGATCTACTTTTACAAATTAAGGCAATTTAAAAAATTACGATATGAAATTTTTCATGTAAAAAACACGCAAAGTTATACCATTTTATATTTCAAAGTTTTGTATAAATACAATTTATGAAGAGATTGACGAAGTATTTAATGATTTTCTTTATGATGAAAATGGTTTTACATTAGTATTGTATTAAAACATAAGTCAACTATGAAGGAAATAGAAGAAAAAATCAGTTGTCGTTTGAAGATGCTCAAAAAATCATTCTTTCTCTACCTACCAGATGATCTGATATAGACCAACTGGAATACCGTATCGACGGCAATGTATTCAAAGGGTGTCGGTTGCAATACGCGTGTTTAGTGAAAACGTCACAGTTTGAAGAAGATCATGCCAACAAAGTAACCAGACTGGCAACTGTCATTAATGTCCATAAGAATAACACAGCGGTCATTGAAATTATTTAACATATTAGAACATATTATGGACGGGAAGGTAATAACGTTTATATGTATCTGTATGGATTTCATAATTTTTTTTTCCAGGAAAATATTTATTTGTCTTTTATTTTAAACCAGCCTACTCAAACCCTGGTTTTTGAAGTGGATATAATTTAAGTAATTGACACATTCAAAGCAGGGCGTGGCGCTTAAACTTATATCTGATTACTTATATAATCGTGTTCAAAGAGTAAGGATTGGTTCTGAATTTAGCTGCGAATCAATTATTAAAGTGGGTGTTCCACAGGGAACAGTCTTGGGTCCCTTGTTGTTTCTTGTTTACATGAATAGTATAACAAAAATTAATAATTTTCAAGGTCATCTTGTGTGTTATGCCGATGATACAGCCATAATTTTCACCGGAAAAACATGGGAAGACGTACATCACAAAACAGAAGCTACATTAACTAAGGTGACACTATGGTTAAACTATAACAAACTAACATTAAATATTAAAAAAACAAAATTTATTGCTTTCAGCCCGACTGCTACAAATCAGCCAATTAACTTACCGATTAAACTACACAGCCCAAACTGCGAGCTAAACAATTGCATATGTCCCACTATTGAAAAAGTCGCTTCCATAAAATATTTAGGTGTTATACTAGACCAATATATACGTTGGACAGAGCATATCACTCATGTTAGTAATCGAATAAGGGCTCTAATGCATACATTTTATGTACTTCGCGATATTCTAAGATAAAAATAATCATGACATATTCCTCATTAGTGGAATCTGTTTTAAGATACTGTATTACGGCATGGGGAGGGGCTTTTAACACTACACTTAATACTCTGCAAGTAACACAAAACACAATTTTGAAAATAATATTAAAAAAAGATAAATTATTCACTACCATACGATTATATAATGAAAACGAAATCCTCAACATTAAATCACTCTTTATCTACCAATGTATCATAAAAGTATATAATAGCCCTGAACTATTTCAATATAAACAAACTCGATTGACTCACTCTACTACAAATATGGACCTTTCTACTCAACTTTTTAAAAAATCTCTAACCCAAAGATCCTTCTTTTACTTTGGTCCCAAGTTCTACAATCTAATCCCCATACATCTCAAACAAAAAAGTAAACTATCTATATTCAAACAAAATATTAAAAAATATATAATAGATAACCAAATCACATTTACTGCTATAATGTTGTAAGCTATACCTGATTTAAAATTGAAATTTGTTGTTAGCTATTTGTATTAAATGTTGGAATAACTCCTGGATAACCCTCGTCTGCTTCGCTCTTCATATGTTCTCAATCTAAAAAAAAATTTTGTATCCTACTTATTATTATACCTACTTAGGCACTAAAATATAAAATGTACGTTTTATTTCAAATCTTTTAGAATCAGCACAAGCAACACAGGCAGCTTTTGCTTAGGCTTGTTGCTAATTCTAGATTTTTTGTAATCTATATTAATCTTAAAATATTATTATTATTATTATTATTATTATTATTATTATTATTATTATTATTATTATTATTATTATTATTATTATTATTTGTACTTTATTACTATTTGAATTTGAATAAATTGAAAATATAAATGGTAAGTTGATGACATTTACATGTAATTCTATCGATTTCATAATATTTTTTCAGGAAAAAATATATTTCAGCGATTTGAGAAACTTAACCTTATTCCTGATTTTGAGAGTGAAAATAATGTAATATTTACAAGATGAATCAATCCCTGGGTCCGTCCAAAAAAGAAGCAGGTGAGACATATATCGAGGGCCACAAGGCAGGATCTCCTAAGCCGCAAAATCGACATTTTTCAGATAAAAAAAAAGGTTTTACGTATACAACAATCCATTTTACTCAATAATAGGACTAATATTTACCTATGTCTTGTTCAAATATTGTAATACTTCCTTTATACAGTAGATTATCATAAAATATCATTTTCAGTGGAAATGTTAGTTAAGAGGTCCTGCTGTGGCCCTCGATATAAGTTCTCAGAGTTATTATATGTTACTGGGAAGTAGAATGTTAACTTTATTGTTGTGCCTATGGAATTAATAGCATATTTTTATATACTTGAAGAAAAACATTTTTTTAGATTATGTTATGATCAAAACTATCTATTAAAAATGAAAGTGGAGAGGTCAGAAGAAATGATAAGAACTATGCCTCTGTATTTTTCTTACACACAAATTTGTGAAAATAATATAATAAATTGCAAGATAAATAAATAAAATGTAAAGTTGTTTTATTATATAATAATATAAATTATCAAATATTTGTCTAGTAATAAATAATAATTTAGTATCTATTAAATTTAACTATTTGACAGCGCTTTTACAGTAATAAAAAAAATCTGATGTGTCCAACATATGACTTTCCTATCTAGTTATTATAGGCTTTTTCCGGTTATTTTGTACAACCTTTTGCAGCACCTCTATAAATATTTAGAGGATAAACTAAATATATACATTTTCCCATACATCTACCTCGAAACATTTTTCTATAGATATTCATTGAAAACGAAAATACTGAAAAATTTAAATTTAGCACTCTTCTTCCAATTTTTCCATTACGGTCCGTTTTAGAAAAATCATATATAAACAAAAATTATAGAGATCGATATCGCAAACAACTTTTAGTTCAACAATTTTCATAAAAATCAGAATTTTGCACATTTTGTCAAATTTCTCGAATACGGACCATTTCAGGAAATTTTGACGTAAAGCAAAAATTATAGATAATAATATTAGAAGTAACTTTTATTTGAACAATTTTCTTCTCCAAACATAAATAAGAGACATATCCCATAAAATATAAAAACGGCCTCCCATAAAGTACCCCCCCAGATGTTCCGACTTTTTCTAAAATTTAATCAATATACGTCAAGCCGAAATAAAACTTAAGTTTAAAATTTAATGTTTTTTTCTTTATCCGTTTTTGAGTTTTCTTCAAAATTCGAAATTTACTCATTTTCTCGAATACGGTCCATTTTAGAGAAATTATGTATAGAATAAAAATTTTAGAGAATTATGTTGCAAACAACTTTTATTTTAAACAATTTTTATAAAAAAAATATTTTTTTTCATTTTGTCAAATTTCTCGAATACGGACCATTTTAGGAAAATTTTGTATAGAACAAAAATTATAGATAATAATAATAAATTATAGATAATAATATTAGAAGTAACTTTTATTTGAAGAATTTTCTTCTCCAAACGTAAATAACAGATATATTCCATAAAATATAAAAATTACCCCCTATAAAGTACCCCCCAGATGTTTCGACTCTGCCCAAAAACTAATCGGTTCATTGGAGGATAAAATGAAGCTTAAGTTTAAAATTTGGTGTTTTTCTGTGTATCGGTTCATGAGTTATGGTGGATACAGACACACACTGACAGACATCATCGCGAAAATAGTCAAAACGGATTCAGGGGACCTCAAAACGTAAAAATCCGTCGAAAACTCGAGGTCGAAAAAAATCATGATTCCTATACTTTCCTTATATCTGTATACAGATAGGAAAGTAAAAAGTATCGAAAACAGCCGATATGAATTTGTCAATATAAAATATATGTAAAATATTTAAATTAGGATCCCATTCAGTCTCTACGGATTATAGCCAAACAAAACACAGTATAAATCGCAACACATGATGTACCTTTGATCAAAAGCATTTTTAGCTTCTTCAGGACCTTCTCAGTTCCGCAAATATTGTAATGGGCATAATAAAATAAGGTAGTCATGTTGTAGCAAATCTCTGGGACATGTGCTACTGCTTTAAAACCCCTTAAATAAGTTGGGTTAAGATTTCTCAATTCACGGAAAACTAATTCTTTTCCAGAAAAAAAGATTAGGAAATTGATAGAATTACATGTGAAGGTTACTCACTATGCATAAAAACGTTAAATTAATGAAAACTTTACATCACATTGTTACATTGTAACTCCCATTTTTACTCTTGTTTTCATCTATAGGACGGACTCCTAACAGTCTAAGCTCAGAGTAGGGACGTTTACTTTTGGATGAAACAATGTAGACGTTGCGGTGTTAATATAGCGCTACCTTGTTACGTTTTTTAACGTTACTGGAAGTTCCCAAAACTGATATCTTTTTAACAAACTAGATGTGACATTCCTGTTATAGTGTTATAACCAAGAAAGTATTTTTACTTCGTGTAGATGTTATTATAAAGCCAATGAAATAAAATCATATTAATGAACCAAATGTGACGTTCCAAATACGATAACTTCATTCATACCTTTTTATTTTTATGAATCTATTGTTTTTTAAATTATATATGGACTACGTTATGTAAATATTTTATATATTGTATCTATTATAAAACATAATAGAATTAATGTCTTCTAACTTGAAGTTAAAGAGCTTAGAAGACAAGTTAAACTTCTAATTCCAGGAAGTTTTACAGAAAAAGTATGATAAAATAATGGTCTAAATTAATATCGAAGGTAAAAGTAAAAACTTTGATGAAATACTTAATACCGGGCAACAGACTGCTCCATAATACAGTACTACCGGCTACGTAAGTAGCAAGCGATCATTGGTATCTCCATTTATGAACACGGGATTAACCGTTAGATTTGCCAGTTCTGCGATGTAAAGACTAAAGATAGCCATCTTAAAGATGTTTAACTTGTACACATTACTGTGCTGACCTGTATGCAATATTATTGTGAGTTATATAAATTAACATCGTTTAAATGTTTGTCACGGGAAGTGACTAAATAGAAGTACAAAAGATGTTTATGTAACTGATAATTCAAGTATTCCAGAGTACATGAAACTTTATTTGTAGATATATGCGAGGAATGTTAATGAATATGATGTTACAATTTAAACATCTATGGAATATTTTAGTACAGTTATAAAAATATATTAATAAAAGTCTCTATGAGAAACGTTACAAAAAGACTGGTAATGTTTCATGTTTAGTAGGTATCAACCGTTTATATCTTTGAATGTATCAATTAATTAAATTTTATCTACTTCAAAAACCAGAGTTTGAGTAGGCTGGTTAAAATTCTTCAAATCGAAGACAAATAAATATTTTCCTGATAAAAAAATTATGAAATCGATGGAGAAACATATAAACTTTATTATCTTACTATCCATATGCTCTAATATGTTAAATAATTAAAACGCTTTCATTTTCAAAATTATGCTTTAATAATTTCAATAACAACTGTGTTATTCTGATGGACAATAATGACAGTTGACAGTATAGTTCTTCTAATGGCATCCAGTGCTATGCTATAATCAAGCGTATAGGTAGGTTAGCGTATAGGTAGGAAGTAGGAAGAGCCAGTGTCGTCTTGATGAGTAATTATTTAGAGCTGGGACGTAACCTCAAAAAATAGATTCGAGTTCGAGTTCGAATCACGGATCCTATGTCCGAATCCATTTTTTCGGATCACGAATATGAATCATTGTCAGTATCATAGCATGATATTAAGTATGCTTCCCAATCTAATCTAATCTAATCTACTATCAACTATAATTGTATCTATTACGGACTATGACGTGCATAAAAATGGTTGATACATGAAGATATCTGTATCTGTAACGTGTGGAGGTTGGATTACCCCCACGGCACTTAGGCCTCAGTGCATCCTCCTGAGATGATAGGCACCTCCTAGCTCGTGAGCCAGCCTACAGATTTTATGTAGTTGACAACGTCGCCAAGAGGTGCTTCTCTTATATCGGCCGGTGTTAGCCGATACTCACCGAACACAAACCTTCTAATAAATGAGAGCGTTTGGCAATCGTAAAGTATATGCTCGATGGTCTCATCTTCTTGTTTACACCCTCTGCAGAGTGCGGATTCTGACAGCCCCATGATATGGAGATGCTTTCGTACTTGGCAATGACCAGTCAGAATGCCTGTGACTAGGCGCAGATTCTGTCTAGTCATAGTCAAGTGTTTGTTTGCTGCAGTGTTGTCGGGCTAACTTATGAGCTGCCTGGCAACTCTGCAGTTTCTTGTTTCATCTTTCCTTGAATTTCACAAGGGAATGTTCTGTCAGGCCAATAGAAGGACCAGGTCCAAAAAGTATTTGGTTGGCTGCTTTCTTGGCTAGTAAATCTCGAGTTCCCGTCAGCATAAAACCTTTTACCTGCGTTTCAACTTTTGTCTCTTAATACTGCACACGAGTTCCCGGCAGGGTTCAAATTTATCCTTAATCCTTAACTCGAATTCCCGTTAGCGGTTAGTAATAATTAAAACTACATAATTTTTGAAGTTGCATCATATTTATTTAATTAAATGTACACTAAATTTATATGCTACACATTTTAAAAAATCATAGCGGCTAATCTCTTTACACTGATATTGTGAAATTTTGGCAGTAATGAAATTTTGGATTTTTAAAACATTAACATTAAATTAAACGTTTTTCTTTTTTATCGCTACTATTTATTTTAATATAAGTATATGTTTGGATTCTTTTCAACACCTCAAGAAACACGTGTATATTTGGATGATAAGCCACACAATAATGTTTAAATTTCGAATGAAAACTTTCACAACAGTTCGTAGTTCTAGTAATGTCTGCAGAACATTCTGCCCAAATATTAGGGGGAAAACTTGAATCTTGACTTATATAATTTTCGGTTAAATAGTCCGCGAATTGAACCACTTTGTCATTTTGAGGCATATCTTCTGCAAAATCAAAAGCAAATGCATCTCCTACTTCATCTGGATGTAAAAATGTAAGTCCAAATATGTGGTGTAACCATTTTCCTATCTCACAGACAGGATTTCGATATTATTTTGATAGGCCAAGTTGAAGTATTTTTCTATAACTATAAGAAAAAATATTTTGTTAGTACACATTGTACTTTTTCTCAACGACCTTTCTATTTTTTATATAATTTATTTAGTTTGACTAATTAAAACCTCTATTAACTTTCTCCAATGAGTATTGTAAAGGCTTTTCGCTTTACTTGGTTACTCAATTTTTGTCTGTTTAATACACCTTGATCTAACATTTCATGCTCATGGTCACCACTTTTCTTTGAAAAAATTAAATTTTTTTCATCTCCTAGTGTGTATAATTTTGCACGACAAGTTTTCGTGATACACCAACAAGTTTCATCTGTACTTTTTAAAATACGATATTTGTAAAACTTATAATTTTCTAACAAAATTAAAGGTTTTCCTTTTTCATTTGTTATCACATGAAGATCCATATTAATAAAAATCACAAAGAGGCACTAAAGTAATAATGAATAATATTGCGAGAAATTCCTAAATATATACTTATTGAGGCCTCATCTTAATAATCGATTTAATTGTTATTTATTAAGCTATTAAATAATTGAAAGTAAATAAATAAAATAATCCTTTCAATTGCTGGTCGCATCGGGCACCTGAGGTAAGTACCTACCACAATATATCCCCTATAGTAATGTTACTGGGATTCAAGAAATGGCTTTGAGTTACGCTGCGGCCAGACACAGTTCTCATGGCGCTAGTATCGTTATTGATTTTTGACATCGGCACGTTCATTGGTTGACGACGAATTCAAAACAATCTGATCGGAGCGTTACTCACTCCCACTCCTTCTCTTTGTTTAGATACTTATAAAAGAAAGAGATACGAGTTAATAATTCCTATTTCGAATCATCTTTCATTCTTTAGCGTTGAGTTTTTATAAGTGAAGCGTGAAATGTCAGTGTTGACAAGTGATAATTTTGTCTTCTACGAAATTTAATATTAATTTTGTTTCAGCGATATTTATTGTGATTTGTTGTTGTATTAAGTGCTTTCTTATTTAAAATGGGAAACAAAACGTACAACAAACTCAGAAAAAGAGGAATCAAGGAGGGATTGCTATCTATGGCTGTCATCCAAGGGTCTGCGCCCTAGATAATACTGTTCCAGTGGGAAAAGCCTTTAAAATTCAAGTATAACAATTTTATGTTTCCGTTTTCCCTTCTTTTAATGTAGGTGCCAATTTTGAGGTAAGTTTGTAATAATTTTTCATATTTTTTCAGTTAATACCTACCCTCTTAATATTATAATTTAACTATGATCTTATGCTTTCCTATGGACACGATTCAAGGAGAGAGTCTTATGGCTGTCATCCAAGCCCTAGATAATAGTTTTCCAGTGGCAACAGCCTTTAAAATTCAAGTATAATAATTTACTTTTTTTGAAGTAGATGTCCATTTAAACAAAATTTTTTTATTTTACTTATTGATTTTAGCATTTATATACAGTATCGGCTAATGAACACTTTCCAATACGCTTGGCTAGAATCGAAAAGAAAACTAAAGAGTTAGCGCATTAGTTTGATCAGGAAACGAATAATATGAATGTT
The DNA here is from genome assembly GCA_927349885.1 of Psylliodes chrysocephalus. Taxonomy (NCBI): domain Eukaryota; kingdom Metazoa; phylum Arthropoda; class Insecta; order Coleoptera; family Chrysomelidae; genus Psylliodes; species Psylliodes chrysocephalus. The sequence continues at coordinate 45,450,889 of OV651819.1, forward strand.
GCCTTGTGTTCTGTGTAATATGAACAGGCACACGGTGTGATGCATCTCCACGTAGCCGGCTGGCTACGTTCATAGTATTATATTCCTTCTCCCACTAATGCTAACTCTTTGTAGTTTTTACTTGGACATTAGCAAAACATATTGTACAACATTCGTTAGCTGTCACTGTATTATCACAAACATCTCTTAATAACTAAATGATTTCATTTAATAGTTTCTTTTTTTTTCAGTAAAATGGATATGGCTAGAGTTATCTTCGTCTTTAAAATATATTAAATAAGTTTTATAATTTTTCAAATAAAATACTTTATAGAATTTTTTGTTTTTTTTACCAGAGCCAATTTTTTTTTTCAGATCTAACCTCTATAGGTAAAAAATAAGTGATTTAGGTAAAATTGAAAAGTATATTACATGTTCTTTTAAATGTGTTGTTAATCTAAATGCTGCTCTTATTGTAATAGCTAATAATAAAAGAATTAGTATTATTTTTAGCTATCAAAATAAAAATAGCGCCTGGATTTACAGCTCGTTTAATCGAACATGCAATATACTTCTCAATAATTATTGCCGAATGAATATATTTAAAAATTCCCGCCATTCCGCGGCTGAAAATTTACAATTTTGGCGGGAAATTTAAATTTCGCCTTTAAATTATATTTGAATTTACCGCCATATCGAGTTAGTTGAGCAGCCAGACACAGACGCATTCTTGCGCTGCAAACTTAGTGCCAACTCTTTAACAAGTGAGATGCACTACTATAGGGGATATATTGTGGTACCTACCTACCTACCTACCTAATTAAATTCGTCCCTTACGGGAACTCGAGTAGTGGATTATCTCAAGCTTCAACTGCTTGTCGGGAATTCTAGGAACGGATTATGGTTAAAATTGTTCTTGACGGGAATTCGAGTGTCCTCAATCAACAAGATGTGGCGTGACCTTTGATCCATCTTAAGGTGACCACATTGTTGATGGATACTTCGGCCAAAGCTTCATGACATTCTAGTACTAACCCTGAGTAAAGATACATGAAGATGTTGAATAATATAAACTATTTTTGTCTATGAATAAATTAAAATCTACAAAAAATATATTTATTTTTAATACAAAAAAACCAAATGAAATAAAAATGTCTTTTCGTTGGCCTTACATAGCACCAAAATTTCAAAGTTTTTTTCTATCGAGGTGCATCGATTATACTTGCAAACAAAAACATCGTCAGAAAATGTTTAATTAATAAACATTACAATTTTTAGGACGATTTTTTTTTTAATAAAAGTACCTAATCATTATTCTTAGCGAAAAACAAAAAGAATAAAAATCAATAATATTGACGACTCCGCGATCAACAATTTACAAATACAGTGTGTTGTATCCGGGATTAATACTTGATGTAATTATCAATTTCAAGGTGTCCACTGAAATACACATTTAATAGATTCTGATTGTTTAGATAAATAAAATGTCGCCTCTAGAATGATTCGGAATAAATAATATTTTAATTAGTGCATTTCAAATTTTTTTAATATGAAGTCAAAAAATTATTTACCATACATCCGGTATATTCCAGAATAATTAGTAATAGACGCATGCAAATAAAAACATGTACATTAAATAGGGAAAGTATCAAATATGACACAAAAGGTAATTTTATGCAGAATTCGGCAATACTATTCATTGCGTAACTATTGATTTTCACGCCTTCTAGCGGGTTAAAAACTGTTAAATATGGTAAAGTGTTACACTTCATTTGAAAGATTATTTTATTAATAAATTAACACATTACATAATGAAAAATAATGGAATCATCTGTAACAAACGGATTCTCCAATGCCAATCCCTCTTTCCCACGCACACACACACACACACACACTATAATGGAATAAAACATGAAATTAAATAGGTAATACAAAAATTTTTAGAATTCTAACCTTTATAAATACAATCTTTGATTGCAATCAAAATAATAAATTTATACGTTTTCGTCTGGATAATATGTATAATACAGACAGCTAACGACATTGCATCTATTTTTACATTATCGACTTATTTTCAATCTTGTTTGCAATGAAGTCGACCGAAGTTGACATTGATAAATGTATTGTAGGTATTCCCATGCATAAAATACTTTAAATGCAACAGACTAAAGAGTTCCGAAACATGAGTAGACAGAAAACTGTAATTTACCAAAATGCTTTCGACAAAAAATATTTTGACAAGAGTAACCCCGACCTCTCGCGAAAAGCAAAAGTTGTGAGGACTTTCTAATATAAAATTGTATTTATATGTGCGCTACTGGGAATTTTATGTATCTCGAGAATATTGAGAGCTTTAAATTTGTGCAAAGGTAACGCAGCATTCTACACAGACATTTAAGAAAAAAAAAATGATACCCAGATATTTATCAAAACAAAAAGCAGTAGATTTCCAAATTTAATACAAAACGACGCATAATTTTTTTAATTTAAATAAATACTTTTCGAAGATTTACAAAAAATCTAAGTTTCTCCACCTTAAGTTTTGTTGGTATTTGCTGAAAATTTCACAAAAATCTGATTCAAAGTAAAGGCTTGGAAGGATTAGACATTTTCAAGGTGTTCGGTTTGCTCTTAAGTCGAAAACAAATTAATTATACATAATTGCAATTATACACAATTGTAATTATACATAATTGTAATTATGCATAATTGTAATTATACATAATTGTAATTATACATAATTGTAATTATACATAATTGTAATTATACATAATTGTAATTATACATAATTGTAATTATACATAATTGTAATTATACATAATTGTAATTATACATAATTGTAATTATACATAATTGTAATTATACATAATTGTAATTATACATAATTGTAATTATACATAATTGTAATTATACATATTTGTGATTATACATAATTGTAATTATACATAATTGTAATTATACATAATTGTAATTATATATAATTGTAATTATACATAATTGTAATTATACATAATTGTAATTATACATAATTGTAATTATACATAATTGTAATTATACATAATTGTATTTATACATAATTGTGTTTATACATAATTGTAATTATACATATTTCTAAACATAAATTTTCGACATATCCATTTTTACCCCTTGATCCCTTTAATTATTCTAAGGTTTCAGCTGAATTTGACAGAACGATAGAGTAATTATTCTACGTTGAAAGTGGGCATGCAGTGCACGGGACATTTCTATGACGCGGGCGTTCTTTACAAAGGACCCTCAAATTCAGTTGCATAATATAATATTAATACCTATAAACGAATAGCTCTGGCAATATCGCTCGCAAAAATTTTACATGAAATCATAAATGTTTGACATCGTTCAAGAATTCTATGTATTTTTCTCTCCTTCGACATTTTTGTCTTTGGCAGGTTCCAGAATTAAAGCATTGGTTTAATTGCACTACAATAATTTATGTAAAATATTTGATGCCCTTGATGAAATATTCTCATATTCTTCTTTGGATTTAAATATTTCCCATAAAGCATTAAAAATCAAAAATTGTAAATTTGTATGTTTAATATTTATTTAGCACAATATTTTATTAAATTGAAACCACTCCAATTTAGATTATTTAAAATTATTTGTTGAATATGCGATATAGGAGAATTTTTCGCGTTTTCGCGAACAGTCTTTAGATTAATATTTAATTATTGTCAGGAGATCAATTCTAAGTACATATTGTTTTATTGTATTTGTAGTCTGATTTATATTTTTTATCAGGATCTGCATACATGTGCGTTATTTAAGTGTATTTATTGGTTGTATTGATGCAGGAAATCAGAATATGAGTAAATAATAACTAGTTATTTATTATACAAGGGAAAAAAGTCTTAGATTTTAGCTCGTGTATAATACACTAATTAATAACGACGATTTAATATTGAAAAAATATTCTAAAATATCTACCTTTGCTTTTGTGCCCAGAACAGAAGAAAGAGTTTAAGAAAATGAGCTTATCGTGACGTACCTACTCTTGTTCGACGTATAGATATAATGGCTAGTGATATCAAAAAAACATTGACTGATACAGCATTTTTGATTGCTTTGGATGAGAGTCAGCTCAGTAGTTAGCTATTTATATACGAGGTGTTGATGAAGAAGTTACAGTGACAGAGTTTTACTGGCTTTACGGCCGCTACAAGGAACCACTATACTAGAAAAGATATATTTACCGAGGTGCTAAGTACTTTTGAGCAATATGGTTTGCAGTGGTGTAAATTAGTTGTAGTGTGCACGGATAGTGCGCCTTCAATTGTCGGTTCACAAAAAGGTTTTAACGGAATTCTGAAGAAAAGAGCAACCGCTAAGAATATGCAAGAATGTGATTTGATAATTGAATCGGTTATTTCGAAAAGGCCACAACTCCAGAAATGTTATTTATAGGAAAAAAAAAACAACTTTTCATATTGGAATTCGTGAGGATAAGCTTCTGTTTTCCGAATAAAGTGTCAAAATGCAATGCAAAATGAAGTTTCATTAACGAAAAAAACAGAAAATCAAATTAAGTACACTGAAAAAAATTATTTTGTTTTAGGAGTTGTGGCCTTTTCCAAGCAAACACTGATGATTTTATGACTAATAAAAAAACTAGCATTACTAATGAATAATGAATTAGATGACAACAAAAAACATGTTTAAAGTTATCAAATATGTTATTTAAAAGTCTTCTTCGGGTGATTCATCTTGATTTGTAGTAGGCCATAAAATCAGTTCATTGTAAAAAACACTTTATCGTCAGGTACATACTGGACAAGTTTCTTAATATTGCCCATTTTTTTGAAATTAATAGGAATTTTTTCCTGAGTAAGCAGGCTCTGAGTTATTTTCTCATCTTTGATTGTTTTTTCTGATAGGAGTCAATAGATAGTACGGTTTTCTTGTAATACTTTCTATTGAGAACAGAGATTTACTTGAGGATCGTTCTATTAACTCATAATATTCTTCAGAAAGAAAAATGCGGTCCTGCTTGCCAATGAGCCTTTTTGCTACCCCAAAGTCTCTGTCGCACGGTAGAAACGAGTGGCCCCTGATTTTAAAATACTGTACAATTTTATTGAATCTTCCCGAGGATGCAAGGGCTAAAAGGAATCGAACTACTGTTTGGTTCTTGTTTTGACCCGCGCAACGATATGAAAATATATGAACTTCTTTGACATTCTCTGAAACTTCATGCTCAAAATAATGTTTTAAGAAAGTACACACTTCATTGGGTACTTTGTACGCCTCGCCCTCATGATACGAATAAAATTTAGCTTCTCCCGTTTTTAAGTTATGAATACTGAACTCAAAAACCCATAACTGTCGGCAATAAAAAATTTCTTGCACAGGTATGTCCGGTATTGGTAAATTTTGCATTGTGATTCCTAGTATTTAGTCAGTTTCTAAAGAGACCTTTTTAATCTGTTCTAATTTTTTATAAAATTTCTTAACTTTGATTTTATGAACCATGAGTTCGACAACAGCAACTCGTATCATTGATGGTCGAGCTTTTAACTTTTTGGCCAAGTTCTTTACAGGCAGATCAATTTGAGGAAGAATATGTAAAATTCTCATGAAAGTACTTTAAATAAGAACTGTATTTCACTTTAGAGTCAGGAAATTTGTCGATAACATTTTATGCATTTGTTTAACATCCAACGTAGCAGGTAGATACATTTTCACTACATTAGCATAAAGGACTTCCTTTACATCGAACAACTTTATATGTTCACTTATTTGACAGCACAACTCAGCTGGTATTAAATTATGCTCAGATTTAATAGATTTACCTCTATTATCTCCTGGAGTGCTTCCAGACGTTAGTAGATGGCATAATCGTCTAACATGCTTTTCGCCAACACCATATAAACTCAAAAATACTTGTTTGCATACATGCTTACGTACTCCGTTTAAACAAGTATTAAACAAAAAATTATTAGGTCTCTCTATACGCTTAATGGCATTTTGAGATTTTCTGGTTCTCTTAATGGGAGCTACTTCTATCAGACTTTGTAAAGAGGAGTCTTGTGAGTTTTTGTTATCAAAATCATGTAACGATGTTAACAATGCACGTCTGTCAATTTCTGAATACTGTTCGCAACATTTTTTGCGACAACTACAGTTGATTCCAGTTTTTCGCGCCAAAAACTTTTTTCCGACATGATTAAAATGTGCCTCACCTTTCACTTTGGCCTTCTTAATAACTTCACTCTTATAGTGGGCACGATTAAACACGCCTTTCTTTCTTTTTTTTTGTTCATTTTTAATAACTGCACTACTTTCATCTTCAGAGCTACTCATTTTGTATAAACAATGCACAAACCTAATCGTAGTAATCATATTCAACTGAGACTGAACTAAAACGACTGCCTGGTATTGCCACCAACAACGGCTGAATCATCACATGTGATGCGTGCGCACTTTATTTCGAAAACGCCAGATCTCCGGAGAAGTGGCCTTTTTCGAACTAAACAGGGAACTACACCGGTTATTATAAAACATTATCGAATAGCGGAGATGTAGCATTTTCACGTGAAATGAAGCTTAGCATGTTTTGAAAAATATGCCGAGGCTAACTCATTTTTCCCAAATAATGGATTATAATTCTGCATTGCATTATTTACCAACAAAACTTGTGCTCTAAGTCCATTCAATTGAAGAATGTTATGGATGTGGTAGTAAATACTATTAATTTCATTACATTCCGCGGTCTTAACCATCGCCAGTTTAAAGCATTTTTGGATTAACTTTCTTCAGAACACGATGATGTGACATATTATTGCGGAGTAAGGTGGCTAAGCAAAGATAAAATGCTAAAAAGAATTTATGACCTTAGAAAAGAAATAGCTGATTTTATGGAAATGAATGAGAAAACATTGCCGAAAATTTGTGATCCAACTTGGCTTTGTGACTTGGCATTCCTGGTAGACATCACAGGATACTTAAACGACCTGAACTTGAAGATTCAAAAACAAGGTTAATTGGTAAATCAGCTGTACAGTCATCTTATAGCTTTTCAAAACAAAATTCGCTTGTGGAAAACACAAATGAGAAGTAAAAACTGTTTTAATTTTTCAACATTCTGACGTGTTAATTCAAATAGCCATAACTACAATTTTCCTTGAAATAAAGGTCTGACCACTACGGATGGCAACAATGTATTTTTTATCCATCTCAGAGAAAATCCTTTTTCACCGTTATTGAAGATAATAATTGTCTGCTTTTAAAGTTGTCCAGTTACATAAACCAAACTAAAGATACCTGGGACATGACCCAGGATGAAATGCCAAAGAAGTGCAGTTTTGTGAAAAACTTCAGAACCACAGAGCAGAGCTGGGCTGCAAAAAAGAATGGAGCCGAGACCCCATCGCGCTTGCAACCGAAAGACGTGCTATTCAGTGGTATACAGACGGTTCCAAAACCATAGAAGAAACTGAAATAGGAGTGTATGGGCCGAGAACCAAGCACTCCGAAAGCTTGGGAAAATACCCAAGCATCTTCCATGCGGAAATTCACAACATCAAGGAGTGTATCCAGTTCAACATCGAGAGAAACAAACTATCATAGACAAGAGACTATCATCATGTCCGATAGTCAAGCAGCCATCAAAGCGCTGAGCTCTTACGTAATCAGCTCAAAAATGGTCTGGAGATGCCTAGAACAATTGAATGAGCTGGGCGAGAAAAAAAGAGTTACTCTCACTTGGGTCCCGGGACATAACGGGGTACAGGGTAACGAGATTGCAGATAGTCTTGCAAAGAAAGGGGCTCAAACGCCCTTTGTAGGACCTGAGCCGTTCTGCGGCATCAGCAGTAACATAATATTAGGAGAGATTAAAAAAGAATTGGGCAGTAAAAGAGCCGATAATTGGATCAATCTCTTGGAGCTGAGAGAGGCCAAGATACTTATGGGTGACTATAACCAGAAAAGATCGGAAGCCTGCATCTGCCTGAACAAGAACAGGCTATGTATTGTAACAGGGATCCTTACCGGGCATTGTTGACTAAAAGGACACCTAAGTAAACTGAGAATAGTACGAGCCCTAACACAAAAATGTTCGGACATCAACTGATTTTTCGAACAAGTTTGAAAATTTCCTTAAGGGGTTCAATATCATGTTTTTCATTTATAAGACATAATATGTATTGTTTTACATCATATTTATGATATTGTTTTCAAATAAACTGATATTGATCAATAAAACTAAGCTAATGTTGATAATAATGCATATTTATTGACACATAACTGTTCGGACAAATCACATCAATAGCTGGTTGCATCTCGCTTTGCCTTAATAACAGCTTTTATTCTATCAGGCATAGTTTTAACAAGCTTTTCGCAATCTTCCGCGGTAAAAGAATCCCATATATTTTGCAATTTTACCCGCAAATCAGAAATGTTGCGCTGTGGATCATTTCTTAATTGCTGCTTCATCTTGTGCCATACAGTTTCGATTATATTTAGATCAGGGCTGCTGGAGGGCCAGTCAAGGACGGAAATATTGTTGTCCTGCAGCCAATTTCTTGTGGTCTTGGCTGTATGGCAGGAGGCGCCATCTTGTTGAAAAGTAGTTTCCATCAGGTGATAAAATTGGAATTGACACTAACAAATTGGTTTCAAGAATGTTCTGATATTTTTCTGCGTTTACAATTCCGTCTATAAAGTGCAGTTTTCCAACACTGAAACCAGACATGCTTCCCTATACCATAACACCTGATGGAAATTTTAGTTTTCTTTTTAGGCAGTCTTTGTGAAAGGCTTCATTTTTGTTTCTTATAACACGTGATCGATGGTCACCCACGCAAACATCAAATTTTGATTCATCGCTAAAAATGATTCTTTTGCAGTCTTCAAAAGTCCACATTGCTCGTTCCTTTGCCCACGCTAATCGTCTTTTCTTTTGTTTTTCCGTCAGCAACGGCTTTTCTTTTGCCTAAACCAATGATTTCACTGCATAAATATGAGATTTTCCTTAAACGTTACTTACGTACCTTATAAAAATGTAAACCAGACTTATTGATCCAGCGACGACACGTTTCTCGTGAAACATTTCCAATTATTTCTTCATTCCATTTTGCTGTTATTTCCCTTACAGTACTTTGGCGATCAGTTTTACAAATCCGAACAAGAGATCTTTACATTCGGGAAGTGACTTTGTGTGGCCGACCAGCACCATGTCTTGAAATTTGAGTTGAACCCGTTTCTCCATATTTTTTCACAATATCTGACACCGTGGACTTTGCGACATTTATTTGTTTAGCAATATCCCGAAAGGTTTTTCCTTGGTTAAACAGTTTTACTATTAATTCTCTAATTGCACCATTTGTTGCTTTACCACGCGACATTTTGGAGCCAATTGATAATCGAATTAATTCTCAAGTCAAAATGTCAAAATAGAAACACTTTTTTTTGTTTCCATGGCTTGCTATTATTTGTTTTACTAACGTGTCCGAACATTTATGTGTCAACAAATATTGCATTTTTATCAACATTAGTTTAGTTTTATTAATCAATATTAGTTTATTTGAAAACAATTTCATAAATAAGATGTAAACAATACATATTATGTCTTATAAATGAAAAACATATGATATTGAATCCCGTAAAGAAATTTTTAAACTTTTTCGCAAAATCAGTTGATGTCCGAACATTTTTGTGTTAGGGCTCGTAGAAGATAGTGAGTGCAGATTCTGTGAGGAGGAGGACGAAATCTCCATTCACATCCTAACTGAATGTGTAGCACTCCAGAATCCAAGGGCACTATATCTAGGAGGATATCAAATAGAAGAGGGAGATTTACCTAACTTGAAGCCACTTCAAATCCTACACTTCCTTGAGAAAATAGGATTGGAAGGGTCGTTATAGGCATTGAGACATTTCCTTGGTGCATTGGCGACAGAAGGGGGCACAATAGATCTTTTAGGTCGCAGGGTATTAATACCCCATTCCCAACATAACATAACATACATAAACCAAAAGGACGCTTTTTATTATTTATATTCAAGGAGGACCTTTTTTGATTAAATACGATTTCTTTCAACACCATTTTGATTTTTATTTGGGATTTGTTATCTTTGACTTTTAAAAATAAATTATTTTTTTATAACTGCTCACCCTGTATATAACTGACCAGAAGTATAACTGGTTTTGAGCCAGAAAGAAACTTTATTTGTATACAAAATTTGAAGTTTTTCTCTAAAGCCGTTTTTGGGCTATCGCGCCAACAGACAGACCACGACAGACAGAAATGGGGAAACATGTTTTTCGTAATCTAGGGACCCTAAAACGTGAAAATTTTAAATAATCTCGGAGGGTGGCTTTTTCACGATTTCAATACTTCCCTATTTCTCAAACATTACATCCAAGAATAAGGCCAAAAATGTTTGAGATATATTTTGGATCCTTTTAAGGTTGAATGATTTTACTGAATTTTGGATCAAATATCATAATTCGCGGCAGGTATTTTTGTTTTTTTTGCCAGCAAAGAAAGTCACTCGGATAAATATTTGCTGAAGTACATACTGCAAAGATTTACATCCAAAATTTAAAGATGAATCACGCGAAGATTCAGACATTAACCATGAAATAAAGGCTTTGCGTTTACATTCTACAACACAGACATTAAAAGGATATCGAATAAGTTATTTGCAAAATATTTTTGAAAATTATCTTACATCAACGTTTCCAAATGTTACCATAGCTTTAATAATTTAATTTTATGCTTCCAGTTTCAGTTAAATCTGGTGGAAGGTCCTTTAGTAAAATGAAAATAATATAAAATTATTTGAGCTCCACAATGAAAGACTCAGTAATTTGAGCACTATTTACATTGAGCATGAAATACTGGATATCTACTTTAATTAAACATGCACCAACCTATATTAGAATTTGCAGCACTCAAAGCAAAAATAGTTTAGTTTTTAAATTATTTTTTATAACTGTCATTATTATTCGATGGCATTATTAATCAATAATCGTACATGTACTTTGGATATAATATGCAACAGATATATACGAGAATAAAAACTAATAAACAACTTATTAAGTTCTATCACCTATGGTTTTTAAATTAAAAATAAACGTGAATCGTGTTTGCGTCTCAAATCTTTATCAATGTTTCATTCTAAAGTTAATTTCTATAATAAAACTTACTTTTTCAATAATAATATCCATTGTGGCAATTTTAAAACTTCTAAATGAGATAATCTTAAAGCACTGTAGGTATATTTATTTAATGTATTTAGTAAGTATTAAGTACAATTCAAGAAATAATAAACACATTAACTTAATCTGGAAAAGTAATAAAACACTCGACTCTTTGAACCGATAAATACTTGATACGGTTTTTAAATAAACTCTATTTAAAATTTATAGAGATAAGAAACGGTAAGTAAATGGCCTACCTACATAATATACAGGGTGATAATAATTTTTGTCTAACAGAAAAATTCACTAGATGAAACTGTAAATAATTTGAAAAGAAGCTGCATTTTATTTTATTGGCTTTACTGTTTCTAGTTTAACTAAAACTAATCGTACTCCGTTTGATTTTGCAGAAGGATACTAGGAATTATAAACTGTTATGTTAGACCGTAACTGATCTTACATAAAAGAATTAAATGTTAAATAGGTATGTATTAATAGAAAATATATTAGGGCCAAATAACAAATAAAATAAAAATGATGTTTATATTGACAACTTAACAATACAATTTTATTGTTGTGATGTCTTATTTGATCACATTTTTTTATTTTATTTTAATGAGGTAAAATATTCTAATGTTTATGTATTTGTTAGCTGAAGCTTTAATTAATAGCATTCCATTATGATTATACAAGAAATACTGATCAAAATTGTGCAATTTGCAAATATATTTTAATTTATAAATGACTTGTAACACTGTTTAACACATTGTTTAGGTACTATGGTGTATACTTAGTTGTGGAATGTCATTTTAAATAATTTCTTCGTTTGAATATATGTTAGGCTGCTACAACCTATAGTCAACGGCACAGATAAATTTTACTATTTCATAATTAAATATCAGTATTATTAATATATCTATATATAATTCACAAAGACACCGCCGACGTTCAGACTTTTTGTCAAACTGCAAAAAAAGTGATGCGTTCAATTCCATTACAGCTAAAAGACTGTGTACGTTTAGCGCATAGTACCCTTCGAGCAAATATATTCGGAGCTATTATGGCATAAATATTTTATTCCTGGCATCGTTGTACGACAAGCACGTAAGAATAATGTTGTACAGCTTAATTGTACCGTCCTCCTATTGGCTAAATCGAGCCTTCCTCAAATTTCTATTTGGGGTAGCTTACGATATCCCGTAATAAATGCCGCTACACGTGGACTGGGATATCCAATCGCCACGCTTGGCTGTGTTATCGCCGTGTTGAGTGAGCACAGGTGGGCAGTGTTTGTTTATCCAGTGTTGTATTGACATTACATTTTTGATTTATAAAAAAGGCTTTTTGGAGGCCTTTTGAAAGGGATGGAAATAATGTAATCCCTAAAGGTATAATTATATCTCTGATTAACCATTTTTTTAAATAAGATCAGTTGCACCCCAAAAACAATTAAATTGATATTTAAATACCTGCATAAATTGTAAAAGATAAACAGTTTAAAGTCTGCTTTGACAATTTACATTATTGTTTACCTATACAGGGTGATTCATAAAGAAAAGGTAATATTTTACGTGTAGATTCTATAGTGGAAAATGTTAATTTTTAGTTTAATAACTGGGGGTCAAATATTAATACACACTGAGAAAAAGTAATAAATGTAAAAACTGTACGAGAACACATATTAATTAAGTAGGTACTTACCAGTAAATAGAGACTTTATTAAGATTGCCATTTCAATATTTAGGGTACAATTAAATGAAACAAACAATTGGCATTTATATATATATATAGACTGCGCACTAAAATTAACGAATAGTTTTAAAATTATAATTTCGGCAACAACGAATAAATATTTTGTTTTTTAAGGTTGGTTTTAGAACATCTGAAATAAGAAACATTGTTTTTTTACGAGAAATGTATTGCAATAAGACTAACTGACATCATGAAAAAATGACAAAATGGAAAATTCATCTAATAGCGAGTATTGCCTCCTCTAGTGTTACTGCTTGACAACGATCTCTCATACTAAGAATTACCGTTATTTGATCCCAAGTTTCAACTAATTACAAAAACAGTTGATCTAATGTGTTTGGTGGGTTAGGTAGTTGTCGTAGTCGTCTTCCTACGATGTCACAAACGTGTTCTATCGGGTTGAGGTCGGAACTTCTCGTAGGCCAAACCATGGCAGGAATTCCAACCTCTTGACGATATTGTTGCACAATTCTTGCAACATGTGGTCTTGCATTATCATGTATAAGCATGAAATTATCCTCAATAAATGGTGAAAATGGCAAGACATGCTCTTCTAAAATGTCTGTAATATACCTTTGTGCTGTAAGCCGCCCTCTATGTATCCTAACTAACGCTGTACGAGCCTCCAAATTAATCCCACCCCACACCATTACTGAGCCGCCACCATACTGTACAGTCCCTATAATGTTACACTGTGCGTAGCGTTCGCCAAGCCTTCTGTATACTCTGTTCCGCCTATCGTCAGAAAAAAGAGAGTACCTGAAGAACAATATTATTCCTTAATCTAAACAACATGTTCACGAGCAAAATCAAATCTTTGCCTTCTATGCTCTCTGGTCAATAATGGACCAGTGTGTGCCCTTCCAGCGGCGCTATTCTTAAAATTTTTCGAAAATTCACGTATATTCAACCTTAAGGGTTCTTTTACGCATACTTGCGAATTTTCTACATTCTCAAATTGGGAATATTGCAATTATATTAAAAAGACACGCTGAATGACAGCACGATACTAATGTTTTGTATCATGGAATGACAGTTTTCATTATCTGACTGCATTTAGCTCTTTAAAATTTCTTGGGAAATGTTAAATTTGTTAAAAATAATCTGGTTCATTTGAAGGACTGCTGATATCCTCAGGATATCGGTACACTGATGCCCGGAAAACTGATACAAATAAACTTCTATCAATGTCTATGTTACAGCTTTCTGGCACAAAAATCGTAAAGCTACTAAAAGCTACAAAATCAGAAACCTACTATTAACCAACTAAATGAAATATGTTAATTTATATTTAATCTGAAGTCTCATATAGGACGAGAGTGTATTTATTAAAAATTAACACAATTCTTTTGAAATTCTAAATGTTTGCACAAACTGATGTTCACTTAAAATATGAAATAAATTATTATTCTGGAACGAATTATGTCTCTTCACTGCTATAACCATGGTATAATCGCATCTTTAAGGTTTTTAGCAAGTCTAAATGAGTATTCATTCAAAAAAATATCTCTTAAATTAAAAACTGAACACATATGACACAAGTCAATTCATTAAACGCACACGCAAGTAGTTTGCGATTGATAATACACACTCGCAGTTTTATTCGAGTACTCGAATGTGTTGCGTATAATCAGTAGTAATACTATAAGTACTTCAAAATAATCAGGTTATACATCGATAACTTGTTGCATAATTATAAAGAGTGTCAGTTTGACAGTTTAAATAATCCGACCGCGAAGCGGGAGGATTATTCTGTCAAACTGACACGATTTGTAATTATGCAGGAAGTTTGAGATGTATAACCGTATTTATTTTGAAGTACGTATTGTATTTGATACGATTATTTTTTGAGTAAATTAAGTAAATATCAACAATTTATTAATTTAAATACATATTGGTACAATGAAAATAATTATTGATAAACGTCAAAATTTGACGGTCCTGTTAGTTAGTGTATTGTTGTCGATGTAGTTACTACGGAAATGAAATTATTGTAAATATTTTTGATTAGTGGAGCTACTCTATGTATAATCAGGTATTATCGAAATTATATGAGGTAACTTAACTAAATTGAACGTTCTAATTGGTTAAAAGTTATACGAAAAAAATAATCAAGAATACACAATTTGCTATTTCGTTCGTAATGTCAGACTTTACGAGTGACCTTGAAATTTGCAAGTGGTCAAGAATAGTACTGCAGGGCGCTTATCGTGTTTTGGCTTATTCTAAAATTAAAACGATCCAAAAATTCGTTTTCAAGAGAATGACTGGTAACAAATCTTTGTCTCAGTGTAGGAAGTCTCAAAAACCGGTCTTGATCAGGAGTTATAACCCTTCCACGGCCTTGACCGGGTCTTCTTGAGTTACTCCCAGTGACAGCAAAACATGTTAAAACTTTAACACTCGTGAAATGGTTGACTGAGTGACATTAAACCGTTCAGCGAGTTCAACTTGAGTGTATCCTTCTTTGCGAAGAGTAACGATTCTAATAAAATCTGATTCTGACAAATTTCGATTTTCTTGCTGCTGGTGGTTCATTTTAAGGGAAAACACTTAATAACTTAAAAAAACGCCTTTGAAGATTTAGCCAAACGTATTCAAACCAAACTAAATTGGAATTAAAATAAAGAACTGCTATCATGTTTTCAATTTACTTGCAAAAAATGATTCAAACTATCAGAGCTTTTTGCAGTTCTAGCAATAAATCTTTACAATATACCGGAGGTAAGAATTATATGTATATTATCACAAAAATCGAAATATTAAAATTAATTATCACCATTCGTTCAAAAAATCATAGGATAATGTTGAGTTTATTTTTCCTTATTTTGTAAAAAAGGCACAAATTACCCGCCTATTAAAAATACTGTCAATGTGAATTTTAAGAATTTTGTAAGTTGTCAATAATAACGTCGAAAATATATATTGCACAGCATTTTTGTTATTTCTCAGCAATTATTTCTCGTCATAAAATTGGTCCTAATCGAACCGGGAATTTCAAGTAGCCAGAAAGCTAGAGCAGGAGTGGAAGAATTGGATCTCAAGAAATCGAAGGTGTACACAGGTTTTGATTTGGTATCGTTAATGTTTAAAACTTATTAATGTAGTTATATGTTTTTGCATTTCACGGTTTTTTATAATTTAGACTTATTTAACAGCCAACTCCTACATTGCCAAAATGCCAAAAAAGAATAAGTCTCTTGAAGAAGAGTTAAAACATGAAAGGGAGATTTTAGGGAACAAGTTAAATAATTTTCAGATATTTTTGAACGATAAACAGAATCATCAAAAGATTACAAAACTTGAAATTAGATTAGGTCAAATAACAAAAGACTTTGATAAATTTGAAGAAATTCAGTCGCGATTAGAGTTTTTAGATCCGTCCGAGAAAGATGAAAGAGACGATTTTACGGAGCAATATTTTGAATTAATAAGTGTTGCTAAAGATATTATCAAGGATCAATCTCATTTAGAAACACGAGTAGTAGTATCAAATCAAACGCCGGCTCGAACAATTGATACAGTCATAAAATTACCAGATATTAGTTTACCAGAATTTGTTGGTACACTTGAAACATGGCAGAGTTTTTTTGACCTATATAAACCGCTAGTGCATGATCGTAAAGATTTAACAGGTGCACAAAAATTAATTTATTTAAAGGGTTGTTGCAAAGAATTTGCTTTCAAAATAATCGAAAATGTTGATATTACGGATGATAATTACGAAACAGCACTCAATTTGTTAAAACAAAGGTTTGAAAATAAAAGACATATTGTTATTTACCATGTAAAGAGTTTACTGTTTAACTTACCAGAAGTGCCAAAGCAGGCGCATATTTCTATAAGAAATTTGTTAGATGCGGTTTCTCATCATTTAGGGGTCTTGGAAAAGTTTGAATTACCTATAAGGGAATGGGACATTTTAATTGTGTATTTAATATTAAACAATTTAGATGTCGATACTCGTAACGAATGGGAAGGTTTCCAGAATGAAGATGGCTTGCCAAAGTTAGATTGTTTGCTTAAATGTTTAACAAAAAAATGTTTTAGATTGGAAGAAAGGCAAATTGACAGATATGATAACTACAAAGAGGAGACACGTAATATAGTCTTCAATAGAGAGCAAACTAATCCTTTGAAATTGCCTCAGTTATCTTATTCTTTAACAGAGCATAATTGTCAATTATGCAAGGAATCTCATTTTATCTACCATTGTCCTAAATTCTTAGCACTACCACTGAATGGCAAGTTTGAGAAAATTAAAGAATTTAAATTGTGTATATAGTAATTGTCTTCGCTACGGCCATTTTAAATTCCGCTGCAATTCTGGAGGGTGTAGAGTATGTGGTAAAAAACACAATACGGTCTTACATAACAGCGAAGCACAGATTCAACCACAATTGTCATCAAGGACACGTACTATAGATTCTACAGTGAATAATATTGCTACTGAAGTCGAAATCGAGCAGGATAGTTTGCCTGATAAATGTAATAATCATTTAAAATCCGTTAGTTTGAATAACGTCACCGATAATACCAATAATGTCGACAATCAGGTAAATTACAATAATTATTCGACTTCAAAATACATTTTTTTATCTACAGCCACAGTGTTAATAAGTAACAGTTTGGGTGAGTGGATCGAAGCTACAGTTTTATTGGATTCAGGGAGTCAGTCAAATTTTATAACTGAAGAATTGTGTCGCATTTTGAATTTACCAAAAACCAAATACGAAATTCCAATAACTGGTATTAATCAAAGAGTGTCAATGTTAAAATTTAAAACTGCTGCTAGCATTAAATCTCGTCTGAATGGGTTCCAAGTTACTCTTCCATTCTTTGTTTTATCAACTATAACCGAAAAGTTGAAAAGTTGCCGCTTATTGGGTTTAGTCCAGATTTAATACCTATTTCAAATCCCATACCTCTGGCAGATAAACTATATAATGTACCAAAGGTAGTAGATTTATTGCTAGGGGCTAACGTCTTTTACGATTTACTTCTAGACGGAAAAATTCAGCTAGGAAAAAATATGCCTATGTTAAAGGAAACGGTCTTTGGTTGGATTTTTACAGGTTGTTTACATTTGCCAAACATGTCATCTAAAAGTGTGTGTAATCTTAGTCTTAATATATCAAACCAAGAGTTAAATAATACCTTATTAAAATTTTGGGAATCAGAGGAAATACCTGAAGATAGAATTTATTCTCGGGAAGAGAAATTTTGTGAAGAATTTTTCAAAGAAACTACCACTAGAGACGCGAAAGGCCGATTTGTAGTAAAGTTGCCATTTAAACATGTTTTAAATCAAGATGTTCAATTAAAGTTAGGAAACTCACTAGGTATAGCCAGAAAAAGGTTTTACGGTTTAGAGGGTAGATTTAGAAAGAATCTACAATTAAAGTCAGATTACGTTACCTTTTTAAAAGAATATGAGAACCTTAACCATATGACCTTCTAGTATGATTTAAACGATTTTGATCCAGCTGGAAAAGTTGCTATTTTTTGCCACATCATCCTGTAATACGAGAAGCTAGTTTAACTACTAAATGTAGGGTAGTTTTTGATGCATCCGCTAAGTCGAGCACCAATGTTTCGTTAAATGATATGTTAGTAGTAGGGGCTCCAGTACAAGATACTTTATTAGCAATTGTTATTAGACTTAGGCTAAGAAAATATGTGATAAATGCAGATGTTAAAATGATGTACAGGCAAATTTTTGTTGATCCAGAGGATCGAAAATTTCAGCAAATACTTTGGAGAGAAACTGAAAAGGAGCCAATGAAAGTGTTTGAATTAAATACTGTTACTTACGGTACTTCAAGCGCTCCTTTTCTTGCAACGCGATGTCTAAATCAAATTGCATATGATAACAAGGAAAGGTATCCTAAAGCATGTGAAACGATACTAAATTCATTTTATATGGATGATTTACTAGTAAGTGTAGACACAAAGGATGAAGCATTAAAGTTATATTACGAGCTTACTGAAGTATGTAGTTCTGTCGGATTTCAGCTTCGAAAATGGAATTCGAATGATTCATCAATTTTAAATATAATTGCTAATACCGAACTTGGTGTAGATAAATTAATTATACCTGCAGAGGCAAAGGTATTTAAAACATTAGGTTTATCATGGAATCCCCGTATGGATCATTTCAGATACTCGGTTAATTCACTTGAATGCGGAAACACAATAAACTATTCTTTCTGCAATAGCAAAAATTTTTGATCCGCTAGGTTTACTCGGACCTGTAGTGGTTAAAGCAAAGATAATGATTCAAAGATTATGGCAAATGAAGTTAGAGTGGGATGAACCATTAACTGAAGAAATCAAAAATCAATGGTTAGTCTTTGAAGGGGAACTTATTTGTTTAAATAAAATAATTATTCCCCGACAAGTGATAGGCAGTCAACCTATTCACATTAGCCTTCACGCATTTAGTGATGCTTCGGAAAAAGCGTACGGTGCTTGTTTATATTTGTGTTCCATCGATTCAAACGATCAAAGGGTATCAAATTTGTTATGTACAAAATCGAAGGTAGCACCATTAAAAACATTATCATTACCAAAACTTGAACTTTTAGCAGCACTGTTGCTGGCCAAACTTGTTCAAACTATAAAGAATTATTTAAATATTGAACTAAATACAATTTCTTGTTACTCGGACTCTTCTATTGTTCTTTCATGGTTACAGATTGAACCATTTCATCTAAAAACATTTGTAGCAAATCGAGTTAGCAAAATTGTAGAAATAACAGGAAAAACTACATGGAAGCATGTTAAAACTGAACAGAATCCGGCGGATATAATATCTCGTGGGGTTAGTCCAGTTGAGCTAAAAGAACTGAAATTGTGGTGGCATGGTCCGTCATTTATTATTAACAATCAATTGATTAGTGAGCCTGTGGTACTCAAAGAGTGGACAAAATTACCAGAAGTTAAAGATAAATCAATAAGTTTGATGGTTGAGAATAATACAGAATTTGATATCTTTGCTAGGTTTTCCAGTCTTTCTAAACTTCAACGAGTTGTTGCATATATTTATCGTTTTAAAGCAGTTTCTCTCCAAAAATTCAAGTATCAATCAGAAATGTTATCAGTGGAGGAATTACATAATTCATTATTAGTTTTGATTAAACTTTCACAAAATCAGTACTTTCATAGCGAAATTAATAGACTTAAGAATAAAAAATGTTTATTGCCAACAAGTAAAATTTTAAAACTATGTCCTTTTTTAGATGATCAAAATTTGTTAAGAGTGGGTGGACGGTTAAAACACGCAAATATTGATTTTAATCATACGCATCCTGTCATTCTACCGTACGATCATTCACTGACGTATTTAATAATAAAATATGAACATCTTAAACACCTCCATGCTGGACCGCAAACACTGTTGTCATTAATTCGTTTAAAATATTGGCCAGTACGGGGTAAAGTTTTAGTTAAAAAGATTTTGCGGGAGTGCATTATATGCTTTAAAGCAAATCCAAAACCTAGCAAATATTTAATGGGGGATCTTCCTAGTGCTAGAGTCAACCCTTCTAGACCATTTTCAAGTTGTGGGGTAGATTATGCAGGTCCAATATTATTAAAAGAAGGGACTTTACGTCAGAGTAAGTTGGTTAAGTCTTACATATGTATATTTGTTTGTTTAGTTGTCCGAGCTGTGCACATAGAACTAGTAATGGATTTGACTACGGATGGGTTTCTAAATGCCTTAAAACGGTTTATAGCCAGACGTGGAAAACCAAAAGAGATATTCTCAGATAATGGCTCAAATTTTGTGGGCGCACACAATCATTTTGTAGAACTTAAAAATTTAATTAATAACAAGGAACATGGTAAACGTGTCACCGAATTTTTATCAACAGATGAAATTCAGTGGCATTTTATCCCTGCACGGTCGCCGCATTTTGGAGGCATGTGGGAAGCAGCTGTTAAAAGCGCAAAATTTCATTTACGACGGGTTCTCGGTAATCATACTTTGAGATATGATGAGCTTTATACGGTACTTACCCAAATCGAAGCCTGTTTAAATTCTCGTCCGCTCCTACCTTTTTCCAATGACCCAAATGACTATCTGGTTCTGACCCCTTCTCATTTTTTAATTGGCGATTCCTTAGCCGCATCTCCACAAGAAGAGTTACTTGGTGTAAATATTAACGTTCTAACAAGATACCAAGCAGCACAAAAAATGGTTCAACATTTTTGTAAATCTTGGAGTCAAGAATATGTTTCACAGTTACAAATTCGAAGGAAATGGGCAACTCATGAACCGATGCTGTTAAAAGTCGGCTCCTTAGTAATTTTAGTTGAAGAAAATCAACCGCCATTAAAGTGGTCAATGGCCAGAATAACTTCACTCCATCCCGGAACAGACAACATTGTGAGGGTCGTGTCCGTTAAACTGCCAAACGGGAATATAGTAAAAAGATCCGTTGCAAAGATTTGTTTATTTCCAAGCGAGGAATTGCAGTGAATAATTTTAGATTTTAGTAACTGTTTTTAAAATTTGAAAGGCACCTTTCAAGGTGGCCGGCTTTATGTTGAGTTTATTTTTCCTTATTTTGTAAAAAAGGCACAAATTACCCGCCTATTAAAAATACTGTCAATGTGAATTTTAAGAATTTTGTAAGTTGTCAATAATAACGTCGAAAATATATATTGCACAGCATTTTTGTTATTTCTCAGCAATTATTTCTCGTCAGATAATAAATATCCATATTTAATAAATATCCTGGATTTAAAATTTAATCTGCTTTTATGCAACCCACTAATGATGGTAAAAAACTAGTAAGTTTAATATATTTTAAAAACGTGCGGAAAAGTAACTTTTACGTACTGTGTGCGGAATAGTAACTTTCCCGCACGATATTTTTCCTCACGCTCTAAATAACTAAAAATTATAACGATACTAAAAACAATGCAGAAAAGTAACTTTACCACACTGAATGCAGGAAAAAAATAATGCTGAAAAGTGCACTTTTCCCCATAATCGTAGGAAAAGAACATAATGTGTCTTTAAACTTATTCGAAAACCTAACAGTTTTTGAGATAGGTACCTACATGCAATAACTGAAAAGATCAAAATGGCGGCTACTTTTTGGCAATTTGCTATTGTCAAAATCTACGGGAGTTTTAGTATGCCATTTAGGGCCATATTATTAGTTAAACCTATATTCCGACAACTTGCCTACACTATAAAAGCGTGAAGGCGCCTAAATCTTGCTGGCAGTTGCTGCCCTAGTTGTCCCAGTAGCTACGCCGCTGGTATTTACCTTTCAGAGTAGACAAATAGGTCCTATTTATCAACATGGGGCCGCAGATACTTTGTTTCAAAGATACAGGGTGTTACAAATTACAGTCAGTAAAAAAAATTTGACACTATAGCATGTATTAGATTTTTTACGGATTTATTTTAAGTTTTGTCTGTTGACAGACTCGTTAACAGAGATTGATAAAATTGCATCTCCTAAACGAAGCCGAAATCCAAAACATATTAAACAGTGCATTTTATTAGTCTTTTAAATTTCTTTGTGCTATCAAAAAATTGAAAAGTTAGTGGCGTACATATTTTTGTTAAAAATTATTAAAGCACTTTTATTACTAAAATATATACTTTCAAAATTTCATTCCAATCGTCAAAATCGTTTCAGAAATATTTTGAAAGAACCGAAAAAAAATTAAAAATTTAACACCATATATTTTTTAAACAAAATATCTGCGGATTCACGTCTTATTTTTGGGTAAAGAATCACCCAACAAGTGATGCCACAATATGTTTTTTTAGCACAGGTACATCTAATTTATTTTTACGCCCCTCAGTTGAAAGAAGTAACTTGGTTTGAAATTTTTATTAAAAAAAAAAGTTAATGGTGATGGCACCGAAAAGAGACAAAACGTAAACTTTAACATCACAGGATTAGGTATAAGAAAACCATATCATTTCAAATCAAGAAATTCCAATAGTACCTATTTTTAAAGGTGCTAAACAAAATTAAAGATAAATAATAAATAGGTACCCCCATTTTTGTTTTTATAGCTGTACCTGATGTTAAATTAAAAACATAGCATTAAGTACCTACACATCTAACATTTTTAAACGCCCATCTAACAGAATTTTATTTCCCGCAATATAAAAAAAAATATTTGGAGTAATAGAGCAATGAATCCAAAAAAATTTATTTTAAAAATATAACTTATTAGGATTCTTAATTCCATAGTTCAAATTAATAAAATTGAAATCAAAAAAATATTATTAATAACCGGTTAAACAAACAAAACGACCTAATCGTAAATATTACGTATTTATTTACATAACTAAAGACATCTACACCGCGCAAAACCAAGATATCACGAGAATACACATAACAATTCAAAAACAAACAAATCCGACAAAATTACTCACCTTCTCATTCAACTTTCACCCGAACGAAACAACAAATCAACTATCTTCACAAACCACGTGTTTTCATATATTTGTTTTCCAAACAAACACGACCAACAAGTCACATAACGGATAACGGAAGAATCCCGCGGCCAACTGAGACTGGGCCTTTAATGATTTATTAGATAATAAACTAAACTAAAATTGTCTGCGACATGCAGGGGCCTTCTCTCCTGCTAACATTTCCAGTATAAAGTGTGATGCGATGATGATCTAATAAACAACTGTGTGTAGCGACTAGGCCGTGTATCATTTGTCGTAACCGAAAAACAGGAAAGCGGTTTGTCTGTGATCATCTGATTCGGCCTGGCATCGATTCACGGTGAATATGCGCTGCAGGAAAGGTGAAGCAGTGCTACGAGGGGTTTTCGATAAATATATGCAACAGGTGTCGACTGAATTCATGCGGAAATTATTTATTTCCTAGGATCACATTTCTTCTATACACCTTCTATATTCAATAAAGAAAAATTTAGGGGGCCTTCAAGTATTACCTTAGCAAGCTTACGGGGCGAAGGAATACAACTTTTTTTTATTTTTACAAAATTACAAAATAATGAAAATGTTTTCAAAATGATGTTTTTAATGTACGAGGATGTATTATTGATATCTAGTAGATTATAGCTCTCAGAAAGTCTAGATACCGCATCGTGAAAAAATTTTGACCCGCATTAGACATTCCAAACAAATGAATTGCCAATGGGAAGGTTTGGTATATCTAACGGTTGCGACATACGATGTATTTTATCTACAATACGTAAAATCATGAATAATGGATTACATTTAAATATTTTATGTCGAATACAATAAAAATATTATTTAAAAAAAAAACACTTATATACGAGACCTTCCCACTAGGTCGTTGGAATGCCTAATATGATAAGCGCCATGATCAGTAAATTTTGAATTGGAACTACTGACAAGACAGAATCGGCGGAAGTTTAGTAATAACCTTAAGTTCAAGTTCAACGCGTTGTCAGTTGTCAATGACAAGTGGTGGCGACTTTTTTATTACAAAAAATACAGCTCTGAACGATAATATTTTCAGAAAGTGTTTTAAAAAATGGGTACAGAGTATGGTAAAGAATGGTGGAAAGCCTATAGTTTGTTTTACTTTTAATGCATAATATTTTAATGAGTGATATTTAACAAATATTTAAAAGTTTCCACTTTACACCATTTTTTATAGTATTTAGAAGCTAAAACGCAAAATACACTCTTATTTTTGCTCTAATTATTTCAGGAAACTTGCGTTAAGATTCAAAAATGTTCTGGCGCCAATTTGCAACCGTGCTAATTCGATACATACGTTTTATTAAACTCATCGTGTAACGTATTTGTTGACATTAAGAGATAGAAATTTAATGTGAAGTCTTGTATTACTTCGAATGAATAATCGTTTTGTAACCTAAGAAAAAATTGAGTTAGGTCTTAAGAACAGCGTTCGACGTTTATGATCAATTTTATTATCTGTTGTGTTGTTTATTTTGGTCTTCTAGTAAATGTTTGATTTAAAACTTTTTTTTAGTTTAGTCGTTTAGTGTTTTATCTTAATAAAAAACATTTGTAGTTTGGTGTTACATTTTTACAGGATTTCCAAAATGTCTTGTTGTTTTGTACTTGGATGTAACAATGCATTTTACGTGTATGTGTAAGTTTTTACAAATATTTGTATATTTACAAAATCAAATAATTTGTATGTTTTATTGTAGTATATCAAAGATTTTAGGAAAGAATGGCTGATAGACTGGAGACCATCGGATCATTTTGTGACCTGAGTATAAGTCCAGAAAATTAGGGGTATACTGGCTGAAACCGCAAATGTGTTTTTGGCTCCTTATTAGTGACCTCTCCTATTGTACAATTTTTCCAATACAAGTTCCATGATCCTTTGAACTTGGCTGCACCGTACTGATCAGAAAAACGTGTTAGGTACTTATTTTTACTTTGTTTATTTGGAAAATGCCCACTATTACTGTATTGATAAAACTTTTTCTTTTGTTGATAATTTTTTCAGAATATGGTTTTGTCTTAATTTATTTGCCCATGTACAACCCTTAAGGTTACTTGTATTTATTTAAATTATTTATATACAACTTACTTAATTTATGCCATTGTAATTTAGTTATAACCTTAGATTAAAGCCAAAGTAACCCACCAATTGAAAATCATTGTTGCACGACGCCACCCGAATTGCTCCGATTTCCATTCAGCGATCACCTCCACCTGAGTTTAATCACCATTGACAGCTGTTTTTTGATTTATTTGTTGGTATTTTAGCAATTTAAAGTGTTCTAGTTATTCAATTTCAAGTTCAAAATGTCACGATGTATCTTGAAAAATTGTATGTACTTATAATACAAGTACTACTGTTATGAATATATTCGTTTTCAGCGGTAAATATTTATTAACGTTTTGACATAAAGCGCCATGATTCTCTGGGCTGAATACTTCAGATCCGCATTAAGGGGTTTCAATAAATATTAAGCATCAGAAATCAGATATCATATTACTTACATAAATTTACAAAAGGGTAAAATTTTGAACATTTAATTTAAATAAATAGTAAATAGGCATTATTGCTAACGAAATTTGGTATTTAAAAAGTAGTTTTATAAGAATGTTTTCTAAAGGTAGTTTTTAGCCCTTTTTGGTAGATAAATAAGAGGTAAAGAATCATAGTTGCTAGCTAAATTTTATTTTTATAAGGTATTTTTATAAGACTATTAGATGAAATACAGGATGACCTACTTAAAATTTCAAGGTTCATCTTATTTGCGGTCAAATCGAAAGTGACATTGAATTTTAAGTCTTAAAACAAAGTAATCTAGTATAAGCAAAAAAAAATACTAAAGTTACAGGAGTTAGGTCCGATTCCACCGTTGTGTTAAACGGAGATTAAAATGACAGTGTTAATGTAAAAATGTCATTTTAAACTTCGTTTAACACAACGGTGGAATCGACCCTTAGTCACGTTAATAAAATGTTACATTACAAACCCCTAAACAACTCGAACATAATTTTCGTTTACTAAAAAAAATCCAAAATTTATCAATATTTATTTATTATACAATCGAATGCGATTTCAAAGATAACTGGATCAAAAAATCCGAATCTCTAAATTTTGGAGCTAAATGCTCAGATAAAAGCAAGCGACCGATAGGGGTTACAAAAATAATCGATTTATCGATAATTCTGATATTTTTTAATGAAAATCGATTTATCCGCTGTTTTTAATAAATTATTTTCGTTTTTTTTTAAGATAATGTATTAATCGATTTTAAAGGAAATACAAAAAAGTAGATTTATTCAAAATAATCGATTTATCGTTTAATCGGTTTTTTAATTATTTGATTATTTTCGATTTTTCAAAGATATATGAAAATAATCGATTGGATATAATCGGTTATTTTACATAATCGATATTTTGGTTATTTTTTTAAAATTATCGATTTATTGGATAATCAGCTTTTTAATAATCAATTATTTTCGATAATCGAATAATCAATTTCAAATAAAAGGAAATATGAAAAAAGGATTATTAGAAAATAATAGATAATTCGTTCTATTTTTTGGAAAATCGATTTATCATAGAATCGGCTTCTTAATTAATTGGTTATTTTCGATTAGGCGATTATTTTGGAATTATTGATTATTTTTGGTATTTCAAAGATAATCGAATTATCGATTTTAAAGGAAATACAATAAAAATAGATTATTGATAATAATCGATTGATCGAAAATTATCGATTATTTAAAATAATCGATCATTCTGTTTTTTTTTGAAAATCGATTTGTCAGTTAATCGACTTTTTAATTAATCGATTATTTTTGAATTACAATAAAATAGATTATTGGTAATAATCGATTTATCATAGAATCGGCTTCTTATTTAATTGATTATTTTCGATTAGGCGATTATTTTGGAATTATCGATTATTTTCGGTATTTCAAAGATAATCGAATTAACGATTTTAAAGGAAATACAATAAAAATAGATTATTGATAATAATCGATTGATCGAAAATAATCAATTATTTAAAATAATCGATCATTCTGTTTTTTTTAAATCGATTTATCAGTTAATCGACTTTTTAATTAATCGATTATTTTTAATTAATCGATTATTTTTAATTAATCGATTATTTTCGATTTTTCAAAGATTATCGAATAATTTGTTTCCATGGACGAAAAAAAAATGGTTTATTTGAAAATAATCGATTATTTAAAATAAACGATAATTCTATTTATATTATATTTTGTAAACACTGATTTATCGGTTAATTGGCTTTTTAATTAATCGATTATTTTTGATTTTGACAAAAAATATATTGTTTGAAAATAATCTATTGATCGAAAATAATCGATTATTTTCAATGATCGATAATTTATTTCGATAATCACTCATCCCTAGCGACCAAATGACTTTTAACAGATTTAAATTTTAAAATGTTATCTGGTTTCAGACATATGCATTTCTAGAGTTTTATGTGACTCATCCTTTATAATAATTAATATTCTTAAAGAAAGAAGCCTTAATATACTTTTTTCTGAGGTTACAATACAAAACAGCATTTTCTCATTTTGACTAATTTTTAATAATATGTAATAGCCGTAGAAAAAATATAATGTTCAACTCATAAGGGTAGATTTGCAGTATTAGCCTGCGCACATGCTATTTTTATAATACTCGTAGACAATGAGTAACATTTTTTGCTCTATTAACAATATATTCTATTTCAACATTTTACTGTAATCTCTTGCAGAAAAGTCCGTAGTAAATAAACGCTAACGAAATATTCTATAAAAAGTCTTCTCTTTACATAAAATGTCGTGGCATCTGTTTGATATTAAAAAATCATGTTAATTTTATTTCATAATACAAAATTCGATTAAACACCTTTTAAATAAACCTAATAGTTCATTATGATGCTAATAAACAAAGTCCGGTCCCTGTCACAGAGTTCGGGTCGCCGCGTGTCGCCGCCCAGTTCCCCCACTCCGTTAACCCTTCTTTAGAAATTGGCAACATTTGCGCAGGTTTAAAACCGGTGTATGTTATATCTCTGGTCTCTTTTATCTAAGATTTTTATATAGCTTATAAAAATTTAAGCAATATGTATTGTGTCCTTCACTAGTCATATTACAAGTTTATTGTCACTTCAGCCATGATGAAATATTTGCTGAAGAAAGATAATCACAAACAAACTCTTTCTATGTACCATACTGGTAACATTAATTTAAGACTTTGAATGTATATTGTTAAACTAGACCTTTGGATATTCGGTGAAATAACTTATGAAACAAATTTTAATTTTTTTTGCATTAAAAAAAAATATCAAATATCAAAATATCGATACCTTTTTGCCAGACTGACATAAGTGACATTTGTTTAAATGGCACTTACGATAGTCTGGCAAAAAGGTATAGATATAGTGAATTGTGTAAAGAAACAATAGTAATTTATTAAATTGTATTTTACTGACTTGTTATAAGACGTTTCTTTAGTTTTGTGCAAAATATAGAATTACCGCAAAATTAGCGGTACGTCGCATCAAAAGGATAGCCATGGTCTCGGCGTTCGCTATCCGACAAGTTTAAACTTCAAACGGTCATATTATTACAAATTGAATCGCTTGATAGTGTTCATCGGCATAGATTTTTAATAACCGTATTCAGCAAGCTCTGTGTACACGTGGTTTTTCAGACTTCTTCAGTAATTTATTTAGTAAGTACGTTCCTAAATTAAGAAAATTCTATCACTGTGTTCTTTTAAATGGTGAGAAATTTAGTTGAGTCGAACAACGATTTGTCGATTCATTCAAAGAAAGAGAAAAAATTGGGAAAACATTTCAAAAAAAATTTGGCCACGTTTTCGCGAACTATTGCAGATTTGCAATGCGACCTATGACATTCGAAATATAACCGAAAATTAAACATTTTTTGTACTTAGAAAATTGCTCGTAAAACGAGTGGTTTTCTCTTAAATCCAACATTTTCCCTTTTTTTTTCGAGAAAAACCCAGATAGCACAGGACGTCCCATGGACGTCCTGATTTGGTCCCTTGTTGGTCCGGTTGGTGTCGGACCTAAATAGGACGTCCACTGGACTTCCGATTACAGTGAACACTAGGACGTCCTTCGGACGTCCTTTATGTCCCTGAAGGACGTCTTTTAGACGTCCATAAGACGTCCGTGTGCTATGTGGGAACAAGCACACTGTCGATTTTTTCGTAATTTGGGCACTTTACAGACTGAAAATATATAAGAATCAGTAAGTTTAATGAGAAACAAGCTTACTTTCTCTCCCAATTGCCAGAAAACGCCCCTTTTCTCGAGAAAATTCGAGTAGCTTCAATTCTCGCGGAATTACCGATCTTTGCACACGTGCGCTTAGAAAACAGTGGATGCTAGAAAAAATGTATATGCCACAGTTTTTCTTGTCTTTTTTCTCTTTCATCTGATGAAAACAGTTTTCTATTCAGATAATTAGTTTTCGAGTTATTTAAGAAAAAAGTACGAGAAATCAAGAAAAAATTGTTTTGTAATTTTTTCAAAAAGTATTGCAGATTTCGCCACCCAACCCGTCTCATTCGAAACGTAACTAGAAAATACGTATTTTTGTCATGCATATATATCTTCTCCCATTTCAAGTTTTCTTGTAAATAATAATAATAACCAAGTTGGAACTTACACTTGGGCTTTGGATTAAATTTCCTAACATTTTTAAAGTATACGTTTTTGTGTATTTTTTGTGCTCTTTCCGATGCCGAAGTTAGTTTTTTCAGATATATTTTTTTGTTAGATGTTTTCGGAAAACCCGGAGAAAATCATATGGTGAAAAAAACTAAAAAAAAAAACTACGCCTTCCGGTTTCCTGCAAATTTCCGAAAAATTATGACTGATTTCGCCGCGGGACTTATTTTATTTGAGAGCCAACAAAAAAATACGCAACTTCTTTTATGGGCACATATGTCTAACATTTATAATTTCGCCACAAATTCATCGCAAATTTCATGTCCATGGTTCTGATCAAAGAAACGAAAAAACAACTTTTTGATAATTAGCATTTTTACCATGGAAAATTCCGGAAAACCCGGTTTTTCCTAATTTAAAAAAAATTGAACAATTGGTTTTTTTCGGAAAGATCACATCAAAATACATAAGGTCCACTTTGTTTCATCCAATTAAAAATTAATGTAAGCTCGAAGGGCCTTTTTTCGTTATTTAATTGGACTATAAAGGTGTATACTAAAATTTTTAAGATTGGTGTAACTCGTTTACAGAAAATGTACCTTTGGCATATTTTAATGAACTTAGCCATAAATATAAAGCATCGTTTCTATGGACTTTCTACTCCTTACTAAGAAGCATACTCAACATAAATAATGGAATTAATATAAAAAAATATTCAAAATTACGTGCGTTCTATCTATCTGAATTAGGGCGTAGTTCAAAGCCCACTTGTACTGAAGCTCTAGGCTTATTGTACCCCTCACAGTTTCTATCCCATCAGATTGATTTTCTTGATGAATTCAAGAATATGTCTGATAGGCGCTTACGCGATTTCTTCAGGTTCCGGATATTGTACCCCGAAGTACCATTCCCGTTCCCATTTAAGGTTCCGGCTATGGCATAGTATGTGAATAGGAGTGTCGTCCTCCTCTTCACATATTCTACATAGGGAGTCATCAGATATCCCTAAGAGATTTAGGTGTCTTCTAAGGCCGCAGTGTCCCGTAAGGAGCCCTATTACGGCCTTGAGTTCGCGTTTCTTAAGCGTCAATCAGAGAAACATATAGCTAAAAAGGCAAGAACATTTACTCCAGAACAACTTAATAATTTCATAAATAAAGCTCCTGATGAGAAATATCTGGCGACAAAGGTAATAGTATTTACAAAGATTCAAACGTTTTTATCATCTAGTCAATTATATAATTCTTTCTCGATACTTGTATCTTAGAATTTATTGCTATAGTCGTAGATAAAGTATAGTATTCAACTTGCGGTAATGGTCATAACCGCTCGTTAAATAATATACTATTAAAAACTGTGATAAATTTATTTAATTTTTTATTATTATTATTATTATTACGATACCGCTGGCCACTATGCATCTCTGGTTATATCTGGTATTGCTTCTAGTTGAAGCGTTGTCGGCGAAAATAGAAATACGGGGCAAGTGTGAATCTGCTGTGGTCGCTGTATGTCGTTTTTTCGAGATCAAAAGCATGCCGCGGCCACCTGCTACCTTTAAACGGCGTCTCTACAGGGCACTATCAATACCAAGCCATACCAAGAGTATATTGGTTTCGCCTAGTGAATATATAATGCCAATATAAGGGTAAATACTTATATATGTAAGCATTTGAAACTTGTGGAGCAAAAGTGGTCCAATTGTGAGGATTTAGTATTAAGCTAATTCATCAAAATTAGGTATATTTGGCAAATTATGAAAGTAACAACTCTTAAATTTTAGTTGATTTTTTTTGTTAAAAGCACTACTAACAAAATATGGGACCACCATTGACGCGGTATTTTCCAGATATTTAGAGGATATCAAGTCACAAACTTATGTTTCTTATTTCAGTTACCATAAACCTATAGGTTCAATAATAAAAATTGCTGAATAACCTACATGTATTGTAGGATAATAAAAATATTTTAAACAATATTAACTTCTCACTTATTCAATAAAAGAAAAAAAATTGTTTTCTTATCGGTCACCACGCTCAAAAAGTGTAACTTGAATTAATATCAAAGAAAAAACTTGAATTAATATCAAAGAAAAAAAAGTACTGCATAAATAAAATAAATAAATAATTATAATTGCACAAGTTGATAAAAAATGCTATGCAATAGCTTTACCGCGGTAGTCCCCGAGTGCCACACGTATTTTTTTTTTTATTATATGAAGATTATTTTGTACCTATGTACTTACCGTGATAAGACGACAAAATTAAAAACGTTCTGTTGCAATAAACCCTGTCAAAAATGCCTGCTGTCGAACGGACAAGCTACAGGTACTGTTTTTAAGATGCATCAAATAAACTAAAGTTTTTCTTTTAATAAAACAACGATTAAAATACAAACATTTATTAAAAAATTAAAAGTAAAAACACTAATACTGAACCATATTTAATTATCTAAAAATTAAAACTAAGATCCTTAAAAAGATAAACTTATAATATGTATCACATAAATTGATAATTACATTTATTGTGTTACCTGCTTGAATTTATTTATTACCAGAAACAAATTCGGTACCCTACTAGAGTCTACGTCCCAACCGCAACTTGGGTACCCACGGTGTTGCCAAATGCCAATACGTCAATTTGTAAATTAAATTTGTTTGGTTATGTTTTGTTAAACTTAGTATTTGTACATCCTTCATGTGATAAAAGTGAAATACGAGAAATTCAACATGGAATTTGTTTGTGATGAATGCAAACATACTTTTAAGCTTAACGTGAGTGAAATCCTCTTCCCGGCCAACTGACACAGATCAAAGAATAGGCATTCTTGCTTCTCAGCTTAATATCGCTACTTATACCAAATAAACTTAAGTACCTATTGATTTTTTTAATAAACAACAATTAATTAAATTGCATATTATTCTGAAATATGTTCACAAATATTGGTAAAAGTATCTTTTGTATTGCCACCATATATTTCGTACCACATGAAATGGTCTATAACCGATTGTACAATCTATTTTTCTATGATACAATGAGAAACAACACAGCCGAAGTAAATAACAAATGTAACTTACAAATTAACGCATTGGCATTTGGCAACACCGCGGGAACCCGAGTTGCGGTTGGGACGTAGACAAAACTGGTACCCTCGCAGTGTACACTAAAGAATAATATAATTTTAACTTGAGAAAAAAAATTCAACTAGTAGATGATGGAAAAAAAAATAAAGATTCAGAAAAAATAAACCTTTAATTGTAAATTTGAAAAATAAAGATAAATTCTCGATACGAGACTTTTTCATTACTTCTATCGGCCGATATATCGTCGTTAACGATATCGTTACAGCGTATAAGCCTATATGCTTATTATCGTCATACGCCGTTTTCTAGTTATAAACCGATTATCGCCGTAAATCGAATATCGTTACAAGACTATTATCGTCATATGCGGTTTTAAAAATTTAAAAATAATCACTATTAACAGATGAAAAACAATATTTCACAAAAACTTTTTTTTTTAATGATAAACAAAAAATCTCGTTATGGGACAATTTTATTAAGGACCGATATGCCGTTATATCTGCATTTGTGATATCGGTATCGCGTATAGGCCGATTATCGTTATAATTCGATTGTCGTTATAAGTCAATTATCGTTATAAACAGATTATTTTAAGCCGATTATAACTATATGCCGATTACTGTTATATGCCAATTATCGTCATAGACCGATTATCGATATAATTCAGGATTTTAACTTTTAAAATAAAAAATACACTGGTAACAAATTTCGATAAATATATTTTTATTACTTCCATCGGCTGGTATACCGATATATCGGCGTATGATATTGGTATTGCGTATAAGTCGATTATCTATATAATTCTATTATCATTATAAGTCGATCATCGTTATAAACATATAGTTTTAAAATAAAAATATATACTCGTAATAGATGAAAAACAAAAAGACCGACCACAAAAATGTAAATGTTTAATTTCAAATATCGGCGATTACAATATCGATGTCGTATACGCTGATTATCGTTACAGATTATTGTTTAAGGCCGATTATCGCTAGTACAATTTTCGTTGAAGGCCGATTACCGATATCATTCAAAATTTTAATTTTCAAATTAAAAACTCACTAGTAAGAATAATAAAATAAAAATTTCGATAAAAAAAATTTATTACTTCCATCGGCGTATGATATTGGTATCTCGTATCTATTATCGATATAATTCTATTAACCATCGTTATAAATCTATTGTTTTAGGCCGATTATCGATTATCATCATAGGTTGATTATCAATAATTCAAAATAAAAAAAAAATACTGGTGATAAGAGAAAAACAAAAATATGAATCCACAAAAATGTCAATTTTTAATTTCAAATATAGGCGTTTACGATATTGATATTTCGAAATCTAGGACAATTTTTCGAACGACAGGTTTTTGATGGACAATTTTTCGAATGGACAGTTATTCGAACAGATGGTTCTTCAAACGGCCAGTTTTTCAAAGAGCCAATTGTTCGAACAGACCATTTTTCGAAAACGTTATTGGGGAATGATAAAGTGTAGGTAATTTAAACAAAAAACACTCGGTGTCGCACCTGAAATTCCATTTATTTTATTTTTTTATAAAAAAAAAATTTGAAAACGGTGTTATGTTTCCAGAATCGAAAACTAGAAATGGTTCACCTTTTGTGGTGGTTCTAAAAGAATCAGGTAGATACCAACTCATTTACACTTTTCAGCTGTGTGATTTCCATGTTTTCTTTCACTCTTTCCCTGTGTATTGTCCACTTTAAACTATTTATTTTACTTAGTTTGGCTGCTGTTAGTTTGTCCACTTCACTTGATAGTGCCGATACTAGGTAGTGTGGAGTGTTTCTTGTTGTCCTAGCATTGTCCTTCAGTTTATTCTTAAAACGTATGGCATCTACTTCTGCTGCATCCGTGGGGTAGTTGTGGAAAGTCTCTTTGCAAACATCGTCATGGCCTGTAATTGCTCGCGATTTACATTTTTTAGGCAAAATGAACTCACACTTCCAATATATTTTTTCATCAACGGCTTTGTCTTTAACGAATAAAAATCCGTTGAAAATAACTTTTTTTCACTAAATTTAATGTAAGCGTCTAAAATGGTTGGAATAATAATTTTCTGCTTATTTATTAGATGGATGGCATTTAATCTGAACCATAAAACCCTTATTTAAAAGATTACAATTTCTCAAAACTAAATTTATTATGTATTATAATACTAATTAAAATTAAATTATATAAAATAAAACCAACTTATTTGGAAAAATTGTCTATTCGAAGAATTATATATTCTAAAAATTGTCTTTTCGAATAACTGTCCATTCGAATAAATGTAATTCGAAGAACTGTCGTTTGAACAATTATCATGCGGAAAACTATCCAGATACCCATATTTCGTATATGCTGATTATTATCGTTCTAAACGGGTTATTCTTTAAGGCCGATTATCGCTAGTCCTATTATTGTCATAGGACGATTACCGATATCATTCAAAATTATTTTACCTTTTTAAATAAAAAATGTCACTGGTAAACATTTTTAGTTTTTAAATGCAAAATAAGATAAAAATCTCGATTCGATACATTTTTATTACTTCCATCGTCTGATATGCCGATATATCGGCGTTTAAGATGTCGGTATCACGTATGATTCCTATTATCGTTATAAACCGATTAACGTTATTAGACTATTATCATTATATGCCGATTATCGTAATAAGCCTATTTTCGCTACATACCGATTATCGTCATCGGCAAATTATCGAAATCAGTCAAAATTTTCATTTATCATCAACAGCATCGAGACGTTCTAAGCGATGAATTTCATTTAAAGTAGAAATATTTACAGAAACACCATCATCTACTTTAACAGTTTAAAGGTCCATACGAAGTCTTGATTACATCTAAATTACTCAAAGACGTCTCTAACGTTAATGATGATTGTGAAACATCTTCGTCAATTTTCATTGGTTCTACGCTGTCAGAAGAAAAGTCTGCAGCTACAGGTACGTTTGAAGAACAAATATACGGCTCTAAAGTTCCAGTGTTGTCTGCATTTAACAGTAAAGACGAGTCTGAAATTACTACATCATTGTCAATTCCTATAGATTCAAAAGAAACTGCAGTGTCATCTACGTGCGTCGATTCGGATGTATTTGAAGTGCGAATTACGTTTAAAGAACATATAGAATTCTCTACAACAGAACTATTGTTTGATTCCGAATCAATTTCATCTTCATCAATTTCTATTATAGATCCAGATGGTTCTAAATCTTGAGTTTCATTTAAAGAAACGTCTTCGATAATCTCGTTTACAACTACTTCTGAAGATGTAGATGGTTCTGAAACTGCAGCAACATGGAACAAGTCAACTAAATGCTGCAAAGTAACGCGACTTTTTTCCCAATGTTCAGCGTTTGAAGTCGTAGCCTGATGAATATTCTCCTCGATGGTGTTGGTTATCAGGAATTTGTGCACGAACGTTGCCCTAAAAATTAAGATCGTTTGAAAGTGATGCAAATAAATCAAAATCGAATTTTTTTTAATTGCTTTTATCCTTGTACACCAATATTTTTTACTTTTTTAGAAGGTTTTTAAACTTTTTAAAGCATTTTTTAAATTTATTTAACTTTTTGAAACACTAATTTTTGAAAAAAAATATTTTTAAAAAACTTTTAAACTTTTCTTTTTATACAGATTTTAAACTTTTTTTTTTTTGAACAAATTCGTTATAACACAAAAATAGTGACACAACTCAAAAACATAGATTTTCGAGGACATCCATTTTAAAATTTCCTGTATGGCTAATAAATATTAGTGTTCACCTTGTATTCATTAAAAAACCCTCTCTTTTGAGTTATGACGATATTCCAGAAAACAATTTCGCACCATATTGATAATTACTTTTTTAACAATATTGTCCTAATTTCACTTTTATCACAGTTAAAAATATTGTTAGTTTATTTTTAATAAAACTGGCATATTTTGATTTGTCATTTTAGCCGAAAATGTATGATCTTGTCTCATTAAGTGTCGGAGCACAAATAGATTTGTGTCACTCTTTATCATCATAAACTTTGTAGTACGGCAAGAATGACACAACTGCTTACGCGTTCATTTTTTGAAGTAGCAAAATGTCGTTTTAATACACAAAAGTGTATGAGTATTTTGCTATACGTTTTCACAATAAAATCGAAAATTGAATTTTTTTGAGTTGTGTCACTAGTATTGTGCACCAAAATTTTTTACTTTTTAAAATAAAAATTACTTTTTTGAACCGTTTTTAACTTTTTTGAAAAAAAAATTCCTTTTTAAAAACTTTTCTGTTTTGAACGTTTTTTAAACTTTTTAAAACATTTTTAAACTTTTTAAAACATTTTTAAACTTTTCAATTGGACTTCATTTTTTTTAATCAAAACTCAATAAATTTGTATTTCTTCAATATAATTCGAACATCCAACACGACTACTCGTATGTTCAAATTTAGTTCAGTTTCCAGCGCGATATTAGTCGAATAAAGTATCTTATTATTACTTTATTAATTCTAGTCTTGTTCATAACTTACTTAGTTTGTCCAATACGACTAATTCTTCCAATAGCTTGTAATTCATCTGCAGGATTCAAAACTGGTTCAACTAAGATAACATGAGTAGCTTCGACGAGATTTAAGCCCTTTGATCCTAGATTTATAGGCAGAAGAAGGACCATAATCTTCTTGGAAGGATCCTAAAAATTACTATTTTATAAAAAAAATTGCCAAGAACAAAACTAAATTTTTGGAGATTTATGTACCTAATGTATATAAAAAAGTAGAAAATAAGCTGGACATAAAGATAGTTGTCATATTGTTCCCCAAGGTTCTTCTTATTACCCGCTCTTATTAATGTATTTATTAATGAAAATAATAAAATTAATAAAAAAATGTAGATAACAAGTTACAAATACCAAATTCTTATGAGGAACCCAAATTACTTCAAATGGTAATAACTCTTAGCCTATAACAAATTGAATGCGTTATAAGGAATACGGAATTTTCAACATGGAAAATTTACCTTACCATTATGTTGAACAAGGTATAATAGGAACATGCTCATATCAGGTCTAAACCGCTGTCGCTGGTCGCGCATAAATCAGTGTCGAATGTATGTAGTGGGCGAACAGAAGTCAAAGTCGTATCCATGTTTGCTGACAGAGGTTGCTCACTGTTAGGTGCATGTTTCTAATTTTGTTCAACTCATTGTAAGGTATACTTTACGTGTTGTTCGTACCAGTACATTAAAAAAATAAAGGTTATTGAATATTTTAGAACCATTTCACTTACTTTAAAACTGGTAATCCTCGAATCCAGAGTTCCAGATTGGCCCAGCTCGCAAGAAATTGAATTTTCATTTAAAGCATTTTTTAAACTTTTCAAAATAGTTATCCAACTGGAAAACAGCAACACTTTGACATCGGGATTTTCGTCTTTCAAACCCAGTAAAACTCGTATGACTGCTTCGATTTTTGTCGAATAATTTCCCTTGATCGTTTTGGCGTCGTTGTCGTCTGTAGTGTTGCCGCCAGCTTTTATGTATGATACGTCTTGGTATTTTTGTTTATTTCGACAAATCGAGCATTGAATATGATCACCAGCTGACTAATAAAAGAAAAAATATAAATCACAATAGTGACGCAATGTAGGGTCGGTGTTTGTTTTATAAGTTTCCAGGTATACAGTGTGATTCCAAAGATGATACTTATTTTCAAACTATGTATATAAGTCATTAAAATAAACAAATTTTCAAATAATTTATAAAAAAAAAATAAAAAATTAAATAAAAAATTTAAAGAAAATAAATTAAAAATTAGGTATGGTGGCCACGCAACTGGTACATTTCGATTAATGACAGGTCCTATTTGGATTTTTGAAATCAATAAAACCCAGTATTTTTATATTTTTTTATTGTGGTCTCACACCTGTCTATTTCGACTAACGATAGGCCCGATTTGTATTTTTAATTCTATAAATCCTTATTTGAAATTTTTTGCAATATTTAGAAATGTGGAAATATAATCCCCAATTTCCCCTACGAAACTAAGAAATGAATCCCTGCATCCCCCAAGTAAAAATAAACTATTTGGATCAAATTTTGGAAAATCTACTAGACATAATTTCAAATTGACATTTATACTCAAACATCATGACCTACTTTCAGTTTTACGGAAAGCCATTAAGTTTGTTTTTAAATGGAACACACAACATAAATGATTTTTTGAATTTACGGTTTAAATTAAATACGAAAGTGTTGAAAACAGAACTCGTCACTCCTTAGTCACTAGTGAAAACTTCGCGGCTTACGGGCTCATTGAAACTTGCGAGTTACATGGTGCAATTCCAGGAATAGTGCCAAGCCAGCTGCTAGATATCTAATATCGTCCAATCAGGACTTTTGTAGATTGCTTGTTTAATTGTTAACACATGTATTATCACTCTTAATTAAACTTACAAATATAATAGTAAAATATTGTTCTTTAATAAAAATAATTTTTAAAAACGCTTTTTCGAATTCTCAAATCGTTTCTGGCGCAGTCAGTAGGATTCATGCGGGTCGTGGAAAAACATTTTCGCAGTTTTCTTGACGCGAAAAAACTTTTCGGGACTTGGGTGTTTCAACATCGAAGTGCGAATCCAAAGAATCTACCTCTTCAGTGGACAACCCCTCAGTGGGTCATCGAGGACGCAAAAACTCAAAAAAGTGAAATTAGAGTCAGAAGAGGATCAACGTACTCCAGGCGAATACTATACGTGCTAAGTGCCTATTTGCCTTTCCTTACCCTCTGATTAAGGTTTCAAAATAGACAGTTGTTAAGAATATAAGTATGTTGATTATTCATATAATAAAAATATATCTAAGGATATTACAATAACTTTATGAATGAATTGGAAGAACTGCTAAATAACTTTAATAATCTTACTATTGAAAACGATAATAATTTAAGTAACGTTTCCGGAAATAAAGAATTTTTTGTGTCAGATTTATTTGATAATTTCAAAATGACACCTCATCCGATTCGACAAACTCAACGTTCTGTTAATTGGGATCATTTTAAATTAAAAATAGATAAAGTAGAAAACATTAAACACGGTGATAACAATATTTTGAATAAATTTATTTCGCATGCGATAAGATAATAGAAACTTATTTCATACCAGAAAAACTAATAGGGAAAGCGGAGGTTTTGGTTGAAAATCGAATGGAATTAATTAATTGGGAGGTTTTAAAAAATGCTTTAAAACAAGGGTTTTCTGAGATTTAGATTGTCTTTTACAAGGCCATTCAAAAATGAAAGTTTGTTAGATTTTTGTACTCGTCTCCAATTATTAGGAAGTAACATCGTTCAACGAAACAATAACGACATTACTTTAACAAGAGATGACAAATTATGTCAAATTAATCATTGTGAAAAGACGGCACTCAATACATTTATCGCAGGCTCAACTGGAGTCCTAAGAAACAACATGCATCTCAAGAAACCAGCATCTCAAGAAACCAGCATCTCTTGAGGATGCTATGGTTTATGTAAAAGATTATTAAAATTTAAGAAAGCCGAAATTATTAAAGAAAATGGTATCCTCCTGGAAACCGACAAATGGAAGTACCATAAAAATATTGCTCGTAGACCAAAAAATAATCAAAACGAACTTTTACAGGCACAACAGGAGTATGAGGCTGTTGATGATTCTGTAATACCTGCCTGTTCGAACGCAGAAGATATAATAGGTTTGTTCCAACCAAGAGTTTTGTACCGTTTCGAAACGGTACACGAGATCGTTCAACTAGATTGTTATGCGCCAACGCTAACCTGGCACTGTCTTGTGGATGGGATCACACTCTACCGGGATGGAACGAATTTATGTACCACTTTCAGTATGCTGTTTGACAATTTCAGTTGGCAGGAAGTAGGAATTACCTAAATAGTTATCACTTTTAACTCTATTTTCATTTAGAGCAAGTTCTAAATCGTCTTCACTAGACGATAAGTCCGAGAGAAAATCATCACCTTCTCCATCACTCATAATTAAATTAGGTACTACCCAAGAACAAACACCACCAAGTATTAAACCTTAAATCCAAACAAAAAAGACATGCCTTGCTCGTTTCAGTGTACGCAGTGCGCATGTCAACCCAAGCGATACCAACTTTTAGTCTGGTATCGAAAGGACCGTAAAGAAACCGATTCCCGAACGGTCTCATGTTTGGTTGGAACGCTAACCGGACGGTATAATGAATCGTCAATTCTCGGATGGAACGGACTTTATTGTCACTGGGATTCAAGAAATGGCTTTGAGTTACGCTGCGGCCAGGCGCAGAGTCACATGGCGCTAGTTTCGTCTGACATCGGCACGTTCATTGGTTGAAGACGAAGTTTTTGACAAGCGAAGCGTGAAGTGTCAGTATTAACAATTGATAATTTTTTGATTTTTTTTTCTGCTACGAAATTTATACAATTTATTAATATTAATTTTGTTTCAGCGATATTTGTCGTGATTTGTGTTGTTGTATTAAGTGCTTACTTATTTAATATAGAAAGCAAAACGTACAACAAACTCAGAAAAAGAGGATTAAAGGAGGAATTACTATGGCTGTCATCCAAGGGTCCTTGCCTACTTTTCCAGTGGGAAAAGCCTTTAAAATTCAAGTATAACAATTTTATATTTCAGTTTTTCCTTCTTTTAATGTAGGTGCCAATTTTGGCATAAGTTTGTAATAATTTTTCATATTTTTCAGTTAATAACCTCTAATATTATAATTCAACTAAGATCTTATGCTTTCCTATAAACACGATTCAAGAAGGGATCCTATAGCTGCCATCCAAGCCCTAGATAATAGTGTTCCAGTGGCAACAGCCTTTAAAATTCAAGTATAATAATTGAATGTTTCAATTTTTCTTCTTTTTCGAAGTAGGTGTCCATTTAAAATACAAATTTTTATTTCACTTGTTGATTTTAGCATTTATATACAGTATTTGCTATTGAACACTTTCCAATACGCTTAACTAAAGAGTTAGCATTAGTGCGATCAGAAAACAAATAATATAAATGTTGCCTTGTGTGCTGTGTAATATGAACAGGCACATCCCCACGTATCCGGCTGGCTACATTCATAGTATTCCATTCCTTCTCGCACTAATGCTCTTTGTAGTTTTCACTTGGATATTAGCAAAACGTATTGTAAAACATTCGATAGCCGACACTGTATTATCACAAACATCTCTTTATAACTAATGAATGATTTAATTTAATATAGTGTTTTTTTTTTCCTGATATGGCTAGAGTTATCCTCGACTTTAGAATAAATTAAATAAGTTACATAATTTTTCAAATAAAATATTTTATACAATTTTTTTTTTTTACAAGAGCCATATTTTTTTTTCAGATCTAACCTTTTTG
The DNA here is from genome assembly GCA_927349885.1 of Psylliodes chrysocephalus. Taxonomy (NCBI): domain Eukaryota; kingdom Metazoa; phylum Arthropoda; class Insecta; order Coleoptera; family Chrysomelidae; genus Psylliodes; species Psylliodes chrysocephalus. The sequence continues at coordinate 45,493,427 of OV651819.1, forward strand.
GATAAAAAATAAGTGATTCGCGTAAAATTGAAATAGTATATTATGCAACGATCATGTATTAATAGCCATTACATGAGAGTTGTATACACTATTTTTTCTACGACCAAGAAACTATTTCTATTCAAAACATTGCTTTATTTTTTAATACTTTTTTATACAAAAAATAATAAATAAAATATGAAAGAAAAATAAGTTCTTCGACTTAATTTTTATTCCTACACAATAACCAATATAACTATGATGACACATTTTTTTAAAAATAAGTGAGAGGTAACTATCTACCTTTTTGACTAATACAAAAGATTGAAACTCATAAAACACGAATCTCTTAGAAACTGTCAAACATTCTACAGACATAAAATATTGGGTTTGCCTACGTGTCTATTTAAAAATCTAGATTTCTATTGGTCAATTTTTCAGTTTCATAGTGTTATAATGAGTATTATTATGAAACTGAAAATTAGCATTTAATTAACAACTTAATAGTATAGGAGTAGTAAAAGTATTTACATGTTCTTTTAAATGTGTTGTTAATCCAAATGCTGCTCTTATTGTAATAGCTAATAATAAAAGAATTCGTATTATTTTTAGCTATCAAAATAAAAATGGCGCCTGGATTTACAGCTCGTTTAATGGAACATGCAATATACTTCTCAATTATTATTGCCGAGAATATATTTTAAAATTCTCGCCATTCCGCTGCTAGAAATTTACGATTTTGGCGGGAAATATATATTTCGCCTTAAAATTATATTTGAATTTACCGCCATATCGAGTTAGTTAAGCGGCCAGTCGCATTTAGCGCTGCAAACTTAGTATCTCTTTAATAAGTGAGATGCACTACTACAGGGGATATATTGTGTACCACTCTTAATTAAACCTTCAAATGTAATAGTCGTAAAATATTGTTCTTTAATAAAAATAAATAATTTTTAAAAAAGCTTTTTTGAATCCTCAAATTGTTTCTTGCATGTGAACATTCGCTGTTGTATTCATTTTCGTGTTTCACAGAAATATGCAGCGAGTCACCAATTGATTTAAAAATAAATCCTTTAGATAAAAAATTGATTTCTAAAGCGTGTTTTTAATGCAATTTTAAAACTTTAAAAAGAAGAAGCCCCGTATATACATATTGTTAAATTCTTTAAACTTTTGGACATGTTTTGAACTTTTTAACTTTGGACGTTTCATATACCAGTATATTTTTTTTTACGTTTTCATGAACAATTTTTTTGCACATTTTTTTTTAACTTAATAATGTATATATGTCTTGCGAGCCGTTTTCGACCAGTCCGGTCCTGTCTCCATTATCACTAGCTCGTCTGGCAGACCGACAACTTACGGGTTTATGATGGACAAGTAATGTAATTTTTAACAGACACGTTATTTGTGAACAAGTTGTTATTTCTGTGTGTTTATAAAATAACAGACCTGTTAAAAATAACACAGGTCGTCAATCATAACCCCCTTAAAGTTTCTAGAATTGTCCGCTGCCATCTAGAGTTTACCGGACGCAGTGACGACGGCAATACTTTCCCGTTCGAAAACCAGTGCAGTGCGTCGCATTTTTACATAAATTGTAGTTAAGTTTATAGACAGAATTTAATGAGTAAAGTTAAAGTGTCCATATAAATTAAGTGCTGATATATAAATTAGTATTTGAGTATATATAAATTAATTAAGTGTACTTATTGTGTACATAATAAGTGTACAAATAAATAAACGTCAAATTACCTGTTCCAGAAGAATTTGAATACACTCCAAACAATAACTGTGACCGCACGACAATATGCTCCAGTGCTGCTCCAAAGCATTCTTACAAATTGGACAAGGGTCGGGACTCTGACCTTCGTATTGTTGTTTTCTTAGGTTATCGAGATAACTTTGCGTTCCTAATAGTTTTTCCAATTTCACGGAATGTTGTTTGACGTCGTTGTCCAGCAACGCCATTTGATAACCAAGCTTAAAAAAATTAATGAATTTTCCTCCGGCTTCATTAAAACACTGAACTTTTATACTATTTATTTAGTTTACAAAATAGATTTACCTCATGAACGCTTAGCAAATGAATTGTTTCGGCTCTCGATTCAATTTTATAATTCAGATTTTTCAATGTAGAATTAACTTTAACGGTCTCGTTTTCCGTTTTCAATTGTAATCTGACTTTGCAAATATCTAATTCATCTTTGGCGCATATTTGTTGATCCAAAAACGTCCAGAGACGTCTTAGTTCCTGAAAACAAAGATCGATTCAGTCGGCATAATATTCTGGCCGGAACATAATAATCATACCTTAAATTCCTTTTTTATATTATCAATTATGGCTACGTGAATTTGTCCATCTTTTATAAACTCTGGTTTAGACTTTTTGGATTTCAGTACTACCAAAATAGCTAAAAAAAGTTTTGTTAATGGTTAGGGGATCATTAGGGTTTCATTTTGTAAGGCAAAAATGAAATGTAAAATTTTTGCAGACTCTGCTTACGCCCAGAGTCTCATGCCTAATTTCAAGAGTGTACAATATTTATAGAGGTTGCACAAAGTAATTAGTTTTGTAAAAATAGGTAAAATATACGATTTTTCAATGTTAATTTCTTTTTTGGAATCACTAGAAATCATATTAAAATTATATTAAAACTAAACATTAAGATTAATAGCTTTTGCTGCCCCTGTAATTATCATTTGAACCTAGTCCGGGTGAACTGTATTGAGTACCTTAAAATGGACCTTGTCCAGGAAAATGAAACACTGATGAAAAGTGCTTTTGTTTAAATAACTTACTAACGGGAACGTTTGCACTTTTTATTTACATATATACACTTCGCATTATATAAAACTGGTGTAAAACTGGTACACTAATTTTTTCCAATGTAAAACGAACTTGATTTTTAAACCAAAAATAAATGACGAGTGCCATACCTCCAGAATCTGTCCGGCCGCCTTATAATTTTTAAAAACCGGCCAAGTGCAAGTCAGACTCGCGCAAGAAAGGCTCCGCACCATCGTACAAGATTTAATACTATGTACAGGTTCTTTTTAAATACTTTATTAAGATCGGGCAAAAGAGCAAAAAAACACATGTCTATTAATTTTTAATTTATTTTTATTATTTGTTGATATAGCGGCAACAGAAATACACATTCTATGAAAATTTCCACTCTCTACCTATTAAAAGTTACTATGCACACTTTTTAAGTAGACTAAATTTGCAATTAAATGAGAATAATTTGGTTTTGGTAGGCCAAACAATTTATAAGAAACGGCTATTTAAAAGTTTGCAAAATTTCAAATAAAAAGGAAGTATTACTTTTTTTTAGTTTTCGACCATTTTTACCCCTATGGAGTGGGTATATGGGATAGTTACTTTTTTTAGTTATTAAAGTCCACCAAATTCCAAACAAAATGTGAGACCAATTATGTCAAGTTAAACCTGATAGTTCCTGAGATACAGCTGTTTAAAGTTGTTGAGGTAAGTAGGTATGTACTAGAAGGGTTTGCAAAATGAAGTACGCCCTGTTCGTGAAATAAGCATTATAATTTATTAAAATAAACATTTTACTAATTAAAACTTTAATATGAAAAATGTAATGAAACACCATATTGTATTTTATGTACAGCACAGTTGGGGAAATAGTTATTACTCGCATTTTTTGTATATTTTTGATGGACCAGGCTCGTGCTCTGAATCCACAGCAAACCTTTTGGGGACAGCTTGCTCAGAAAGGTCAGAATCGTCATTTGATGGCGTGTCATGAATGGTTCGTTAATGTCGTCACACATCAGTGGGTCAATTCTCGACTTTTATTCCCATGGGAAAATTTTATTTTCCCATGGGAATTCAGTTTTCGTATTCTCGACATAAGCGGTGGAATATTTTCCAATGAGAAGTATGGGAAAATATTCCCCTGCTTACGAGCATTGGAAATTGTGTTTTCCAATGGGAATTGTACTAGAGTTTGCGCATTAAAGTCGAAAATTTGACGAAAGACCACGCGAAAGTCTAAGAAATAACCAAAGATTATTGGATATCTTGGATTTTTAGTGAAATTGTAGTTAAAACATTTTTTTGGCGTATTTATAGATTTATATTATTTTATTTATGTAGGTATATTATTTTTAATTCTCTTTCACTAAGAAACTGTATAAACTGATTTTCCTAAATCATTTAGAAATTATGGAAGCTGCTAAGGGACTGACAAATAACACAAATTGAGTGTAGTAAATTTAATAAGACGTTTTCGAAAATTTTATTTTCGTTAATGAAAGAATTTCTTAGTTTCTCAAAACTTTCGTTGCTCTTCCATACAAAAGCTACCTTTTCTTTTTTCAACATGAGAAAAGAAAAACTAAGTATAACTCGACAAGTTTTAATTATTATACGTAATCGAATATTTTCACTTGTTCCTCGATCATGATAGCGATTGCTCGGCGGCACCTGCTCCAGCGCGGAGACTCGGCAGGTAATCGGATACCCAAAAACCACAACAAATACAAATAATTCCAACAGTAAATTTTAAAATATCTTTAATGTTATTGGTTGTTTCGAAATATTCGTGGACTTAATATCAGACATACGTGAAACTACTATTTCCATGGGAATGTCTATTCCGACACGTTCGAGAATTGCATAACCTATTACCATGGGAATAGAAGTAGTGGAATATTTTCCCATGGGAATAGTTATATTTGAGCCGTAGTGATTTTGCAAGTATGGACATATCTGGAAATAATTTCTCCAAAAGACGCATTACAGGGCCACACTGTTTTGTGGAGCAAATGTCCACTGTCTACAACTACGTGCGTATCATTCCTCTGATTCTCATTCAGACTCACAGGATTGAAGGCTGTGTAGAATCATAACTTTGTACCCTTCCTGATTCCATCTTCATTAAATAATGACATGGGAAATGGTGACAATTCATTTGTGAAAAAGTCCTTCAACTCTAAAAATAAAAACAAAACACACTATCAGTAAATATCTGCCAGACAACTAAAAAAAAAGTTGTAATACTTCCTTTTTTTTTAAATTTTGCAAACTATCTGGCCTACCAAAACCAAATTACATAATTGTTTACTTACCTCAACAAATTTGAACAGCTGCGTCTCAGGAAGTATCAGGTGCAAGTTGACATAATTGATCTCTTTTTGTTGAGAATTTGATTAACTTTAATAACTAAAAATATAACTTTTGTCAAAAACTAAAAAAAGTAATACTTCCTTTTTTTAAATTTTGCAAACTTTTAAATAGTCGTATTTTAAAAACTATTTGGCCTATCAAAACCAAATTATTCTCATTTAATTGAAAATTTAGTCTGCTTAAAAGTGTCCATCGTAACTTTTGCCGTAACGTAGGTCCTTGGCAGTAAAAATTTACCAATATCGAAAAAACTTTAATTAATTTTCAAGTATTTAACTGTGATCCGAAGGGCTTTCGAGGTGGAAAACATGGATTTGTCATTACCCATTTCATCACTACCAACTCTTAAAAAAATCAGAACTACCTATGATGTAAGGCAACACTTCTTTTTTGGTACGATTTCCACGTACTATGGTGCCTAGAGGATTACAAGAAAATAGTAATAATAATGGAGCTATGACAAGATATTGTCATAAATTCCTAATCTGACCCTGTATACGCACGCAATCAACTCGTGATCGAAGCAACGCTGGCGTGTGAAAACAGCCGGACCGCGTCTCGAAGGTACAAGAATACGACGGAATGTCTGCCGCTGATGCACTGGAAGCGACTGGAATGGCGGAGAGTGCCGCTTAGTCATAAAAAGGAATGTTCGAGAGCCTCTCGTATCTTCCAGTAGCGGAGTTGGACTAATATAAATAGCCGACGTATCAGCGCCGAGTTAATTTTATTTTATGTAGAACATTGTATTGAAAAGTTAAAGTGTAAGAAATAAATTAGAATTGTTAGTTAGTGTCTAAATATTATATAAATTAAATAGTACGTCTGAAATAAATTGTAAATAGAGTGTTTTTAAATAAATACACTTTAAATAAATTAGACTTTCGTCACAATATTTATTATTTATGTCATATTTTTCGAATTGTAATATGTATTTAAATTTTACACTCATTCATTTTACATTGAAATTACTCTTTGTTTATTAATGCTGCATTAAATTTTTAATTTTTTTATTGCATTTTATTGCTTTACAAAATGTGTATCATTACACCATATATCTACTTTTCGTTGTTGTGCTGGCAACGTTGTCTTAGAAATTATAACCAATAAAGTAGTTTAACATTGACACATTTTAAGAGATCAATTTAAACAGCTTAAAAAACTCGATTGTTCGTTATAAAAGTTGTACCAGTTTTATATGACACGAAGTGTACACTAAACGTAAATAAGAAGACAAACTTGGATATGGAAACTTACTACATCATGCTATAATTAATGAAAGAGGCGACATAAACCATAAGAATTTGCTGACCTCCGGCATGTCGGTAGATAGAGCATGACAAAATGTTCACTACATGGAACGATGCGAAGTGGCTTCTTTGTAGGGACGATGAACGATAGTTGCAGGAATCTTGCTGGTTGAAGTTACGATAGCGAATCGACGGAACGAAATGTGAGACAGTGTCGCTTACCGTTACCCACCTCATTCCACAATGGAACCTTTGCTTAGATACAGCGTGTGGACACTGGGATTGACTTTTTGACGTGAAATATTTTTAGTTCCATGATTAAGTGGGCTATGTGAAACTTCAATTAGGCTACAAAAGACAGCTAACATGCAGATAGTAAAAATAGCAGAAAATGTTCTTGTTGCGACTTGGTGATATATGCAAGAAATGAAAAATATTACAAATAAATTCGAATATATGGGAAGCAGCTTTAAAAGAGAGAAACATGAAAATTATCGTCGATAAAACTAAAGCCATGACAATAAAACTATAAAAAAAAATAACAATTACGCTAGGTGGAAAAGACATTGAACAAGTAGAAACATTCAAATAATTGGGAATAAACATACACAAAGACATGGAATAGAAGAATTTTTTTTTAGTATTTATTGTACACTATAGATTTCGATATGCTCTTTCCGAATTTCAACTTTGCTACCTCGTATTTTTGCCGCTTGCGTCGCCATATTGGAAAAAAGGCGCCTACGGGCAGTTTTTTGACAATATCTCATTTCAAGATCAAAACATTTATAGAAAAACAAAACTAGAGAAAATTTCCTACAAATAATAATCTTTTTTTTTTTGTACAATCAACAGTTTTGGCGTACGAGCGCCACAAAACTCGTTTCCACACCACCTTGAGGTAGAGTAAGCGGCGCGTTTTTTTATCGTATCCCCAGTAGGTCTAATCAGGGGCGGTTTCTCCGTTCTCCATTTTCATAAAAACACATTATTTTAAAATAAATAACATAAAAATATAAATTCAAATTTAATTTTGTTTTCATACGTGCTAATATCTATGTTTGGGTACGCAACTGCGCTCTGGTTAAACGCGTCTCCATGGCGCACTATTCTGAGTGAGTCAGAGGAAGCCAGATATTTCCGCAAGCCTGTAACTAAAAAGAGAGGTCAACACATCAGCAGATCCGTGAAACAAACAATGTGCCTTATTAAAATCACTCAAACAGTTTTGGTGAGAATAATTACAATTTTTTTAAAAATAGCGCGATTTAAATGATATAAAACATATTTATTTAGTCAATCTTTAAATATAAAATTAGTAACTTCAAATTAATCAAAATACGACTCAAAGTGCGTTCACTTCTCATATCGCAAAATAGTGTTTGTCGTCTCTACTTCATTCCATCTCGATGTTTCCAATCAAACTGTTAAACTCTAAAAATCCCCCTAAGACAATTTTAATTGTGTTTATTTAAAAACTTATGTTTAAATAAAACTGCGACTTTAATAAATCGGAAGTATATGTGTTAATTCAATGATTGTAAACGAAACACGTCTCCAAGCTCCAAGGTAAAACATTTACTATTATTTTTGAGGTTACGTTATTTATATTTTATTTTTTGTTCTAGTGTCTACAAAATAGTCATTTGTTTTATACCCAACTCTAAAACAGAAACAAAATTTAATTATATCCGTGTGTCAGGTAAATTATAGCAACTTCATTATGTTGACTTTTATTTAAAACTATACTCTTTTATAGAAAAACCATCCACATTAACGATGACTGGGTTCCATCAAGAAATGGGCTTTTATGGCAATGATATAAAGTACCTAGCTTTAAATTATTGCAAAAAGTGAACACACATTTTAAATTACCACCAGCCGCCACTGGGTCTAATCCTCATGCAATTCACTATTCTAAATTTTTTCGCATTCTCCTTCGCTTTACTGTTCTTGATGGACCAGGTGTTGTCTTTAGTACCGATCGAAACGTCATAGACCGAAATTTCTTCCATAATATCCGCGATGGGATGTATGCTTCACATCAGCTGATAAAAGGAAATTTAATTGAAAGAACAAACGACTTACCTGAAGGATGTTTGTTCGAAATTATACGAACTGCGTTCTTAACCAGTTAACCTATGTAGTTTCCACGACCCAGTGTTACGCCATAGAGTTTATAGTAACAGTGACATTTTTCATGGCCGGTGCCCAGCCCTTCAGTTCATGATCTGTGTGGTTGATCGTTTTGGGTTTTCATGGGAGGGAGGGTTGTTAACTGGTTAAGAACGCAGTTCGTATAATTTCGAACAAACATCCTTCAGGTAAGTCGTTTGTTCTTTCAATTATACTTCACGCGTTCTTAACCAGTTAACCTATGTAGATGTTTAAAGCACTTAAAAAGAACGATCAACATCTAACGAGTATTTATATATTTTAATTAATATTGAGATTATAAACTTCTTTTTTGTTTACAAATATGAAAATAGCAATTTATTTAATAACACATAACACAAACAATAATATTTAGTATTCAAAAATAAACCCTAACATTGTCTTTATAATCTTTAATTGACACACATTGAGGTCTATTCTGTAACAATTCCTTTATATTTAACGGCCTTTAAAAATATTGTCTTCTTTACTTCTGTCATTATTTAAACGGATCTTTAAAATATATTAGAGGACTATCTTAAAGAAATCTGTTTAAATAATGACAGAAGTAAATTAACGAATACGAACATATTTTTATAGGCCGTCAATATTTTTAAAGGCCGTTAAATATAAAGGAATTGTTACAGAATAGACCCCATTGGGGTATATTCTGTAACAATTCCTTTATATTTTAACGGCCGTTAAAATATTAAAGGCCTTTAAAAAGAGTTTCGTATTCACTAACTTACTTCTGTCATTATTTAAACAGATTCCTTTAAAATAGTCCTCTAAAAATAATTGTTTTTAAAGGGATGTTAAAATTCACCTTTAATTTTTAACGGAACTGTTGATGGCGTTTTATAATAAAATTGGAGAAATTTTGATTGAAGTCGAGTTACTGGAAAATGAAGAAAGGTATAAAGTACGAAACATTTATATGTAATGTAGGTAGATATATCTATTACATTTAATACCTACTTCATTGCCAAATTTCGATTACATTTAAATAAGGTTAATTAGGGACTTGAGCGATCCATTTCAGTCACCAAATGTTAATTTTAAAAATATTTTTCGGTTCAATAAAGATGTGACCAGAACTATAGTTAATATTAAAAACCACACATGTTGTCATGTCAAAGAAATACGGCAATACCAGCATATTTTAAAAGTACTTGCAACCCTACATTTTTTTTTGGAACAGGAGGATAGAGGATACCAATTCTATCTACAGGACAGGCATGTCCTTTTTCGTTTAGTCAATCAATTGTATGAGTAGAAGTATAGATGAAGTGAAAATATAATTTACAATAACCTATTACCCAATTGGAGTGTATTTTCTGAATCTGAGAAAATAATAAACAATTTCAAGACAAATATAATTTTCCTATTATTGATTGCACTCATATTGCCCCCCGGAGGATTATCCAAGTTTGCCATTTTACTGGAGAAACGGTTATAACAAACTGTCAAATAATTGCAACAGTGATTTAAATATAATAAATATGAATACTAGATTTCCTGGATCCACACATGATGCAGCAATTTGGCAAGGTGCAAATGTAAGGGTAACCATGGAAAATCTCTATACTACAGGAAACAATAATTATGTCCTTTTAGGAGATTCTAGTTATCAATTGCAACCTTCTATTGTCCATTTGAAAATCATAGAAAATAGCCCAGAAAGTAACTATGAACAAGGAATATCATAGAAACCTACTTTACAAGGTCTAAAAGGAAGTAATTATGCACATTTGTTAAAAATATCCATTTTGTAGATACAACCTCTTGTTTTAGCACAGCATGGCAGTGCATAATCGTTTTTTTTTTATTTGATTTATATTCTATTTGAGTATTCGTATTAATATTTGTTAATCCATACTTACTTCATAATAAGTGATCCTGTATCGTTGTAAAATAAAAAAATCATGCACATTATTGTATTTATTGAGTATAAAAACATTAAAATGGAAATAAATAGAACTATTAATTTTTTACAAAAAAAAAAATAAATATTCTGATGAATAAAAAAAATAAATATATATTCTGGTAAATAAAAAAAATAAATATATATTCTGGTAAATAAAAAAAATAAATATATATTCTGGTAAATAAAAAAAATGAATATAATTCTGGTAAATAAAAAAAATAAATATAATTCTGGTAAATAAAAAAAATAAATAGATATTCTAGTAAATAAGATTTTCTAGTAAGAAAAAAAATAAATATTCTATTAACAAAATTGTATAATATACAATTATTTTTTTGCTAAATTGTTAATTGATTTTGCCAGAACCCTTATTGACTTGGCAATGGCAAAATTGGATTGGCTTAAGATTTTTAATTGTTCATCATGGGTGGTCATTGCCACCTCTGTACGGTTTCTGGTTGTTAATCTCCTTGGTCTAATCCTGGTTTTGCGAGTCTGTCTCATTTTTTCAACAATAATTGGTGGTTGAACATTTTCATCCTAAAAATAATAGAAGGGAGTCACTTTAATCTTTCAATTTGTGTATACTACTACTACTACTACTATATAATAATAATACTCCCTACAATTCACCCCTTACACGAGTAAATCTTAACCCCATAGGCCATGGCACACTAGGGTTACCAGATGAAATCCTATCCATATAAGTTTTTAAAAAATTCGGACGTTATAAATTTTTTTCTGAGAAAGTAAGAAATGTGATATTTTTCACATTATTTACTTTGACATGGTTCTACAAAATAAAGCAAAAAACAGACAACAGAAAGTTACAAGTTTAAACAAAAAAAAAGGAACAGAATACCCTTACTACTTTTTGCTAAACTGTATTTTATTTAATAGTTTTAAATTTTCTGGTAAAAGCATTAAATCCTAAAACAGCTTATATTTTTAATTATTAGTCATAAGTAATCCTTTTATAGGGGCCAAAAACAGTATATTTCTTTTATTTTTTCACTGGGCTGCAATAAGTGATAATATTTCACATTGGCATTGTGGGATGGGATTGCAGAAAGAATTTCAGCTGCTTTTAACAACTCTAAAAAAAAACTTCTGTAGCAGCTTAGTTAAGGGGGTTTTACACTACAGCTTTTAATGATGGCATTTTTCTAATCTACTTGAGTTTTCTGTTTTTTTCTTTGTTATTGTTAAAAAAAACTATTTTAAAATCCGGATGCTTACGCAAAATCCTCCTGGTCACACCTAAATGTAGTAAAAACCCGGATATGTCAGGGCAAATCCGGACGTCTGGTAACCCTAGTTCCAAAGCAACTTAATACTTAGAAAGAGCCATCCACCATCATTAACAGGGTAACCTACAGGGATTAATAAATCTGGATGTCATATCAAATCAACAGAAATTAATTTACTGCTAATACCCCACCCATTAAACCTACAACGAAACCATGTAAATTAATGAAAAATTCACAAAGTTTGCTGTTGAATTTAACCTGCATCAAGTTTTACTTTAAAGACTAGTAATTACATGCACAGTCGCTTGATAAATATTAAATTGGCTTACCACTCCAGTGATTAAATATTCACCATTTACTGTTTCCTGCGAGGTTTCCTGATTTTCAAGAAAATCAGTGAAACTAATTTCAATAGTTTCACTCTCCGGATGGTCGTCATTTAATTGAAGCTCAGGCTGGACATATAGTCCAGCTTCTACAATGTTTACACCTTCTATAGAAATTTTTGAAATTAGAGCTAATACTCTCTCTTCCAAATCTGTAAGAGGTTTTACAGATGGTCCTCCGCCAGTGCCTACATGTGCATACTTTATGTCTCTCGCACGGCGTCTCACACATGTTTTCATTTCACTGACTACCTAAGAAAAAAAAATGTTTTTTAACAGTGCACTTAGCGTACCTTGTATTACTTACATCCTTCCATTGTTTTATGGTCTTAGCTGGCCCAATTTTATTTAACTCGCTTGCAAAGTGTTCCCATACTTTGTTTAATTTTGTAACATCCAACGGGTTTATTTTCCCACCATGAAGTAAACTATTCTCTTCTAACAAATTAATTATCAACTCCTTTTGTTTTTTGGTAGTACGTGGTGCACGAGACATTTTTTATTTTACACGTGCCTTCTTTTGTTTATATAGGCTATAGGCGAGTTCGGATAGTCAGGGGCTGGAGCGGGACAAAAGCAGAGTTTTTTTAGGGTGCGTTTAAATGACATTTAAGCATGTTAAACTGTCACTAATCGGACTTAACCGAACGCTAAAAGGGTCGTTTGGAGTAAAAAGTGTTAAAGGAGTTAAAGGAACTTGGCAGACCGAACGCAATGAGAGTGGAACAGGGTTGTTTTCAAATTTTATTCTAATCCTTCAAAATTAGTTCAAATGAATCTGTAATGCGATGTTGTCAAGATCTCAAATGTTCTCCTGTCATTTTTAAGGAAATCCGTTAAAATGAATAATTTTTAACAGGCCTCTAAAATTTGTGTATACAGAATACCATTTTTGGGTAAAGAAAATAACGGATCGCTAAAAGTTCAATTTTTAAAGGCCTCTAAAATTTAACGGTTTAAAAACATTTCTTTATTCACTAAGTACTGTCAATATTTAGCAGGATACCTTTAAGATTTATTATTTTTAAAAAGGGTTCTTAAAATACACCTTTAAGTTTTGATATAAAGTAAAATGGCGTTTTATGATGTAATTGGAGAAGTTTTGATAGAAGAAATACTCGAAAATGAAGAAAGGTTTGAAGTAGATAATAGTTTTAATATAAAGCTAATACCTACATTTAATATTTCAGGGCAGAATTTAGGTTACATCAAAGGTCAATTAGAGACTTAAGCGACCCATTCGAATTGCCAAATGAATATTTTAAAAACATTTTTAGATTTACTAAAGATGTAACCCGAATTATAATTAATCTCATAGAACCACACATGTTGCCAACACAAAGGAATACTGCAATACCATCATGTATAAAGATACTTGCCACTTTACATTTTTTTGCAACTGGAGGATACCAACTATCTACAGGTCAGGGATATAATTTTGCAATTAGTCAACCAACTATGAGTAGAGCTATAGATGAAGTGACTAATATAATTTACAGTCATTTATTACCAATTTGGATTCTTTTTCCAGATTCGGAAAATAAAAGAAACCAAATTATAAACAGATTTCAGGAAAAATATAATTTTCCTAGATGTTTGGGGGCTATCGATTGCACCCATATTGCAATTATTTCACCTCCTGAGGACTATCCAAGTTTGCCATACTATTCTAGAAAAGGGTATTATAGCATTAACTGTCAAATTATTGTAGACAGTGATTTGAATATATTAAGCATGAATGCTAGATTTCCTGGATCTACTCATGATGCAGCAATTTGGCAAGCTTCAAATGCAAGAGTACTAATGGAAAATATGTACATTCAAGGAAACAATTGTTTTCTCATAGGAGATTCTGGCTATCCATTACAACCATTTTTATTGACTCCATTTGAAAATCCTGAAGAAAATACCCCAGAGAGTAATTACAATTATTCTTTTATTCGAGCCAGAACTGTTGTAGAAAGATTGAATGGAGTCTTAAAGTCCAGATTTAGATGTTTACTAAAACATCGAGTTTTAAATTATGATCCAGTAAAAGCAGGAAAAATAATTTATAGTTGTGGAGTCCTGCATAATATTGCTCAATATTATAAAGACAACATTCCAGAGGAAGACATTGAAGATATGGATGGAGACAATGATGGACACATTTTATTTCCCAGAAATGAGAATTGGCTTAGAAGGGGAGAGGAAGTTCGCAATGAAATTGTACAACAATTTTTTTATAATTGATATATTTTACAATAATTATATTGTTTGATCTTTTTCAATGATATATGAAGTCAAGAATACAATGACAATTTCAGAATTTTTAATATAGTCTGTATTTGTTTATTTTTGTCATTTTAATTATTTTTTATTTCACATCCTACATTATTATATAGTATCGAACGCTTTCCAATATGGTTTGTGCTTGTGAAAACAACAGAGAGTTAGCAGATAAGTTTTTCCTACTGGAAAACGAACAAATAATATCAGCAATGTTAGTTTATACCACCCGGCCACATTCTTACATTGGCCGGGCAACTAGCAATGTTATTCGTTTCCTGTTCGCTTTAATACTAACTCTCTGTAGTTTTCACATGCATTTGTGCAACACGTATTGGAAAACGTTCAGTGGCAACACTGTATAGTAGATAACAATTATTAATGGATTCTTTAGACAAAATATAGAAGTTATGTGTGTTTGTTTTTTATTTAATACTGAAAACATTAAAATAATAAATATAAACTTTAGTCTACTAAAAACAAAAATATTTTCTAATAAAAACAACAAATAAGTAATCAAATTTTCTAATAAAAAATAAATAACTTTCTAACAAAAATAATTTTTCTAATAAAAAAATAAATAATTTTGATAAATAAAAACTATTGTCAAAAAAAATTAAAATAAAATAAGTTCTGTAAAAAATACTGTTTTTCTGAAAATATTCTATGGAAAGTTTTCTTTATCTTTTCAAAAATACACTAAGTTAATAATAAGTTTTTTCGGTCATATTAAAAGAATTTGCCAGTGTCCTTATGGATCTAGCAATGGCAAAATTTGATTCGCTTAAAACCTTTATTTGCTTATCATGACTTGATATTGCCACCTCTGCTCAATTTCGCCTTCGTTTAATGGGTTTTCTTAAATTTGGTGCTAGTGTTATGCCTCTAATTTGTTGTTCATTATTTTCATCCTAAAAAGTAATAAAATACATTTAGTTTTTTTTCTAGCTTTCCATAAATCTTTAATATTTTATATCAAATTTCTGAAAACATCAAATTAACTTACCACTACAGTAAGTATAAACTCTTCCTTTTCATTTATTACACATGGCTCTTCAAAAATGTTAATAATAGCATCACTTTCAGGGGGCTCATCAGTCAATTGAAGCACAGTCTGGGTTTCTATTTGTCCTGCTTCTTCCATCAGGCTTACACCTTTGACATCTCTGGCACGTCGTCCGACAGTGATTTTCATTTGACTGACAAACCTAAAACATTTTTTTTTTAATAAAGTGCACTTATTTTACGTTGTGTATTAGGAACTTACGTCTTTCCACTGCCTCACTGTTTTAGCTGGGCCAATTTTACTTTATTCGGAAGCTACATTTTTCCAAGCACTTTTTAATATTGGAATATCCATGTTCCCGATTCTTCCACCGAGGAGTTTTTCCTGTTCCAACAAAATAATCAGCATTTCTCTTTGTTCTTCAGTCGTCCTTGGAGCGCGAGACATAGTGTTTTAAATTTAATGTTACATAAAATGCAAGAACGACAAACCCTATTCAAAAATATAATCTCAAAACAATGCCAGATAACCACAATAATGTTACAATTTTAAATTGTTTGGTTATGTGTTCTTTTTCTCTTCTTAAATGGACTACTCCCATTCGTAACTTAGGTCAAAATTAGTTCAAATTAATCTTAATCACTGATCAATGCGATGTTGTCAAGCGTTCCCCTTATATTTTAAAGGACTCCGTTAAAATTGGTTAAAATTTGGCTTCCTTAAAATTTGTGGATACAGAATACCATTTTCCATTAAAAAAATTAAAGGGCGACTAAAAGTTAAATTTTTAAAGGCCTTTAAATTTTAAAGGATTTTTTACATAATAGACCCCACTAAGTGCTAAAAACGCTTCCTAAAATTTTATTACAATAGTTTTCTTTGTTAACTAGTGGCCTATTGTAGAATTTTGTAAACGTACAGCTCGAAGAAGACCATCCAGCAGTTTATATGATTTCATCAATTTTCACCCCCGCTCTGCTTGCCGCAGATGTTGATGCATACCTGGTACTGTGGGGTGTGAAAACATCGGATCGAATACCACTAGCCTTCATAATATATTTGATCCATCTACTAATAGTATTAGTGGTGGCTTGGCGAAATGGACTTCTGCATGTTATTATTAAGTATTCTTCGTTTGCATTTCTTAAATTTTTTGTTACTTTAAGATAGTGTCTTATCGTGTTTGCAACACATATAGAGTTATCGGAAAAATTTCGGAACTTTAACAAGGGTTGTATTTTATAAGGCTTTGAAGTTTTGATTAAATCTGATATGTATATTTGTATATCAGTACCGTCATCTTGAATATCGCTTAATTTTATTTTTGAGATTGTTTGTATCCGTTGTCCTGAAGTTAACGCAATTAACGTCACAAGTTTTTTTGACAAATCTAATAATTCTAAATTTTCTAGTGGATAACGAGTTTCAAGATATTTTAATACTAATTTCGGGTCCCAAGTAGACGAATATTTATTTAGGCAAATGAGGTCTAATTTTAAAAACTCCTTTCATATATCTATTAATGATTTTGCAATTGCTTATTTGGGGCAATATTAAAGACAAGGCTGATCTGCAGGTGTTTAGTGTAGCATAAGAACCATTATCTTCAAACAGTGTGTTTAAGAAAGTTAAGACATTTTTTGACGTTGCTTCATAGAAATCTAAGTCTTTTTCCTTGCAAAAATTCCAAAATTTTTTAAGAGGGACGTTATACTGTTTAAGAGTATTATTACTGAGCGATGCAGTTAGCACCGGAATCGCGGCTTGCGGTACTCCCCTTATTAAATACGATTTTCCGATAACATCCCTGCAACCAGGGAAATCTTGTTCCAAAGCGGGTGTTCTGACCTGAAAGGTGACAAAATTAAATCCCTAATAGGTTTGAACTTAACTGGTTTAGATATCAACATTTTAAAAAATAATGGGTACCAAGTTTGCGTTGGCCAATCGGGTACTACTGCTATGCATTTGGATTTGTCTCTAATTATTTTGTTTAAGACTTTATTGATTAAGGCAAACGGCGGAAATGCATAAAATGTCTGCCGTACGGCCCACGAAATTGTAAACGCATCAACTGCCACTGCATTAGGGTCTTGGAACCAAGAGATGTATTTTTGGCACTTAGCATTACTCTGAGAAGCAAACAAGTCTATTTCGGGTTGTCCCAGTTCCTTGGTAATTATGTCAAAGTACTTCTCATTTAGGCAGTACTCCGTTGACATTTTTAAGGATCTTGATTCTTTATCGGCAATATTATCCTTGGTATTTACATAAGATCCCTTAAGCATATTTTTCTCTTCACAAAAGTTCCAAATTTGCTTACTAACCTTATTGAGGTTTCGGTGTCTTATACCTCCCATTTTGTTAACATAAGCAATCGCAGTTGTGCTGTCGATCCTGAGTAAAATGTTACAATTTACTAAATCCTTTGCATAATATTTTAACCCATATAACGCAGCAAGTAATTCTAATTCTTTAATATGTAATGAGATTTCCTTATTATTCCAGAATCCATTGCATTTTTTGTTACCACAAACTGCTCCCCATCCTATTGTGCTGGCATCACTGTAAATTTCCAGTTTATAACTGCTAGTATCAATTTCATTGAATCCCATCTCTAAATGACTCAGCCACCAATCAATATCCTCTAATATTTCGTTATTTATTTTAATTTTAGCATCATAATTTTTTTGACTATTTCTTAAGCCCACAAAAATGGCCCTTTCTAGGTTTTTAATATGCATCCAGCCATATTTGAGAGCAGGACAGGCAGCAACAAGCTGACCGGTAATTTTTGAAATATCTCGGATTGATATAATTTTGTTAAGTTGAAGCTTTTTAATATTATTAAATATTTTCACTTTTTTATTTTCTGGTAGTGTTACTGTTAGATTTGAAGTGTCATATGTCATTCCTAGAAAGGTACATTTCTTTTGAGGAATTAACTGTGATTTATCTTTATTAATAATAAATCCTAATGACTCGAAAATGTCCAAGACATAATGAATACTTTTTAAACATAGATCGAAATTTTTATCTAACACTAAAAGATCATCTAAATAACATACTGTTAAGATTCCACGTATTCTTAGCATTTGTAAAACAGGTTTTAAAAGTTTTGTAAATACGTATGGTGCCGTGCATAATCCAAATGGTAAGCAGTTAAATTCATAAGTTTGGTTGTTGTATTGAAACCGAACATATTTCCTTGTTGTTTTGCCTAAAGGAATCATATAGTATGCATCTGTTAAATCTATTGAAGCTAAAAACCAATTTTTACAAAATAAATTACAAACAGATTTGTGAGTCTCCATTTTAAAATGAGGTACTGTTATAAAAATATTTAGATTTTTTTAAATTCAATATAAACCTTTGTGAACCATTTGCTTTTTCTCGAAGAAAAAAATTTGTTAAAAATTTAGATTTTTTTCTTTTACATTTAGATATGACACCTTTTTGTAGCATCTTGTAAATTTCTATTTGAATTGATTGCCTATCATGTAAGGTATAAAGTTTTGTAGGCACTTTAGTTTGGTAAAGCTTAGAACTAAAGCGAATAGTATACCCTTGTACCCAATTTAAAATCAAAGGATTGCTTGTGATATTTCGCCAGTTAGAGTAAAAAATTTGAGCTTACCGACGTGTTGTTCAATTTTTACCTTCTCTACTTCGCTGTGCAGTATCTCCCGCGATTGTCCTCCCTCCTCCCTTCCTTCGTGACCTTTCTCTTCGGTTGGTAAGTTTGAGTAGGGCGTTGAGAACCTCTTCGTGGTTGCTTGCGGTTTGTTGCGGGTCTTGTTGTACGTACGCTTGTAGTTTAAATAATTTTGTGGTCCAGGTTGTCTCGATGTCGATGGTTTAGTGATATGCTTGATATTTTTTGATGATTTTACATACTCTTGTTGTTTTTTATAATCATCTCGAAAACTATCCCCAAATAGGTATTTTTGAGGTTTAGTATTTTCAGCGGTTCTCCTGATTTCAGAATTTAGTGAAGGAATAATTTGGTACTTCCTGTGGGAGGACAAGCGGTAATGCAGGTCGCATAAAATTTTCCCAGCATCCACAACATTTGCGGTAATTCCCTTAATTTCTGCAGGTGCCGGATTTTGTCCAATAAGAGCATTTAACGATTTTGCTATTGAACTAAGTCCCGCTGCAAGTTGGTTTTGTAAACTTTGTAAAAATTTGTCGTGTCTTATTTCAGCGGGTCCTAGTGCAGCAGCTATTTCAGGATTTATTTCTGGGCTAGATAGATTGCAATTAGTTGGTGGTGGGTGATTGAGTACCATTTTTTCTCATTCTTCAGCTTCAATACCATTTTAAACATAAAAATTCCATCTATTACAGATGGAGGAGTGTATCTCCTCCCTTTTTGCTTCGATTTTTGAAGGATCTTTCCCAAGTATTTCTGAGAAATCTGGGCTTTTAGATTGTCGTTCTATGTGAACTCTGTGTTCTTCGGGTTCTGAATCCGAGCTATCATCTAAGGGGTTTATTATCCTACGCCTCTTGCGTGTGATACCTTCGTCCCCTAAGAAAAAAATAATCTATATTACATAACAGAAGTTATGCCTGAAAGTCTGAAATAATTATTTGCTTGCAATTGCAAATCATCAAAAATCTTTTTTGATAAAAATCACAACGACTCATTTATAGTCCTTTCTTTAATTTATATTTAAAAAAGAAAACAATATGCACATGAAGGTACAAAAAAAAACTCGTTGACAATATCACAATACTCGAAGGTATGTGTCACCGTCTTAAACAGAGTGTATATAAAAAGTACGTGAAAGTACTTGCACTCAACCACACTTCACGAAGGAAGGTGAACTTTTGGTTTATAATGATAAAATTTAGGCTAATATAAACATTGTAGTTATTCTTTTCCCTATTTTTCAAGGTTAATATAAATAGAAATAAACCATTCCGTGTACATTAGATTCCGTAAAAAAAGACCGTGAGAGTAATTTTAAAAACAAAACCGCATATTTACCTGACTCATTCGACGAAGTATTTGCTAGTTCTCCCAAAATTGATTTGAGTTTCCTCGCCAGGTCGGCTTTCCTTTTTGACATATTGAAAAATTATCACTACACATCCGTCTCGTTAAACACAGAGAAATGGACTGGAGGGCTGGGCACCGGCAATGAAAAATGTCACTGTCACTATAAACTCTGTGGCGTAACACTGGGTCGTGGAAACTACATAGGTTAACTGGTTAAGAACGCGTGAAGTATAATATTACATTGATACCACCAAAAGAAACAGCAACATTCGTTCCGAAAATATCACCAGATTCAGCAGTGGTACGGGAATGAACAAAATGCAGAGCAATGGGGATGGAAAATAAACAAGAACGGGCTAATTACTGTCACCACACTCGAGCTCCTGAAAGCTTGTTAAAACTTATTTAATAAAATTCAAAAAGATATGTCAGAAAGCCTATGGATGCAGAAAGGCTGGGTTAAAGTGTTCCGTTATAAGTACGAGTTATAGTGATACCTGTGATAAACCGCATGTTCCATTACAAGATAGCGATGAAGAGGAAGAAACAGAGACTATTTTCGAGCAAACATGATGAAATCGAGAACGAAGAGGATTGCGATGAAACTGATAATCCCACGGCGGATGATGTGGAAGAAATTCGATCGGTACTAAAGACAATGAACTTGCAACACCTGATCCATCAAGAACAGCGAAGCGAAGGAGAATGGGCAAAATTTTCGAATTGTGAATTGGATTAGGCCTACTAAGGATACCACGATAAAAAAAACGCGTCGCTTACTCTACCACAAGGTGGTGTGGAAATGAGTTTTTGACAAAAAGGCGTGTTGAACTACACTTAATAGGAAATTTTCTCTAGTTTAATTTTGTATAAAAATGTTTTAATCGTGAAATGAGTCTTTCCGACTCATTTCCGGGAACATTGTCAAAAAACTGCTGCTACAATATGGCAGCGCGAGCGGCAAATATACGAGGTAGCAAAGTTGAAATTCTGAAAGGGTACATCGAAAACTAAAATTACTCATTTTCAAATGCCTGGAATACTTTCCAGGTAAAACTACCAAATGACTACTATTACGATTACTGTGGTAATCACAATGTCGCTACACTAAACAACGTCTTTATAAGAAAGAAATATCAAAGATTAGATGAATCAAATTTAATTTAAATTGTATCTTAGATCAAACACAGCCCTTACCTTTCAACACCAATTCTTGTAAAGTGGGTTTCCATGCACCCTGCAAAGACATATCTTCGAACGTTCTTTGTCTCTCGATCATTCCGAACAGCCTTCCTTCGTACTTTTTTAAAGTATCGTTCGCTAGACAAACGGGACATTTCGGCGGCTGTTTGCCCTTCTTTTGCGGCCTCAAATGGCAGTTCATGGCCTCGGTTACCAGATCTTCTTTTACTACGATCCTTTGTTCGCCTTCCTTCTCGTAATTGTAGAGGTCTTCGACGGTTTGGAACAGTTCCGATCTCAGATCCGATAGATCTTCGTCCCAGCGGTAGATCAGTTGGAGCATAGTGCGTTCGCTGGTTGCCCTAGATTTACAGTAGATCCAATAAAATGTTGAATGTACGACTCACTGGTGTTAGCATGAGCCGTTGTTTGTTAACGTAATATTTTACTATTAACAGATGCATTTGACAAATTCGAAAATAATAAAAGAGCAGATAAAATATTACATTAATCATTTTGAGAACAAATCCAGGTAGATGACGAATTGTAGTATTCGTCAAACCACAGTATATAGAACAATCAGAGTAGTACGACTATCAAGCGGTTACGGTCACGGTTTTCCACGGGGAGGAAAGGGTGTGTCAGGAATCGCCATTTTGCTAGGATAACTCGCAGAGTCGAGTTAGTAGATTTTGATATAACAACAGATCCTTTTAGATTCTTTATATATATATATATATATATATATATATATATATATATATATATATATATATATATATATATATATATATATATATATATATATATATATTATAAAAATGTATTGTTCTCTGCGACTTTGAAATATTTACCAATCGCAGTCGCAGAAAAAAAAGGGTTGCCTTCCCATCAGCTGGTGTAGTGGACTGTAGTAATGTATTTATTAGAATCGCACGTGTATAAACTATCAGATTCTTGTTAAATTGTGATGAAATTAAATATGTTTTCCAATTAACAACTTTATTTACACTAAACTTTCTTCAGCTTACAACAGTTTTACATAGTGAAAAGATACGATTACTTAAATATATGTTTTACGTATATTTAGCAGACTTAATACATCTCAAAATTGGCGTCGAGTTCGCGACGGGAGAAGCAAAGATGTTAATGTGATTGGTTGAGGAACATTGCCTGGTGATTTACTTTACAGAGAAGAATATTGTTCGTAGCTGTTTTTTTACTATACTTATGTTAATGCAAGTGAAACAGATTTTATGAGTGTGAGAAAGCAAGCATTAATACTTGGTAATTTTCCATAATGCAGGTGTGCAAAGTTGCACAAATATGTTTTTTTTTTCTGGAATTCGAAAAACAGTTAGATTGTTTACTGTTGCTATGCAGGAAAAGCCGTTTTCAAATATTTTTAAATTCGGTGATATAATGTAAGAAATTAACAATAAAATATATTGTTGTTCTTATGTTTAATATATATTATTTATACGGGGTCATTTATGTGGATTATAAAGAAATTATTTATAAGTGGTGATTTATGTGGATTATAAATAGAGTAACTGAAGTATCTAAATGCTTGTAATTTTTGAACATTTGTAATAGCATACTTTTAAAGCTATAATATAATATAAATTAATCCTGAGAAAATGGTGGCCCAATCGACGTGGTTCTGATACGTGGATTATTGAGAGTTGCAATACTGATTATTTTCTATACTGTGGTCAAACTAAAGCTACCTAAAATAAGGAGGAAATAAATTAACGGTATTTCAAGACGCAATACTGCGTGGATGTGGAAGTACTCAAAGAGACGTAAGCAGTCATGTTGGTCAGGATGAACAAATTGTGTGACCTCTCATAGGAAAACTTCACCAATGGTTTATCAATCTCGAAGCCACATCCTGGTCACCTACTTGGTATTAAAACAGCCACTTAACCCTCCCCGCGAACGTCTTACACCCCAGGGCCGCACAGTGGTTAAAAAGGCCTAAAATCTGGTCAAAAGTTTCTAACTGAATGATCGATCTACAGACTTCTCAGGCTCTAGTTATGTAGGTTTGTACTAGTTAAAACACCTAAATAGATACACCTGGGCTCTTGCTACCTATTGTTATTCATTATACAGGGTGTCCCGAAATTAGACGGTCATATTTTAACAGCATAATCTACATCCTAAAATAGGAGTAAAAGTTTATATAAACATAGGTCCGAAAACGTTTCTTTTCCGAGGTACAGGGTGTTAAAAGTGAAGTCCTGATGACACTCTTTTGTAAATATTTTCTAAACGTTTCAAGATAACTAAGTGAAATTTGGTACAAATGCTTACCTTTTTACGCTCTATTTAACGGACTGAACCTCAGATTTTGATCATCTTCATAAGTGGGTAAATTAGGGGGGGGCTTAGGGTAAAATTGCCCTAAGTTTTTTTTGTTGTCAGTTTTTAACATTTTTGAGTATAAAATTTGGAAAACCAATGTTTTCTTTATAATAAAGCTACTTCTGTTGCATCTCGCTAGGACGCACCATTTTCAAGAAAAAAGCATTTGGAAATTTTATGATAAGTTATTCGAAAGTGTAAACAATAATTAGTAGGCCTGTGAAATCAAAAATTTGTTATTTTTTTTTTACTTTGGAAAACCGGTGAATTTTAGAAAATATTTACAAAAATATGCCATCAGGACTTCACTTGTAACACCCTGTATCTCGAAAACGAAACGATTTCGGACCTATGTTTATATGAACTTTTATTCTTATTTTGGGATGTAGATTACGCTGTTAAAATATGACCGTCTAATTTCGGGACACCCTGTATATAGGTATAATTGAAAAAATTCAATTATATTAAATTTTTTTGTGTTTTCAGTTATTTTAATATCCTGAAATGGTTTCTTTGAATAAACTACCTAAATGGTTTACAATAAAATTTGAGTGTAATTTAATTATTGTAACATTTAAAATATAATTTTAATTCAAAAGTCTCTAATTTAAAAGAAAAACCAGCTGCCCCTACCTGCACAGTTGATGTTAATTTTTTACTTGACATTAGTTAACTGAAAATAAACAGAAAGTGTATCTCCGCATGGACTGAAAAAGAATAAACTTTTTTATTTTCAACTTTTAGAGAAAGTTTTTGCTTGTTTCAAAAAGAATATTAATTTAAATAGAAGTTAAATATCTCTTTGCTTTATTGAAATAATGACCAAACAAATTTTTGAATTATATTATATTCTTCAACAAGTAAAACCACCCAGCAAAAACTTTTATGAAGAATAAAATTTTCTTGAAAACATGAAAATAAAAAAGTTTTTCCTCTTTTTCACAGTTATTAATTTGTCTTAATATGAAACCAATTTATTAATTATAGTTAATAATTAACAGAAATGCATAATTGCATTATTAGATAAACAAAATAACGAAATATTCTTAATTAATTATTATCAAATTATTCAATTACAATTGTATTAATAATAATTCTGTCCGCTATTTTGGATCAACCATTTTGTTTTTTAAATTTTTAATTTCAGGTCAATAAATTTTATATTTCAGTAACCTCAGAAAAACAAGTAAAATTTCATAAAAAAATTATAATTTATCCACCTTATTGGATTCGATATTTTTGCAATTTTTAATTTCATGTTCCTAATCAGCGACATCTAAAAGCCTTCTATGCAAAATTTTATAATTTTTTTCTGTCATATTGAATTTGTCATTTTATTTTTCAAATTTTTTATTTCAGGTTCTCAATCAGCCATCTCATAAATTCATATCAAAATTTTGTTCGAAAATTACATCTTTTACAATTCATATCAGTCATATTCTATACGCTATTTTGTTATTCAAATTTTAAATGTCATATTCCTACGCGACTTTGAAAAAAATCTATATCCGAACTTTTATAATTTTTGTCATTCATATTGTATCCGCTATTTTGTTTTTCATTTTTTTTAATTTCTAGACCCTATAACAAAATTTCATTAAAAAAATTATAATTTCTGTCTGCCATATTTGATGAGCCATTTTGTTTTTCAATTTTTTTACCAGTGATTTTATTTCAGATTCTCTCACGCAACGACCTTAGACGACCATATAACAAAATTTCATTAAAAAAATATAATTTTTTGTTCGTCATATTGGATCCGCCATTTTGTTTTTCAATTTATTATTTCAGATTCACAATCAGCGACCTCAAAAGACCGTATAAAAAATTTTTAATAAAAAAATAGAACAGTTACAATTTGTCGCAATATTGGTCCGCCATTTTGTTTCTAAAAAAAAATATTTCAAATTCTGAATCAGCGATCTCAGAAATCTCTTTTTAATTTAATAATTTTTATCGGTTATATTAGATCCGTCATTTTGTATTTTAATGTTTTTATTTTGAGATTCTCCTAGCGACCTCGGAAAACCAAATAATAAAATATCATTAAAAAAATATAATTTTTATATGTCCGCCATATTGGATCCGCCATTTTGTTTTTAATTTTTTTATTTCAGATTCTAAATGAGCGACATCAGAAGACCCTATAACAAATTTTCAATAAAAAATTATAATTATTATAAATTCCTAGTTCCCTATTTCCGAAATTTTATCTTTTTTGTCGGCCATATTGGATACACTATTTTTTCTTTAATTTTTAATTTCAGTTTCTTAATCAGCGATCATGTTTTTTTGTTTTTATTAATTTCAGATTCTTCAAAAATCCAATATACAAAAAAATGTCATATTAATGGAATTATATCTTCAAGTTCTGGTCACATTTTAATTATTTGGAACAACTCTGAGCGATAACAACACAAACAACAGCAAAAGGAAAATATCAGCGGGAATGGATGCAGATATCAGATTTAGCTTATCTTCATAAAAATCCAATTTACACAACATTTTATAATAGAAATAATTATTTTTATTGTTTCAAACCTAATCAAATGAATACAACTCTTGAAATGGTAATTATACCTAATGATGATTCCAATCGTATTATATCGCAATGACAAAAAAAACAATATTGAACGTACCTTAAAGTATTATTTACACAGGCTCTATCGCAGGCCGATTCAATTTTGGAATGCAGCTCTTCAAAATGCCCATTGATAAATATCCAATTCAGTCCGTCTGAATACCATTGACCATTTTTTAGAACGAAGCTATTTTGCATCTTTTCCACATTTGACATTATAGTATTGAAACTGTCGAAAGCGCTATACGACTGAAAATTAAAATATAAACATGAATATGATGAGTTAAAAATTCAAAGCATGTTTAACAATATAATATAAAAATAAATAATTTACACACGCTACTGTACGCCACTCAAGTTGACATCAGCAATTATATAATGCCAAACATATTAAATCATTGATGCTTAGGGCCAGAGATAAGGGACATAAAGATAGGAAACGCAGCGACCGCAGTAACGATGGCGTCATCTATGCGTCTCAGATGTTAACTTAAGGTACACGTCGGTTGTAGACAGACAGTTTGTAAATATAAATGTCAGTTAGTTGTAAGTATATCGTAGAATCCTGAATTTGAATTTTAAATTTTGAGTTCACGATTGTGTTATCCTCTAGATGAACTAAGCAAAATGGTTGTAGCTATTTTTGTGTAAAATTTGAAGACAATAAATATATTTTGTAATATTACAACAAGTCGGAGAACGTATTGCATTAGTAACACATGCCACATGAATAAATGTAACAATCCCAATGTGGTGTTCTTTAATTAACCAAAGTAAGATCTAGTCATGTAAGTTACACTAGTAGCCAACTTTTGTCACAAAGTAGGTATTTATTTACTATTTATTGTTAGAAAGAAGATTTGATATATCAAGAAAAATATCTGAATTCCCAATATTGAGTTTGCACTCATCACTTTTAAATAAGACATCATTGGCCATTCGTTTGGAAAATAAGAACAAAAATGTTAATGTTGCCCATAACGATCAAAAATTAAAAAAATATTTGCCATGAATAGATTTACAATAATTAATCGATAATAGTAAGTGTAGTATTCTTTTTAATAAATAATTTACCGTAATTACATTGTTTAAATTTATTTACCAGAACGTGAGAGTGCAGTCGATATTTATACAACCTAAACTATCAGATTTTTAAATTTCCCCCTGCAATATTTGTATGATATCGATGACAGCGCCACATAGTGGGTCAGATGTTAACTGCGTTAAAGCTGGTCGTTATTAAGCATTGGCTTCTTATGAGCGTTTCCTATCTTTATCTCCCTTATATCTGGCTTAGGGCGTTGTATGAAGTTATTATAGTCGGATAATCTTATGGACACTTGATTTGATCTCAGAGTAAGTGATTTGATGGCGATAGAGATGACATGTAGATGACACCACTCCCATGGCCTCCAAGTCAGGTCTTTAGGTCATGTCGGTGCTTGAGTGTGAATAGTAATTTAAAATCTTCTTTATCATTTCTACGTGTCTTTGGTAATGTGTTTTTTAGTAACAATTGCAAATTATTTTAATTATTGCAAATATTACAGGTAGCGGGTATTTGAAGGTCACAAGAATTTGTTAACAGGGAAATAATCAATAAACGCAATAAATTTTTTGTTTTGGCAAAGATTGAATGGATTGGGTGGAATTTTCCTATAATAGGGAACATTGTTCTCTACGTTACGATTGTGGTTTTGGATGCACAGGAAGTTGGACGAATAATTAATATTTGAGTTTTGCGCTGTTAAGAATGGGGGAAGAACAACCGAAGAACCGAAGATTCTCTGGTTCAAAATGAGGTGAATAAACGAAAAAACAAGCTTAGATAAAATGTTCAGAAATACAGGATGTTAATATATAAGTTGAACATTGAAAAATTAAAAAACGGTAGGTACCTATAATTTTATTATTCAATATAACTTTACTAAAATCGGCAAATGTATTTCGTAGGGTCCGATTACAATAAGAAGAACACAGCTAGGTACGTCATAATTTGACAAAGTAATTAATTGGCTACCGCCGCCTACTGAGGGTTAATATTATATGAATATAGGAACTATTTTTTATACCTAACAATTTACTTATTATTTATTTATTGATAGTTATAGTACTATTTATTCGAAATTAAAAGTAATGGTTATGACGTAGCGGTGTTCTTCTTATTGTAATCGGATCATAAGATACACCCGAAACAGCAGAAAAATCAGTTAAATTTAAATAAACTTTGCCAGTGGCAAACGTTCTGATTTTAACAGGTTTAATGGGTAAAACATTTATTCAGAAATTGAGAATATTAGAAAAAAATTTTAAAAGTAGAAAAAAAAATGAAAAGTATTTATCACTTATTTTTGATATACCCATATCTATTCAATCATTTATTCATCATATTATTAAGATTTTATTGAGTTTCGACGTGGAGAATATTATACACTTGTACA
Source organism: Psylliodes chrysocephalus (assembly GCA_927349885.1). Taxonomy (NCBI): domain Eukaryota; kingdom Metazoa; phylum Arthropoda; class Insecta; order Coleoptera; family Chrysomelidae; genus Psylliodes; species Psylliodes chrysocephalus. The sequence goes on from OV651819.1 coordinate 45,522,387, forward strand.
CTAATAAAATGCATTTTATTTTGCGTTATTTTTTTAAATTTTATGAGAAGTTTTATTGTTCTGATTTGAGAGCCATTGTAGAAAATGCTAACATATTTGATTAGATAATTAACTTGACATAAACGTTCATGGCTCAGGTCGTTAGGGGGCGTCCATTAATTACGCGAGGTGTTCAAGGGGGAGAGGGGATCAAGCTAAATCTTTCCAAATCTCACTTGGGGGGCGAGGGGGGGTCTTTGTACATCTGACGTAATTTTTTTCTAGTAGAAAAGGGTGTAAAATTGCGTGAAAGTAAAGTTAAATTAAAGTAAAGAATGTTTCTAGAAATTTTATATTACGGCAATATTCTCAAATACTAGACTTTGTTAGTCTTAAGGTAGTTCACTCGCGACAGTCGTACATAAAAATATCGCTTAATGGTGAATACCAATAGTTCGAGATTCTCAATGCTAATCAATTTTATTTTTGTAAGAGACTGTACAAAACACATGTAAGCTTATATATATGGATTTTAATAAAATCCATCCGGCAACCTCATAAATACATGAATGGTTTGCTATAGAAATTTGTGACTTCCTCATATTAATTTTAAGGGTTTGTTTTGGTTCAAACAGAACCGCTGATTCCAGTTCTCAAATACAGTGGACGAATTAATTTTTCAAGGAAACGTCGCGAGGTTAAACATCCTCTTAGCTGATCGAGTGTTAGTTTGGTACAACGCGTTGATTGCAGCGTACACAACGTTGCCAAGTTGTAATAATTTTACGAAACTACGCGTAGATTGTTTTAAAAATATTTTTATTTTAAAAATCTATATCTTTTTACTAAGAAGGTCAAAAAATTCAGCGTTTCTTTAGAAAATTTTATAACTTCTTGATTTACATTACATTAGTTTTTAAAAAATATGGTAAGAACAGTTTTCGAGATTTCTGGAAATAAATGCATTACTTGTGTACATGAGAGGCTTCAAGAGTGTTAATTATGCACATTTTGATTGTTAATATCTCGTTTCACAGATGGTCAAAAAATTTAATTTTTTTTTATTTACATAAAAGACACTTTCATTAACCTTATATTTCAATTTTATTGAATTCTTAAGAAAAGCCGTTTTACGAGTGAACTACCTTAAATAAAAGTTATAGAACATAATGTTTTTTTTTTTTTTTTTTTAATAATCCAACGCATTTACACCCAAAACACCAATTTTGAAAAATCTCACATGAGATTAGGGGATGGGGGAGGGAGTTGAGGAAAATCTTACAAAATCTCACCAGGGGGAGGGGGGGGGGTCAAAAATACCTCACGTAATTGATGGACGCCCCCTTAAGTACCCAACTTTAGATTTCGCGATCTGGGTTACCGATAAAAGCTTTTTTTGAAAAAAAAAAAATTAAAATAAAAAAGTACGACTAATGATAGTATATTTATCCTGAAAGATCATTTACATGATATAGGAAATGTCACAATATATAATAATAACAATAAATACAAGAAAAATACAAGAACATACAAATTAAAAGTCAAACCCATAAAAATAAAAGAATAAAAAAAAGTAAATACAGTTAGCTAAGAATACTTATCTTAAATTGAAATAAAAAGTATGAACAAAAAAAAGTGTAATGGGACATTGAAAACATTAATTACACGAAAAATTCTTCAACGCTATATGGACATTTTTCTATTAGGTACTGTCTCAGTTTGATTTTAAATAATAATAATAATAATAATAATAATAATACTCTCCCTAATTCACCCCCTTACGAGTGAATTTTAACCCCAAAAGCTGAGCTTGTCCGGGGAAAGGAACGGCTATTATTATTATTTGCCGTGGCGCTCCGGGGCGACTTAAAGATGATTGATGGTGCCATTTGACTTACAGGTGAGGAAAACCCGGAAAACCTCACCCACCATCATCGAGACGGTAATGTATGGCGAATTTTTTTAATCTGCATGTCATATCAACAGAAATTGAATTTCTATTAATACGCCATACATCAAATCCTAAACCAAACCATGCAATTTAATTAAAAATCCACATGGTCTGGTCTGGGATTCGAAACCCAGCAGTCTCAGACTCATAAACTTGCCTATAAATGAATATAAGCGCGATAGACCGCTACACCACCGTGCCCGATAAATAAGCTATGAGTCACTATGTTTTTAATTGGGAGAGGGAGATGATTGAATAGGCGTACACCGATGTATTGTAGATTTCTTTCATATAAAGCTGGTGGGTCTCTAAGTTACGTGGAAATTGTGAAATATTTTGTTTCATGTACATAGGAGTTTTAAATATAAAAATTGAAGGAAAAGTAAGTAATTTATATTTTTTAAAGTGATCTCTACAAGTAGTTACTCTTTTTTGTAAAATAAAAACACGTGAAACCTCAACAGCTCCTCCCCATATTAGTACATTAAATGAGATTTGAGAATATACCAATGCATAGTATACATTGAGAATCTGACTTGTAGCCAAAATACTTTAATTACAGGATGGCATAATAAGCACTATTTATTTTTTACGCAAAAAATCAATATGTAATTACCAGCTAATGTTGCTGTCAAGAAAGATTCCAAGAAATTTAGTCTAATTTTACAAAGGAATAAAATCATCATTTACTTGTATGAGAAAGTCCGTAGTAATTCTGTACAGTTTTATTTGCATTCACAATTAAAGAATTTCTTTTAGTAAGAGAATGTCATAAAGGTAAAATTCCTTTTTCTTGGATGTTGTCCATGCAATTTTAGGTTGTAAACGTTTTGTCCAACACCTTTTTCACAATTTATCAGAAGCAACTCTATCAAAGATTTAAATCCTGAATTTACAGCATCCAGTTTTGAGATGAGTGCAGTCACAGTGCAGTCACAATGCAATTTCAGATATAATTTTCACATGTACACTTTCTTTACCCCAGCACAAACGCATGTACCTATTCATGTAACATAAAAATAAATTGGATAATTTGGTATATAAAAAAGCTCAAAATGTTTTTAGTTTTTATTCTATTTCGAGGAAAACAGTGGTTTATTCCACTTGTACCATATTGACATTATTGTGCACGTTAAAACTGTTAAAAGTAGATCTGTCATCTTGTATGTACAAATAAGAACATTTTGCTAAAAAACCTTACCTCAACAATAAACTTTTCCATGTACTTCTTCTCAAGATCATCACGATCACTCCTCAAATTTGCATCTCTTAATGTCGGTTGATCTGGAGTATGAGTATCCAGTACTTCCGCCAAATTGTACATTGTGTGTATCACTTGCGGTTTATCGATATTTAATTTTGATTCGTCTCTTTCTCCAGAAAATCTCGTCGCCAATTGTAAAACTTCTCTGTAGCGATTGATCGCCTCTTGGGGATTATCGAGAAGTAAATAAATACCAGCCATACCTAAAAGCGAATCGAATTGAAAATAGAAACACACAAAACGAATTATAAATATGAAATACAGGATGGTACGTTATTGAAATACAGAATGATATGTTACTGAAATACAGCAAGTTATGTTATTGAAATAAATGATAAGTTATGGAAATACAGGGATGGTATTTAAAAACAGGATGTTATCGAAATACGGGATGTTATCGAAATACAGGATGTTATCGAAATACAGGATATTATTGAAGTACAGGATGTAATTAAAATACAGGATTGCATTAAAATACAGGAGTTCATTGAAATACAGGATGTTAATTAAAAACAGGTTGTTATTAAAATAGGGAACGTCATTGAAATACGGGATGTTAATGAAATACGGGATGTTAATGAAATACGGGATATTATTGAAATTCAGGATGTTAGTAAAATACAGGATGTGATGCAATTGAAATAAAGAATGTTATTGAAATACAGAATGTTATGTTATTAAAATACATGGATATTGTTATTGAAATACAGTATGTTATGTTATTAAAATACAGGATGTTACTGAAGAAGATGTAGGTACATATTAAAATAACAAAATGAAAAGAAATGGTAAAATTGAAAACTTGCCGTTCAAAGACGATATTATCAATCTAAGACAATCTTCGCTATCGTTCGTATTTTTCAAAATTAGGGCGCTAAGCAATTCTTTCATAGACGTCACTTGTTTTTTTGTCGCCAAATATCTGCCTCTGACCGTGTTGGGATGGGTGCAGGTGTGCCTTAAGGTCAATAATGGAGCCAGCAGCTTTAAAAAAGTAAAAAACCTATGTATCTCTTTTTTTTAATAAATATTATATATTACCTTTTTTAAAGTACTTTTATCCAAGTTTTCCAAGTGCAGTGACAAATCGAATTTGCGAACTTTACTAAGAAAATTATTGGAGATCAATTCATGTTCGCGCTTGTAAAAATATTTTTCGACAGCGGAAAATTCAAGCGTGTGTTCTAAGTACGTTTGCTTCGGTATATTTATCTACAAAATTAGGTATAGTAATATAGTATGATGCAAATATATGGAATACATTCATTATTTCAATATTGGACGACTTTTATATACAAAATAAAAATCTTACTTGATCTGTCACATCTTTTTTAGCAGTCCTCCATAAGACGTCAAACAAAAAATCCAACAATGGTTTCTCATTACCATTCAAGTAGGGTTCATAAAGGATCTTTTTCCAAGTTATGTCATCGTTATATGGAGATATTTGTAAATAATCAATCAACCCGTAGAGATCTGTATAACACAAATATTTCAATCACTTAAAAAATATACCATGTCAAAAACGGCTACAGTTTATTAGTCTGTATTTAATTTCTACACCACCGTATTTATAAACCTTTTAAATGGAAACACGAAAAATTTCATTAAAAAAATATTCTTTAACAATAAAGTTATAACAACATTCATTTTAGAAAAGAATTCATTATTGGGAAATATGCCAATAAAAGATTTTTTATGTAAAAAAAAAAACATTATTTGCTAACACATAAATCGTAGCTTGCTGTCGTAAATAGGAAGAAACAAATTTACGTTACCATAGTGACGATTTGCATTTGTCACTTATTTATGTGTTGTGTCGTGTCAGTTTGAAACTTGTAGTACTTATAGGTTTTATATTTAAAAGGGAAATAATTCTTCAGTATTTGAATTGAAAATTATAATTCTGAAAATCCAAATGAAACTCTAAATCAGCCATTTGGAACCAATTTAATGCATTTTGTAAACAACGAAAGTTTGATTAGAAAACGGAATAGACAGTTGAAGATGTGGTAAGGTTATTGATGGATTGGTCTTTTAACACGTTAAACGCCGCGGAAATTCCTAAGAAATGTCTACCACGCCAAAGTGAAAAATTCAGTACTTTTGACCTATAAATATTAAAAGTGTTTTTTTTTCCGATTTTTATTTTACATTTCTTTGTAGCGATCCCTAGGGGCCGCCGTTGCATTAGTCGCCGCCTCTTGTTGCATTACTAGATTTGCAATTGCCGAAGTTAAGATTTGAAAAACCACACGAAATGTATGTTCTAAAAAAAAGAGGGAATTTAGACGTTAGTGTAAGGGCTGTTATGACAGAAAACTGAAGAACGTATTAGATAATAGTAGTCATTTGGTTCTAAAAGAAGAGGTGTTTTTACACTCTTCAGACTTCCTGTGCTACACCCTAATCCGTCAGTAGCTTAGCAGCACTGTAGCCTGGCAGCACTGCTGCCTGCAGCTTATTCTATCACTACTACTTTCTCATTCCCCAATTTACTCTCTCATTCATCGTCATTCATTCCACGTTGTCGGTGGTTAAACGCTAGTCAGCTAAGTCCCATGGTGACACGGCTTATGGTGGAACTTCCCCGCTGTCAATTATCCACGAAGTGACTGAATATATCACTGCTTAACTGTAGATGCACACTACTCTCGCGGCTAGCCTCTTCGGCAAAAAATGGGGTTATTTGGAAAGTTTACCGGGAGTTTTGAAAATGGGGAATTTTATAGATTTCGATGTATGCTTTCCGAATTTCAACTTTGCCACCTAGTATCTTAGACGTTCACGCCATCATATTGAAAAAATGGCGCCTGAAAGCAGTTTTTTGACAATATCTCCTTTCCAACTCATTTTCACGCCAAAAACGGGTGGCACAAAATTGATCGAAAAAACAATATATTGAATAACAATTGATCGAAAATAGATTTTATAGAAAAAGAAATTGATCGAAAAACCAAATATACATAAAATGGGAAAAAATACCACTTTACCTAACCTGTGCGGCCTGGAGTTGTCGCGGGTTGATTCGCAAAAAAATATACTAAAAATGATAAAAAATTTAACCAACTTACGTAATCTGTGCGTGAGCGATTGATTAAATTTAAATGACTCCAGGCCGCACAGATTAGGTAAATTAATTTTTTTTTAATTATTCTCATTTTTTGTATAATTTTATTTTGCAAAGCAACTCTCGATTGCTGTAGGACACACAGGTTAGGTAAATCAGTTAAGTGGTGTTTTTAATTTCTCTCATTTTACGTATATTTTTTTTATAAGGCAAACTGCGGTAGCTCTTGGCAGCACAGGTTAGGTAAATTAGTTAAGTTGTTTTTCAATTCCCCCATTTTATGCATATTTTTTTGCGAAGCAACTCGTGATGACTCTTGGCCGGACAGATTAGGTAAATTAGTTAAGTTTTTATAATTTGGTGTAAAAAAAAATGCGAAGCAACCCGCGATGGCTTCAGGCCACACAGGTCAGATAAATTAGTTTTTTTATTTTATGTAAAAAAAAATTGCGGAGCATCCCGTGATGGCCCCAGGCACTTTTTTTACTGGCGCTGCTTTAATGAGCGCTATTTCGTTCAGGCGCTCTTTTGATATGCACTATTTTATTTAGCACTATTTCTTACAATTTATGTAAAATCAATAGTTTTGGCGTACGAGCGCCGCAAAGTGTATTTCAACACGCGTTTTGACAAAAAAACTTATTTCCACACCACCTTGAGGTAGAGTAAGTGGCGCATTTTTTTTATCTTGGTATCCCCAGTATGCCTAATCCACATGAAATTCGCTTTTCCAAAATTTAGCGCATTCTACTTCGCTTCGTTGTACTTGACGGACCAGGTGTTGCGAGTTTATTGTCTTTAGTACCGATCGAAACGTCAGACACCGAAATTTCTTCTACATCATCCGCGATAGGATGCATGCTTCAAAATATCAGCATATATAAGTAAATTATATTGCGTCGCTACCACCAACAGAAACAGCAGCACGACAACATTCGTTCTATCATCAGGTAAAGCAGTGGTATGGAAATGAACAAAATGCAGAGTAATGGGAATGGAAAAGAAACAAGAACGAGCTAATTCCTGTATGATCAAATCGAGAACGAAGATGTTGCGGTGAAACTGTTAATCTCATCACGGATGATGTGGAAGAAATTTCGGCCTGTTTGGTTTTGATCGGTACTAAGGACAATAAACTCGCAACACCTGGTCCATCAACAACAGCGAAGCGAAGGTGAATGCGCTAAATTCTCGAATAGTGAAAACGCGCCTCTTACTCTACCTCAAGATGGTATGGTAATTAGTTTTTTGGCCAAAACGTGTGTTGAACTACACTTTGCAGCGTTCGTACGCCCAAACTATTAATTTTACGATAAAAAGTTATTATATAAATTGTAGGAAATGTTCTCTAGTTTCATTTTGTGTCCCACAGGGATCGGTTTTGGGACCACTTTTATTTGTAATATATATAAATTATTTTGCACAGTACATGAATCCATATAACTGTGTGCTTTCTGCCGATGATGCTGCTCTACAATGTTCAGACATAAATTTTGATGAATAGAGAATAGATAAAAATCACAAAAAATGTTATTTACAACACAAAACACAAATGATCCATATGAATCGGTTAAATTTAATTTTTATTGACATGACACACGAATTGATACTTATGTTAGAGGTCCAAGATACAGATTATCAAAATCAGAACATAACCTTAAGTCATCTAAATTACTAAAATACTTTGAAAAACTTCTTTCAAAGAATTGCATTTCATTCGGTTTTAGAATTCCAGGAATATATTAAGAGTGGTTTGCCCATTGTGCTTGATGAACACTCATCCAGTTACTAAACTAATGTAATTTAGGTTCAGTAACTAGTATTAGTTTTAAATGTATGTATGTTTTTGTTTTTTTATGAGTGTGTTGGTGTTTGTGTGAGGTGAATGTATGCTGCATTAGTAAGTTAGTATTTTTTTTTTAATTTGGTGTCATCTGCATCGACTACTAAGGCCATTAGCCTCGTGTTCTGTGTAGGCTTTGTTACTGTTTCCCAGCACCACTTTAGGAACAGCACTGTTAATTAGAACCCAACAGTGAATGTTCGAGTGGGGAATCTTACCAAGGTATCAGAATTAATTTTAAATAATTAAATTAAATAAAAAAATTCCGGCCAACGGTGGGATTCGAACCTGGAACCCTTGAATCCACAGGCAGAGACTCTACCACTGAGCCACCCACCCCTTAGTAAGTTAGTATTAATTTATATTCTGTTGTGACCTGCTGTTAACCATTTATTGTAGTGACAGTTAATAAAATTATATTCTATATAAATGTTTACATCGTGAAATGAGTCGGAAAAACTGCTTTTAGGCAATATGCCGGAGCGAGCGGCAAAGATAAGAGGTGGCAAAATGAAATTCGGAAAGAGCACTTCGAAATCTATAAAATTATCCATTTTCAAATACTTTCCAGGCCAAACTACCAAATGACTGTACTATAAAAACAAGGTGAAGAATGTTACTACATACTGTGCTGTGACATATGTGAGGGGAATCCCCATTTTTGTTTCGAATTTTTTGCCAAATTTCACAAATGGAACTTACAAAAATGTTTTAGCAATTATTTTAATCTTTTCTAACATGGACTAGGCAATTTTGTTCATATATATGAATTTATATTATTTATATGTTTTATAAAGCAAAAATAAATAAACAGTAGGTTTTAAAAATATTATATACACACTGAGAATTAATTTTTATAGGTATCAGAAAATTGCCAGTGATAAGTTTCTACGGTGCTACAGCGGGTTGTATAAGGGTCCACCTATACAGCATTAAATGTACGCTCGGTATACAATAAACTTTTTCTCGATCGGTCTCTAGGGACCGCTTTGGCTTTTAACGTGTTAGTATGAAGAAAAAATAATGGGGAGATTACAAAGAATACGTTGTGAAAAATATTGTGGAACAAATAGCTAAAATGTTGCTAAAAATGTATTTTGTACAGTTTAATGTTAACTTCAACCCTTTCTATGATTATGTATTTAAAAAAACCCGCGATGCACATAATTCAAGAAAGAAGTAACAAAATAATTTAGAAAAAACAATGAATCTGGTAAAATAAATGATAAATTCGGAAAAATAGGATTGCATTTTCCATTAAATATTAACTTGTTGAGTTTTGCTTTCTGTCTTATAAAAACTTGTGACAACAAAAATAAATTGAATAAGAGAATCAGAGAAAGTAACTATTTAATTTAAAAATTTTGAACAATAATTTTAATCCCATGTTCCTATAGGTGTAGTATTCTTTGATTGTGATTTTAATAAATATGTAGAAGAGACGAATACAGGGTACAAAGAGAAGTGATTGGTCAAATCAAGCAACCGAGAGGATCTATCTTGAATGTTTCTATGAAAGAGACATTTCCAAACAGTTATTCAAAGGCAATTGCGCAAATATGGGGTAATTTTGCTGATTTCTCCCTATATTTGTGTATTTTTTAATGGACTGTATGAATAGATTTTACTGGTTTGGGTATTCAAACTGCCGCACCACATTTAAGAGTTTATTGCAATATTATTCTGCATACAACAAAACTAACAAGTTGTTGATATGAAAATACAGGCACAAACAATGCTGGAATAAGTCAAGTATAAGGCTGCTTGCTTTTCTAACTGCTTTCCTTAATAACACTCTGAGATAATTACTTTTAATTTACTTATACTGAGAAATATGAAACGCCGGCTGGTCAACGCCCACAAAGTGCGGGAAACTCACATATTATCACGAGCACACCCTTCTCGTCTTAAGTCAAGATTGCTTCTGTCTTCTGTTTTAAAACAATACATGAGATTGCACAGTTCCTGAGGGGTGGTAGAAATAAGAGCGAACTACTAGGGTTGGTTGGAGTCACGTCATGAACAACCAATCAGACATAAATGTGATGTTGGTTGCATAATGTTAGATGCGGTTTAGCCACATACTTTGATTTTCGGAGAATGGTCGCACTGCGCAGCTTTTTGAGTGCCTTTTAAAAGAAAATAGAAAACTCCGCCATTTTGAACCTTTATTACGTGTTGCCTACATCTTGACGCAATATTTTTAATAGGTGCGTTTTAATCACCCGCTTCTGCTTCGGAATTGTCGGTTTTCTTGTTTTAATCTGACAGGTTAAAACGACTAAACCGACAATTCCGGAAGCAGAAGCGGATGATTAAAACACACCTGATATTTTGCTTGCTGCTGTCAGTGTCAGTGAATATTATTTTTAGAGTCACAGTTTATTGCTAAAGAATCAGTTAGCTCACTCGGACCAGTTGAAAGTTCCAAAATAACATGCACTCCAGGGATACAAATTCAGGATACGCAGAAGACTGCTGTTTTATTATAGGCGGTTGTCATATATTGTATTATCCGAGTTGCGCAGTGTATAAACTGGAACATTGAGATCAAAAGTGCCGACGCAGAGTGAGCGATCTGATTCTTTATCTGTAAACTGTGTCATAGGAATCAAAATGGCCGCGCCCTATGTTGAGCGTGTCGGGCCTCTCTCTTGCCCCGTATAGTAATCAAAGTATGTGGGTTTAGCAGTTAATTGTATAATAAGGGGTGAGGGGAACAAATATATTTAAATTCGGTGTCTAGTGGCGTAGGAGAAAGAGGAGTAAAATAATTTGATGTATTCTGGCGTAGAATGCGCTAGTTCAGTGATGATGTAATTGTGGTTCCACTAACAATTAAAGTGACAGTAGATTTTTTGAGTGCATTTTGTTCGTTTTGTTTACCTAAATTATATCGTTCTTTCACTTAATATAAACATATTCCTAAAGTAAGTAGATAGCATGCATTAAATATACAATCGCTTAGTTGCCAATTACATACCTTTAAACTATTTTTTATGACTTGTTAACAATATTTAGAAATAAACTAAACACAGTAAAAACGTATATGTCAAATTTATGAATGTTTTTGTTAAAAGTTTGGTTAGAATTAAATGTCAGTGGAACCAAAATGACATTACACTGAACTAGCGCATAATGGTAGTTATTTTCCAACAGCAATAAATGTTAATATTTTTTAAAATAATAAGGAACTGTCACGTAAATTTTGATTTAAATAGAGAATCGATAGTCGATAAAAAGAGTGGCTTGAGCAGAGGCTTTGCCAGAAACTCTGGCCGAAAGGCCACTCTAGCCGTGACCGTGCCTTCGGGACCATATGTTCCGAAGCCACATAATATTGTTTATCTTATACTCCCGTGGGAAGTTCACTTTATTTTCGAATCTGTATCGTACGAGAACATATCCAATTATCGTTTTGTTATTATTAAGAAAAGTTTAGACCTATTATCAAATAGTGCCTAAGTCATAGCAAGTTTGCTTATTCCCTATATAAAAAGTGTTTTCATTTATCTTGAAATTATTAAACTATGTAGATTTTTTTAAATAAACGTGTTACTGTTTATTAACTTATTATTATTCTCTCCTCACTTTCCCAAAACAAGTTATGAAATATTTCGAGCATTCCTACCCCTAAAGACTTTATAATCACCTGATATATTTTTGGAAATAGGTGTTCCCGTTACCGCCCATCTGTGTACCGCAGTGATTTTTCTTGCCATTTCCGATACCAGTCGACCTGGCATTTCAACAGCTTGAGCTTCATCGAGACATAATCTCCACCAATTCAACCTAGTCAAAGGACTACCAGGTGCGGAGTATTTCCGTTCTTTTCTTAAGTTAAGCGGCTTAAAACAAACAAAAATCCTTCTATAAAGCACAATATAAAACAAAATGTACAAAAGACTGTTTACAAGCACATATAAACAAGTGGAAACAGTTAATGAATTCCTCGAGACAGTGGCGACAATAGGGTGCAAAACATTTTTGGAAAATTTAAAGATTAATATTTAGATTAAAAATAAAAAAAAAAAGTAGGAAGGCTACACCCAAAAACATTTCAGCAAATCCGTTGCTATATTTTGTAAAAACAATACATATTTCGTTTTTATTATATTATACCAAACTTTCATAATAGCAAGGCAACCTAAAATAAATACTTTCAAAAAATATTTTTTAAAGAAATTTTAAAAAATAGAAAATAAATGTCAAGTAATTAAGTCAGATGACACTTCTAAGATAACAATATATTATTTAAATGCCACAATAAAATAAAAGTTTTCAAAAGCAAAATATATTTTATTTTTGGCTCATAATTTCGTCTGGAAATCATGTATGTACTCAATTTTATAAAACAAAATCTAAAGATCTGATTCTTATTTATTTCACTTTTTATAAAGACTGAGTTTTGAAAACCAATTTAAAATCAAGTATCTATGTATTGTATTTGTAAGGAGTTGATGGATAATTTTTCTTTAATCTTAATAAAAATGATTCACCAAATTGACTTCTGATAAATATTTTTTTATTTTCTTATTAAGTCAATGTGACAATACAAAAACAAATATCGGGTGAGAGACTAAAGTGACAGAAATACCCCAAGTCCTCTGACAACAGAGTATGGCATTTTTAGTTACAGTTTGCACGTGTCTTATTTCAGTTGCGCTTTGTTGTTGCTTAGAAGCGTAAACTTTATTAAGGTGCGTTTGCACGAATACAAGAAATCACTTTGAAAAAATTAAGATTACGTTTTACATTTTGTCTACAAATACTAGAAGAATTTACTTTCGTACTTTATAAATAAAAGTCCCAGCTGAACATTGGTTTTTAGCGATTTTAGAGCTAAAGATAATCTAAAACAGGTGCAAACTCGTAAAACAGATACTTTGTTAAAAAAATATAAGAGGCACAGAAAATATTTATTGGATAAATCATATAAATTTTTTTACTCAATTTCATTTTATTCACAACTGCATTTTGATTCAGACTCATCACTATTTGCCGTTGTACCTAAATTAATAATAATTGGTTCTATATTAGAAACATGTAATTGCTTGTATTTTTTCGTCATAAAACCGTTTGCACTATGACCACCAGCTGCGGCTACTCTTTAAGGCAGCATGGCCGCATTCCCCTCAAAAATCCCAGAGACTAAAATACTAACTAAAAATATTATTTATTTATTTTATAATTTTTCCTATCGTCTCAACAAATGCTATGTTATTTATTATGTCCCCTCCAAATCCTTCCTATAATAACAATTTATGAGCTCTTTGACTGAACTATAGCCGGCCGCAATAAGACTGAGGTCCGCGTCTCCATGGAAACGTATGACAAGCGCTATCGAGTACGTCTTGCAGTCGGCAGTTTTAGTGCAGAACAGGGCGCAATTTTTTCGCGGCGGACCAGCATATTGAATTTAGATGATGAGGTGTCAGGCGGCTGTTTTTCTTTTTTAAAGTTGTTTTATAGTTTTCGAGGAATTTTTAAGAAGCACCATGCTAAATGATTGACTAAACGCCTTATCTATGTATCTATAACGTGTGGAGAGTGTGGAGGGTGGGTTACCCCCACGGCACTTCGGCCTCATTAGATTTAATGTAGTTGACAACGTCGCCAAGAGGTGCTTCTCTTATATCGGCCGGTGTTAGCCGATACTTGCCGAACACAAATCTTCTAATGAGAGCGTCGAGCAATCGTAAAGGATATGCTCGATGGTCTCATCTTGTTCGCACCCTCTGCAGAGTGCGGATTCTGACAGCCCTGATATGGAGATGCTTCCGTACTTGGCAATGACCAGTCAGAATGCCTGTGACTAGGCGCAGATTCTGTCTAGTCATAGTCAAGTATTTGTTTGCTGCAGTGTTGTCAGGATAACTTAAGTGCTCCTTAGGAACGTTCTTTAATTAGGTCTGTCACTACCGATTTTGTCAGGCCAATAGGAGAGCCAGGTCCAAAAAGTATTTGGTTAGCTGCTTTCTTGGCTAGTGAATCAGCAAGACGGTTACCTTTCGATGTGGCGTGACCTTTGATCCATCTTAAGGTGACCACATTGTTGATGTATATTTCGGCCAAAGCTTCGCGACTAACGCCTTAGCTATGATATCAATAAGGGGGCGTCCATTAATTACGTGAGGTGTTCAAGGGGAGGAGGGGATCAAGCTAAATCTTTCCAAATCTCACTTGGGGGAGAGGGGGGTCTTTGTAAATCTAACGTATTTTTTTTAGTAGAAAACGGTGTAAAATTGCGTGAAAATTAAAGTAAAGAATGTTTCTAGAAATTTTTAGTCTTAAATAAAAGTAATAAAACATATTGTGTTTGTTTTTTTAATAATCCAACGCATTTACACCCAAAACACAAATTTTGAAAAATCTCACGAGAGATTAGGGGAGGGGGGAGGGAGTTGAGGAAAATCTTACGAAATCTCACCAGGGGGGAGAGGGGGTCAAAAAATCCTCAAAAATACCTCACGTAATTAATGGAAAGAGAAATTTAGTTCTGGAGATAAATAATTTTGACGAAAGTCATGGAAAACTACTGCAGTGAGGGATCGTACAGCAGATTTCAATTTCAGGATCTGAGCCATGAACTTTCGTAAAAACAAAAATTAAAAACAATATAAATATGTCAATTTTCATGTTTGTTTTTAGAATAATTATTTTTTAAGATGTTTTACTATAAGAAATATATTTCATTTTGATTATTGACTATTGACAAGGCGCAGTGTGGTCTTTTTTCTATGTTAATGAAAAAATACAAAATACATAAATAACAAATTTTCCATAATCCCCACCCTCAAGCCAATTGGCGCCCCCCCCCCCCCCCCACCTTCGCAGCTCACAAGCCGACACTAGTGACCACACCATCTCTATCACATTGTACTGGCAGTGATATGGAGTTCTTAATATTTTATGCTCATATTCCTCAACATATCTATCTAGGTGGAATTCTTTTTGTGGTAGTTTTTTACGTACAACTTCCCAAATCTGATATTTCATACCATTGATGTTTTTATTTTGCAACCATTTTACCATTTTATATTTTGTTCAACTATAACATGAAATTGGTTCCACGTACCGCGAATGATAACTGGCATTATCGATTATAATTAAAGAAGGATGTTCCAGACTAGGTATAAATTTTATCTTAAACCATTTTTCAAATTTTTCTGTGTTCATATTATTATGGTAATCCCCACTTTTTGTCTGACTTTTAAATATAAGGTCTGCATTTTTTATAACCCCTTCTTCATTGCCATCATTGATAATTATATATCGAATTCCATCTCCTGTTTCTTTACTTGCAGTTAAGTTATCCAGCTCTATCTCCTTGTTAAAATTTTTCAAAAACTACATTTTTTTAACTGAATCGATGTTCGTTCCAATAAAAAATGTCTGTTATTACTTCTTTTAAAGCGAAAGCCAATTTTTCGAATACATGTATTAATTGACCGTGCAGAACATTTCACATCAGGCATTTCTTCCGAAAATCGTTTACGTAACGATTTCATTGTTACATGTTGCGCACGTTCGTACATCTTATATATAACTTGCCTCAACTTACTTAATATTAAAAAATTGACTTTTGTTTTACTTTGGCTTACTTTTTTAGATATTATCTTCACATACTCTCTATCAGAATTTGTTGGTTTACTAAGTATATAGATAGTTTTCTGTAAAATATGTAATGCATCTGCAGCCAAGAGCCTCGCAAATAGATTTGTGTCTCTAAGGGCCGATTCCACCGTTGTGTTAAACGAAGTTTAAATTACCAAACGAAGATTGATTAATACTTGTAAAAACTTTTGAAATATCAAAATATATACAAATTTTTAAAAAAATGACAAATTCAAAATTATTTTGATAACTGCCACCTGACATTAACATGATGTACCTAATTTACGTGAAAAAATCTTGTAACTTTTTATTTCATCCATTTTACATTTAAAAAATAAAGAAAGCGAATGGACTTGGGAGTATTTCCGAGACTCTACTTCTAACAGTATAATTTCTTATGTAAATAATCTTTCACACCAATATTTAATTTTGCCTCAATAGTGTCAACACTGTCTTGATAGGGTCACTGCACAGATATGGATTAGAGGAAATAGGAAATGTCACTTTCATCAGGCACCTAGAATTGAAGGCGGCGATCTTTTAAAAAGAAGAGACTCACGCTTGCGCTTTGATTGCGTATAGAAGTGTACAGCAGGGACAGAAGTTGGAAAGGCTTTTTGCAGTTCTACCACTTCATACACAGAAATTGACAGTTTTGCGGCGGAGCTAACCGAAATGGACGCGATACATTGGCGTACAAACTTATTTTATAGATGGTAATAACAATTTCTGGTGAATAATTTAATAAATATTTCTAGTCTATAAATACATGCGATTGCCCAGTCCCACCGCTAACAATTTAAAATTACTTAATCTATGAAACGGCACTGGCAGATAAATATTACAGTAAAATTCTCGAAGTCATCCGACGTGGTTTGACGTTTATTCCCTCTCCATCTACCAAAAGCATTTCCAAGTTCTGCCCCTGCTATACAGGATAGGACTGACAAATTTAAACATAATTAGAAAATATTAAGGATTTAATTACAATAGAATTAATAACGTTAAAAATTCGTAATATAATTTTCTTATTTTTTTATGGATTTTAAGAGATTTATAAAAATAAAAAACTTCAGTCTTGTTTCAAACTTTATTTAAAATTAAGTAAAAACATAAAAAAAGATAAAATACCATTTCATATGACATGAATACAGCAAACTTCAATTACACGTGATTTAAACAGAATTTTCATATTAAAAAAAAATAAATATATATATATATATATATATATATATATATGTATATATATAATTTGTAAGTAAATTATTACATGGGTATATCGATAGCTCAGATATTGAGAGTATTTTATTTTACTATAAATTTAAGGAATTAGAATTTATTTAAAATATCGTTCCACAGTACTATAGCATGCACTTGAGCGTACATCAAGAATCATTAATCAAAATAATTTAGAGATTATGGACATATCCTTTAGTAAATTTAAAACTATCGCCAGAAACGTCTAGACAATTTTATTAAAAAAGGAAAATAATTACAAACTTAAATATGACCAAAACGTAAAATAAATGAAAACAAGAAATTCTCTAAGCCATGTATTTCAAAATAAAATAAGCGACCGTTTCCCTTCGGCTACTCCTTTGGCTAATTCCGCAACAGACATTGAATTATATCCCAAGAAAAAATAGCAAAGATAAAAATTTAATTTCAACATTCAAAGTTTGATTTTGCTTACTAAGGAGAACGATATTCTTGGACTGGTTTCGTCCTTATTAGGTTTCATCAGCAGGGATGTTGCGAATATTCGCATCCGCATCCGCAAATGCGGAGTTTCCGCATAGATTTGAACATCCGCATCTGCATCCGCATCCGCAATAATCAATACGGATGTTCATCCGGATGCGAATGTAATACAAATGGCTAGTTGCGACAAGAAAGAAATTGAGTGGAGCCGGCGAATGACGCGTGCCGTTCGCACGACGCGTTTCCTGAGAATGACTGATCCCACGGAAAAGAAAATGAAACAACTAGGAACAGGACCATCAAGTTTTGTCAGAAAGCCAAGCTTAAAAAACGACCTTGCTACGATGTTAGATTCGTCAATTGAAGATGAGAGTCAAGAAATACCAGAAAATGGTAGCCCTGAAGCTGTACTTAAAAAGGAATTACTTTCTTACCGCACTAAAAAAAGAGTCAATGCTGATGAAAATCCTCTTAAATGGCGGAGTGTTCATCGAGAGGAATTCAAGATATTATCACCGATAGCACGAAGATTTTTATCCTCCACCAGGCAGTGTTCCTATATAGCGAACAATTATTTAGTAGTGCGGGTTTAATTTACGAACCTCTGCGTAACCGCCTTGAATCAGAAAAGGTGGCAATATTACTCTTTATTAAGGACAATGTTCCTATTTTTGACTTCACTTACTAATATGAAAATTAGTAAGTGAAGTTAAAAAAAATATGAGCATTATACATAGAATACATACATTACATACATAACATAATACTAATTTTCATTAATAAAAATGTTAATAAATACTTTATCATTATTTTAATTCTTCATTCGTTTTCGTATTCTATTTTTATATAGGATCTTAAACATCCGCGTCCGCATCCGCGGATGTGAGCCTTCAAAAATCCGCATCCGCTTTCACACCCGCGGATGTGAAAAAATCAGCATCCGCAACATCCCTGTTCATCAGCAAGAAATAGATAATTCCTGTCACTAATGGAATCTGCAAAGGCGTTAAATTCATCTGCCTACATGGACGGAGGTTGTGAGAGAATAAGAAATCACAAAGCTTTGTTTTTTCCAAGTGCTGAAGGCGTTACTTTTTTACTTTGTGTAATTATAATAGTAAAGTTAATAAGTTAACGTCCTGTTAATAAAATTAAAACATTTATATTATATTAGAAAACGTCACTAATAAATAAAGCTATTTAAGAAAAGTTAATAAGGACCAAAAAATACAAATTTAGTTTTATAAATTTTCATTGACGTTTGAACAATATCATCTTTGTTAACATTTTTCTAATTGGGTTGCATAACTCTGAATTTTGGCTGCGTTACATAATCCTAGTTTTTATTAATCTTGATATGTGATTTTCCTAGAAGGTTAGATAGTCATAATTATGATTATTGATTTTTCGAAACCACTTTTTATTCTAAACTAATTGAGAATGAAATTTTTCAGCAGGTAATTGATTATCTGTGATTAAAAATAGTTTTTTTACAGATAATTCAACAGTTTTACACACTAATCTAGTACTCACAGTAGAAACTGTTAAATTACCCAATTTTTTCCTAAAAGAAAATTGTCAATCATTTTCATTAGATATTGCGCTAGATAGAGAATCCTAGCAAGTAGGACATTTTATCAATTTTTTTGCAACATAAAAAACAATGTTTTCTGAAATATCTAACAACTTAATTACATTTCTAACATACACTATATTAACTTTTCCATCTTGACACCAGGAGAACGGTATAAAAACACAATGCCATTGAATAGAGAGAAATAGAATAATACGAGTGAGTGGGGATCGCAATATCTCATGTTTGCCATCGAAACGGCGTGGTTAAATAAATTACTATCTTTAGCGCTCTCACATCCAAATACAATAAAGCATCTCATCTTTATTTTGCATAATGCATCGGCTTAAAATAATGTATATTTTTTGACAGTTAAAGGATTATTGTCATTCATTCCTAGCCCTAGAAATAAAATCACACAAACTTTTACTATTATACCTCATACTGCAGAAAAATAGCTCTAAGTGATCTGTACTTATTTTATATATTAATAGACAGTTTAAAAATGGTTCTGATTTCTCATATACCTATTACAAACTTGATAAAATAAAGTATAGAAAACCAATATTCTTCTTCTGTGTCTGAATAACATAGCTACTGTCTACGGTTTTAAGTTTCTTTATATATTTTATTGAAGCTTTTTTTTAGGAATCAATAAGGCCACCATTTTTTGAGACTAAGGCATTTTCCATTGTAATTTAAAGGTATTTCGAGAATTTAACAAATCAAACAGTTTGTCATTTAATAGTACCGTTACTTAATATTTGTACTGCTAAACTGACCTAAAATAAATAAAATTATATACTTAAATAGTTTATTTTTTTGAATTAAAATGGGGAAATTCACAGTGAACTGAAGTAATTCCAATAAAATTTCTAAAATCGTTTAAGTGTACAAACCTTCATTTATGTCTTTCTCCAATCCATATGAGCCACTCTTAATTTGTTACTCAAACATAAACTTTCTGTTTGTTAAATATAATGCAATAATTTTATATAATTAAAATCAATAATTTCGCCATTAGTGTTGACAATTTTAGTAAGAATATCCCAGTTATTCCAAACCAACTTACGTATATGACATGCATCTAAAATTATAAAAAATTTACTGTTATCTATGGCTAATGTAAGAAATATGGAGTTGCAGTGTCAATATCTAAGTTGTATAGATTTACACCTCATCTCTCACTTAAGTTAGATTAGCATACTTACTTAGACCATATTCATACAATTTTAGAGCAGCCTCCAACACATTTGCTCTTTCATTGCCACCTAAGCCCTTAATAAAAAAAGGAACCAATTGACAACTTCCAATTCGCTGTTAGATTCTGAATTAATAATATTCGTTGAAACTGAATGTTATACATTTCTAAAAATAGGATAATTAAGTAATAATTTTTTATCACTTTCTTAAAAATTATTAAAAGAACCAAATTGATAATTTTATGTATAGATATTTACCTTATAACTGTTATAAAAAGTTTTTACATTATTTTTTATTGTAACTTTTCGTTTTGAAACGATTAAATCATCTTTATGAAAATGGGAGGATTAAATAGCGTTATTTGCGCTTATATTGTCCAATAGATTTCTTCCAATAGCTATTAAGCAAGAAGCATACGCTTTTTCATAAAAAAAAAAAAAAAATTATAACCATATCAACGTTAGAT
Organism: Psylliodes chrysocephalus; assembly: GCA_927349885.1. Taxonomy (NCBI): domain Eukaryota; kingdom Metazoa; phylum Arthropoda; class Insecta; order Coleoptera; family Chrysomelidae; genus Psylliodes; species Psylliodes chrysocephalus. The sequence goes on from OV651819.1 coordinate 45,543,054, forward strand.
ACAGTTTATTATTATACTACGATAATTCGTTTTCTAAAAAATAGTCTAAAAAATGTGATAAATAATTCTGGCAGAAAAGATGTCTTACTTGTAAAATGTAATATTTTCTGAATACTCGTTCTTTAAACAACCAAAAAGAAAGCACTTCTTTCCCATTTTATTAACTGTCTATAGTAAAAACTCCTAAAATTCTATTAAATTCACTAAAATAGCGAATTTCGAAAAAACCAAGACGAATTGACATAAATGACCCTTCTGTCGAAACACTACAGCAACTGCGCATGTGCGTGGTCTCTTAAATTGCAAACATGGCGACTTGCATGGTATGCTTATTTTGAAACCCCGAGGAAAATAGCCTTTTCCTATCTCCTATCTGCTTCTGATATACTATTTTTATAATGCAATGCTGCGTTGTCGAATTAATTGTTTTAAAAGGATTTAACACTAACCCGTTAAAAAAAAAAAACAAGAACGAAAAGATGTCTTACCTGTCCATTTTGAGTTAACCTCAGCTCGTTCTGCAAAACGGCGTAAGTCGTCAAAACTATATCATATTCTTTTAGATCAGTAGGATAAACCGAAACGGCACTGGCTCCTTCGTATTGTAAAATTTTAATGTTTCCTTTTACGTGGTTGCATATTTCTTTGCACCATTGCGTTTTTAGCGACACCGGAGTAACTATTAAAGTGGCTTTCGATTCGAGCAGTGGTTCGTCAATCCAACATTGAGGACACATATATTTACCTGAATAGATCAAGAAATCATTACATATTGGGTTTTTAATGCAAAAACCATTGCATGTCATTAATGACCATATACTTTTGTCATAATAGGTACTACCAACTATTTAAAATTTCCCTAAGTTAATAATTCGAAACATATATCACGAATATATCACGAATATTCGCGAGTATTCATGAACTTAGGTAAATTACTAAAAACCAATAAATGCAATCGTCATTATTTTGATAATTTTAGAATTAATTCAGTCACAGGAAGAAGAAATAATTTATTTTAGTAAAATGCTAATAAATAGAAAACAATGATTAAAAATAAAAGTAGAACTCTTTATAATTATTCAAAGAAGTAAAATTAAAAGGTAGATAAATATTATGACCAAAGAAACTATTAGAAATAGTAATCGATTAATGCCCTGTGTCAAAATCATCTCCATCGCTTTTAATACCTAATATATTTTATGTGTTGCGTAATTTTAAATATGTTGTTATATTTTGCAGTTTTTAATGTGTTTTGAATGTGACTGGGATATTTTTATATTTTTATGATAATTTTATTAAAATACCATATACAGCTTTGTACTCTTGTTACTGTTATTCAAATTAATGTATAAATGTATAAATTTGTGTATAAGCTAATATTACTTTGCCTTTAGCACATACAGGTGCTTGCACATTTTAATTTCAGTTTACTTATATTTTAATTTAACATGCAAAAATGTAAATGTGAATTTTATAATGAAAATAAATAAAAAATAAATAAATTACAAAACAAGAGTTTTTATAGTCTTTTGTTGAATATTTTCAAATTTTTAGCTGTCTTAGGTGAGTTACTATAATTCTGTCATACCTTCATCATATTCTTGTTCTTTTGAGTTTTCATTAATAACGTTTGATAAATAATAATATGTACATTATTTTTTTGTCTGGCTTTGTAATCATATACGTACAATGTTAAGAAGTAAGGTATTAGACATCACATTAAGTACACCGAGCAATAAAGATCTAGTTAAAAACTGGAGAGTATCGAGTGAACCATCTCGATCTGATCACAAGATAATTGTGTTTACGTTAGAGAGCAACATTCCTGAGACGATCCTTAGGAGGAATCCTAGAAAAACAGACTGGGACAAATACAACATCATTCTAAAACAAAATTTAGCACGTATCCAGACAAAAAAGGGACCCGGGCACCCACTTGCTCTGGAAAGCGATCTCGAAGAACTAAATGGGGCAATACTTGAGGCATATGAATCAAGCTGTCCCATTCAAAGAAATAAAACTAGTAGGGATGCTCCTTGGTGGAACCGTCATCTGTCAAATTTACGATCCGAAGTGCGGAAGCTCTATACTAGGGCCAAGCACAGCGGATATTGGCAGAGCTACACCGAGGCGCTTACTACCTACAACAAAGAAATCAGGAAAGCTAAACGTAACAGCTTTAGAAAATTCTGCGAGGATATTAACTCTACACCTGCGGCAGCGAGACTGCACAGGGTTTGATACATTTATGGCATTAAAGAAACCAAATACAAGCTTCACGGAGAGTGAGAAAGAAAGAGCTCGCCTCTTACTCGAAACTCACTTTCCTGGAAGCACACCTTTTCTAATAAGGGACACAACTAAGGTAAGCAGGCCCCCAAGAGAGGCCGCTGTAGTGGCCAAACACATATGCAGCAGAAATCGGTTAAAGTGGGCCGTAAACACTTTTGAACCGTTTAAGTCTCCAGGTGTGGATGGAATATTTCCTGCCCTGCTTCAGCAGGCACAGGAGGAATTACTATCACACATAATCCGGCTATCCGGGAGCAGTCTGGAGCTGGGATATATACCAGAAGCATGGAGAAGGGCCAGAGTCACCTTTATTCCAAAAGTGGGGAAAAAGATACCACACATCCTAAATCCTTCCGACCAATCAGCCTCACATCCTTTGTATTAAAAACAATGGAGAAGGATGTTGATAATTATATCAGAACAGAAGTCCTGGAGAGGGTGCCACTCCACCACAGCCAACACGCGTACAGAGCAGGAAGATCTACAGAAACTGCCCTGGTAAAGTTGACTGACGTAATCCAGGATGCACTGACAAACAAAGAAACGGTCGTGTGTGCCTTCCTAGACATAGAAGGAGCTTTTACAATACGCCACACGAATCTGTAAAAAGAGCACTTGCATACAGAGGAGTAGATAACATCACATCCAGATGGATGGCTCAGCTGTTATCTACGAGAACATAACTGCAGAGACACAGATAGGGCAGGACACCATCTCCATCTGCACAACCAGAGGATGTCCACAAGGAGGAGTTCTATCCCCACTAATGTGGAGCCTAATCGTTGACGAACTTCTATGCAGATTGACCTTGGCATACCCTGTCAAGGTTATGCCGACGACAGTCATATTTGCTAGTGGCAAGTTTAGTAATATCCTGTGTGATATAGTCCAACGAGGACTAGAACATACCAAAAGATGGTGCCGTGAAGTGGGACTTAGTATAAACCCTACAAAAACAACACTAGTGGCCTTTTCAAGGAAAAGAAAACTTAATCTCAAAACCGTTAAATTAGACGGGATAGATATAGAATGGAAAAATGAAGTCAAATATCTAGACCTTACCCTGGACAACAAACTTCTCTGGAACACACATAAGAAGGAAGTAGTAAATAAGGCCTGAAAAGCCCTAATGGTATGCAGAAACATTGCAGGTAAACGATGGGGATGCAACCCAAATATACTACGATGGATGTATATTGCAATAGTGAGACCAATCACTTACGGGGTTATAGCCTGGAGTAACAGAACTAGTTTAGCTACTACTAATATCTCAAAAGTACAAAGACTAGCCTGTGTTTGTATTACTGGTGCAATGAGAACCTGTCCTACGGCCGCAATGGAGGTGATCTTAAACCTCGCCCCTCTACATTTGATGATAGAGAATGTGGCAAAAAGGACACTATATAGAATGATCAGAAACGGAGTAATCAAGCGAAAGTCTACTTGCTTCAGGACTAAAGATACCTGGGACATGCCCCAGGATGAAATGCTAAAGAAGTACAGTTTTGTGAAAAACTTCAAAACCACAGAGCTGGGCTGCAAGAAAGAATGGAGCCAAGAATCCATCGAGCTTGCAACGAAAGACGTGCTATTCAGTGGTATACGGACGGTTCCAAAACCATAGAAGGAACGAATAGGAGTGTATGGGCCGAGAACCAAGCACTCCGAAAGCTTGGGAAAATACCCAAGCATCTTCCAGGCGGAAATTCACCCCATCAAGAAGTGTATCCAGTTTAACATCGAGAGGAACTATCATAGACAAGAGATTATCATCATGTCCGATAGTCAAGCAGCCATCAAAGCGCTGAGTTCTTACGTAATCAGCTCAAAAATGGTCTGGAGATGCCTAGAACAATTGAATGAGCTAGGCGAGAAAAATAGAGTTACTCTCACTTGGGTCCCGGGACATAACAGGGTACAGGGTAACGAGATTGTGGATAGTCTTGCAAGGAAAGGAGCTCAAACACCCTTTGTAGGACCTGAGCCGTTCAGCGGTATCAGCAGTAACTTAATATCAGGAGAGATTAAAAAAGAATTGGACAGTAGAAGAACCAATAATTGGAACAATCTCTTGTGGCTGAGACAGTCCAAGATACTTCTGGGTGAATATAACCAGAAAAGATCGTAAGCCTGCATCTGCCTGAGCAAGAACACGCTACGTATTGTAACAGGGATCCTTACTGGGCATTGCCGACTAAAAGGACACCTAAGTAAACTGAGAATAGTAGAGGATAGTGAGTGCAGATTCTATGAGGAGGACGAAACCTCCATTCATATCCTAACTGAATGTGTAGCACTCCAGAATCCAAGGGCACTACATCTAGGAGGATATCAAATAGAAGAGGGAGATTTACCTAACTTGAAGCCACTTCAAATCCTACACTTTCTTGAGAAAATAGGATTGGAAGGGTCGTTATAGGCATTGAGACATTTACTTAGTGCATTGGCGACAAAAGGGGGCACAATAGATATTTTAGGTCGCAGTGTATTAACACCCCATTCTCAACATAACATAGTGCTGCAATATCCCATCCTTTCCGTCAAACGAACATGGTTCGACTCTCTTTATCCTTTTCACACCCAAATACAATTAAGCGCCTCAACTTTCTTTTGCTTTGTGCGTCAGTTAGCGTACTGTATCTGTAACGTGTTGAGGGTGAGTTACCTCACGGCACTTAGGCCATTGTGCCTCCTCCTGAGATGATAGGCATCTCCTAGCTCGTGAGCCAGCCTACAGTTTTAAAGTAGTTGACAACGACGCCAAGAGGTGCTTCTCTTATATCGGCCGATGTTAGCCGATACTCGCTGAACACAAATCTTCTAATGAGCGTCAAGCAATCGGAGAGGATACGCTCAATGGTCGCATTTTCATGTTTTAAAACCAATTTTCAGCCTTTGGATATAGTAAAAAAATTAATACTACAAGCAAAGTATAATGATTGTAATGCTGATGAAGAAAACTCAAATTCTCAGATAAAATCTTAATTTATTTCACTAATCTTGAGTGGATATTTAATCTATGTCTCTAAAATATTAACTCTCGGCTAGGTTTATTACAATTGTGTATTCCGTTTTCTGTAGATTTATAATTTTATCTGAATATTTATGCTTTGCTAATTATAGTTTAAAAAAAATGTTTTTTGAAACATAGTGTGATATAACCTTACATTTTCAAAACCTTTAAATTAAATAATACTGCATGGTCGTGACTGTTTAAATGATCAATGAGGTGCATCGGTTTTATTATTAAAAAGTCATCTGTTAATTCTAAGTAGGATTTTAAAAACTTACCTAAAGACTTTTTATAACCCAAACACTTCTTGTGTTGATATTTAGGACATTTCGTACATTTGATTGCATCATCTTCAGAATTACTTCCACAAATACACTGAACAGAAATCCGATTTGGATTTTCATTGATATTGTTGTTTACTGTACTCATTCCTGACAAGATACTGTTATACCACATTTCTAATGCCACTTTATTGACACTTTTCCTACTAGACGGTTTAACCCAGTTTTCAGGTACATTCAATATTTTAGGCTCATCAATGTTGTCATTATCAAGAGGAACTTTGATCTTCAGTTTTTTTGGTTGCTTACTGATTTTTGGTGTAAAGTCGGTATCAGATTCATCATCAGAATCAAGGATCCTTCGATTTTTAGTCCGACTTTTAGCAATGGGTTCACTTTCTGTATCAGAATTTTCGTCTGAATCATCTATTTTTGCTTCAGTTGCCTTTTTAGCAACGGGTTCACTTTCATCAGAATTTTTGTTTGATTCCTCTATTTTTGGATTAAGTAATATGCATGCTAGTACTTCAACAGTTTTTCCTAAACCCATTTCGTCAGCTAATATGCCTCCTTTACTGTTTGGAGATATTATTGGTTTTTCGGATGTTACAAAACCTGTATATTTGTCGAAATATATTACAAAATTGGATTCTAATTTTATTTCTGTATAAAGTGGATGAAGTTTGTCTAAAATAAATAAATTTTCATTTATTTAATTTTTAGGGTAGTGAATAGTAATTTCTATAATAATTATAATTATGAATATTTTGTTATCTAAATAACTACTTATACTAATAAAACTACGAATAAAATGCAATTATATTTTGTTGTAAATGATAATATATTATACCAGTATTCTTAAGTTTTTAAGGTTAAAATTCATCAGAAAGCAACTAATATTTGTTTATCATATTAATGAATCCAGTGACAAATTTAACAATTGATGCCTTGGTAGGATTCCCTACTCGACCATTCACTGTTGGGTACTAATTAACAGTGCTGTTCCTAAAGTGGCGCTGAGAAACAGTAACAAAGCCTACACAGAACACGAGGCTAATAACCGTAGCAGTTGATGCCGATGACACAAAAAAAACATAACTACATAAAAATATACATAGGTAAAATTTTTAAATAATTTATAGTAATTTTAAGTTTTAAATATTAATAACTAAGGAAATAAGGATAAAATTTAGGAAATAAGGATAAAATTTAGGAATTAAGTATTTATTTATTTATTACAATGCTCTACAGGCAATCCCAATTACAGAACAGAAAAAAAGAACACATACATTATGTAGACTAAGTGGAACAAAATATACAAAAATTTGTAATCAGCTAGTAAGTAAAACACAATTTTATTTCCCTAAGTTTCCATGAGAATATGTCAATGTCACTATTCACACTATTCACAACGCGGCCAATAGTATGAAATGGAGAATTTTTCAGAACACTTGTGTGAGGTATAGATATGAGAAATATGTCAGAATTTCTAGAGGATACTCTTGGAATGCAGATATCAATTTTGCTCAACAATTCAGGAGAATCAATTAAACTGTTAACAATTTTGAAACCTAACATGGTATTCAAGTCTTTTTTATGAGGCTTAAAAAGTGATATCTTTGAAGAAGATTTTGGTGTGATACTCCGATTGGTGGATAAACACCATCCTCCTTTAAACACAGTAATTTTAGAAACCACCTTTAAACTACTTCAATTCGATCCATGTGAAGTTGGTAAAACGGACTCCTGATGACAGACTCATACTGATCTTATAAGAGAGTAATATAACGTTTTTAATCTACATCTTTGAAATCCCTGGTACAGAGAATTATAAAACCATACATAGGATAAGATGTTCCAATCATTTTATCAATGTGACATATAAAGGTCAATCCAGGATCAAAAATTACCCCAAGATCTGTAAAAGTATCTGATCCCTGAAATGAGACATTATCTATTGAATTAATTATTATATTTTATTTGGTCGGTTTTTAAAGTAAAAGACATAAATTTACATTTAATTGGGTTAAGTTCAAGTTTATTATTATTACACCATTCAACCACTAGATTTAAGTTAATGTGAAGTTGTTCACAGTCGCTAATACTTGTTACACACTTGTATAATTTTAAATCATCAGCATACAGTAGAAACTGCTTGTTAATTATACTCGAGATATCATTGAAGAAAATATCAAATAGTAACGGGCACAGATTGGAACCCTGAGGAACTCCAGATGTTACAAATTTGACAGTAGCTGTACAAACTGAGTACGATTTACTAAATAGCACTGAAAGAGATTTATGAAAGGGGGGGACAACCCAAACCCTGTAAGTTTTCCAAGAAGAATACTGAGGTCTTCTGTCAAATGCCTTGGAGAAATCTGTGTAGATGACATCCATCTGGGCATGCTCATCAATAGATTCAGGGTTATGTAGGGTTAACAGGACACTATTATATTTAAAATCAATAACTGAGAAGAATCTTAGATAATTTGTAAAGGAATTTGTAGTACTCTTAACTCATAGTACTATCATAGAAATACATACAGTATCGGCTATTGAACATTTTCCAATATGTTTTGCTAATGTTCAAGTGAAAACTATAGAGTTAGCATTAGGGCGAGCAGGAAACAATTAATATTAATGTTGTGTGATGTGAATAGACACACAAGAGAGATATCCACATACGGCTGACCAGGGGAGCTTATAACATATGCGCGTTATATCAACAGGTTAGTGTGCAACACATCCGCGCATATGTCCCTTTTACAATAATAAAATGATATTTAAATTTAAAGAACACTGAATAATTGTTTTAAAATTATATATTTATATAAATACTACAATTATTTGAAAAACATGAATTGATCAATTATTTGTACAATGTAAATCTGACTTTGGGATTGTCACCCGTTCGAACCGATACAATAACAAAACTGAACAAAACAATATGGTTATGGTTGCTGAATAAAACGTGGTAAGTACTTTTACTTTTATTTAATTTTAGTTAAACATGTTAAATTTAAAATTAAGCAAAGATATTTTGATGTTTTAACATGTGTTTAGCAGGTCCTGTTCGTCATCTGAAATCCGTGTATTAATTATGGTTTCTAGAGTAATGCCTTTCTACTGCCCACCCTGCCGGGATAATTTAATATGTATTCCTGATCTTATCAAGAGAATTAGTGAACTTGAAGTGGATGCTCAAAATCAGACCTCAGAAACGAAAGGAAAGTTCATTACCATTGAACAAAGAATAATTAAGTTAGAAGATTCACTCAACATCATGACATCAACTATTAACTGCCCATCAGTGAAACCCAACCCAACTAACAGCGAAAGCAGAAATTTACCGCAAACTACTGATGTTGAATCATTTATAACAGAAATGGAAGATAGGCGTTCGAGAGCTAGAAATGTGATTATCTATAATTTGAATGAATCAACAAGATCCACACTCACTGATACAATTACGGACGATAGTGACAACGTTACATCGATTTTGAGGTCCTTAGTTAACAATGTTAACATTAAGAAAATATTTCGAATTGGCAAAAATAATGACAACAATAGTAAACCTAGACCTATTAAAATAATACTAAGCTCTGAATCTGATGCTATTAACATCTTAAAAAACAAAAGTAAACTCGATGAGAATATGCAGCTTCAAATAAGATCTGATCTAACTTTTCAGCAACGTGCATTTCTAACTAAACTAAGAAACGAGCTTTCTGAAAGAATATCAAATGGAGAAAATAACATAACTATTAAGTATGTAAATGGAATTCCCAAAATAGTGCAATCAAAAAACTAATAACTAGTCCTACTTGTCAACACTCTATCAAGCAAACTATAAATTCAAATAATCATCTTAGTATTTACTATCAAAACGTCGGTGGTATGCGAACTAGGCTAAGAGAATTAAGACATAATGTGCTACTTAGCTCCTATGATGTTATAATCCTAGTTGAAACTTGGTTAAATACTAACTTCTCAGATGCAGAAATTGGACTTGATAATTTCGTCATTTATCGTACTGATAGGAATCAATTAACCAGCTCAAAATCGAGAGGGGGTGGAACACTTATTGCAGTAAAAAATACATTGCAGTCAATACGTTTGAACACTGACGCCACTGTGGAACATGTCTTTGTATATATTGGAAAACCTAAATCTCATAATTCTATTATTCTTGGTGCTACTTATATACCACCCGGAACTGATAGTGAAACTTATTCTATTCATGCTCATAGTGTTGAGGACTTAATAGTGCGGAATCCTGATGTAAATATGTATCTCTTTGGTGATTACAACCTTCCACTGGCTAGGTGGGAAATTGTTGATGTTTTAAATGTAAAGTGCCCTCCTGACTACCAAGGAGTTACTCTCTGTGAAATGTTCTCTTTCCTTAACTTATATCAAATTAACTCTATACCTAACAATCACAATGTATTTCTAGACTTAATTTTTACTCAATATCCTAATTCTATTAGTCTGGTGGAAGCTAATGATTTATTATTACCTAATAACTACCACCATGTTGCTCTTGTGGGTACTCTATCACTATCTGTTAATTGTAAAAATCTCCAATATGCGGAACATTACTATGATTTTAAAAACGCTGATTATAGAGGTTTGAATAATTATTTAGCACCAATTAATTGGGAAAAAATTATCATTGAAACCAATATTAACTCAAGTATAACTAAGTTTTATCAAATAATCAATAATGCATTAGCCTTATTTGTCCCAATAAAACTACGAAAACAATCTACTTTCCCGGTTTGGTTCAGTCCTGAACTTAAACAACTTATCTGGCAAAAAAAGAGGGCTCATGCAAAATACAAAAGTACTTCCAATTATGACGACTATTTACAATTTTCAAGTTTAAGATGCAGGTGTAAGACTTTATCCAATGAGTGCTATGCTATTTATATAAACAATGTTAATAGGTCAATTTCAAATGATCCTCGTCAATTCTGGTCTTACTTTAATTCAATAAAAAAAAGTTCTCAACTCCCAGATCAAATGACACTGGACGACAAAATAGGTAACGATGGTAAATCTATTTCTACGCTATTTGCTGAATATTTTTCTAAAAATTATATTATTAATCATAAATTAAACCCAGATAACTATCATTTAAATTTTTCCTCCTCAGTTGATATTGGACCCATATGTTTTTCCATTGAGGATATATTTAATGGTATTGGTTCCTTAAGTGATAAACTAAGCAGTGGTCCTGATGGAATTCCATCATACTTCCTAAAACATTGCATTTACTCTTTATGCAAACCACTACTTATAATGTTTAATTTATCACTAATAAAGCTTAATTTATAACCGCCGTAACGTAACTTAAGAACTTAACGTAAGAAGTTGAAATATTGAATTTACGTATACTGATTTATAATGTTCGTAACGTAACTTAAGAACTTAACGTACCGTAGAAAGTTCGCCAACTTTTAATAACTTAAGCTTAATTTATAACCGCCGTAACGTAACTTAAGAACTTAACGTAAGAAGTTGAAATATTGAATTTACATATACTTATTTATAATGTTCGTAACGTAACTTAAGAACTTAACGTACCGTAGAAAGTTCGCCAACTTTTAACTTAACAACTTAACTTAACTTAAGACCTTACGGTTAGCCAATGAGATAATTCTGAGTTCAGCATGTGATAACTGTCAATTATTCTCTTTTTATTTTTTTTATAAATGAATAGACAAATACCATTTGTAAACTATCATTCTCCTTTTTGATGGACATACATTATCATGAATGATTTGTGTTTATGTTATTGGGGATAAACTATTTATGAGATATGAGTGTTGCTGCATATACCTATAAACATCAAGTCTAGAACTGAAATAAGACACAAAACTAGTTTGCTAGGAAAGATTAAATTCTCAATATTGCTCAAAAACAATCAACATCTTCGGTAAACTATTCTGTTTTATTATATTTTTATATTATTGTTTTAAAGTAGTAAATATATTCTTTCTATATAGCAAAATCATAATTTATAAGTTTTATTTAGAGGTTAGGTACATAGTTTACACTTGTTTATTTCATAACGTTATCAGTAATTTGAAAATCTCTGAAATCAACACGCATGCTCAACTCTTACGTTACGGACATTTATAAATAGACTTTATTTTTATATCTTAGGTTAAGTTTCTACGGGGCTAAGTTAAGTTACGTTACGGGGGTTATAAATTATACTTAAAACTTCAACAATTTCCTAACTCATGGAAAGAGAGTCATGTTATACCTGTATTCAAAAGCGGATCCAAGCAGGAAATTCAGAACTACAGACCTATTTCGATTCAATCCTCGATTCCAAAATTATTGGAGAAGCTGGTAAATAATTGTTTATCTTGGCACTGCAAAAACTTACTTACTGATCAGCAGCACGGTTTTACAAAAGGAAAATCTACTACAACTAATCTTGTTATTTATCACAATTACATAATAAATTCTGTAGAAAACGGTTTGCAAGTAGATGCCATATATTCAGACTTTTCTAAAGCCTTCGATCAAGTCAATCACGAATTACTATTACTCAAACTGCAAGCCTACGGATTCCCTCCCTTTCTTCTAGAGTGGCTTAAAAGTTATCTCATTGGTAGAGTGCAGCGTGTCAAAATAAAGAATTATTTGTCTGATCCCATAGAAGTTTCTTCTGGTGTACCGCAAGGGGCCCACTTAGCTCCATTACTTTTTAATCTATTCATTAATGATGTTGGATCTGTTTTTGAATATAGTAATTATCTGCTATTTGCTGACGATTTAAAGATTTACTTAAAGATTAACAGTGGTGATTGCTGTAATAATATTGAAAAAGATTTCCATGCCTTATGTAAATGGTCTTCCTCTAATGGTCTAACCCTAAACACTAGTAAGTGTTACTGCATTACTTTTACAAAAAATCATAATCAAATAACACATAACTACTCTCTGAATAACAATACATTAATTAAACGTGTTACCGAAATTAAAGACCTGGGAATCGTATTTTGCTCAGATCTTTCGTTTAATAATCATATCAATCTTATAGTTAATAGAGCAATGAAAATGTTAGGCATGCTGATAAGAAACTCTAGCTCGTTATCTTTAGATGCCTGTAGAATGGTTTATATTGCATATGTGAGGTCCATTTTGAAGTACAGCTCTACCATATGGTGTCCATTTTACATAAACTCTGTAAAAAGGATTGAAAACGTCCAAAATAAATATCTACGATACTGTGCCTTAAAAGTTGGTCTAGCAGCAGGTACATATAATTATTCCACAATTCTGGACTTAATAAACCTCCCAACCCTTGTTAATAGAAGAATATTGATGGATCTATCATTCCTCCATAAGATCATAGCTGGGATTATTACTTCTGATGAGTTATTAGCTATAATTGAATTTAGAGTTCCCACAAGAACTACAAGAAATAATAGTTTATTTGCCATTCAACTTCACCTTACCAATTATGCTTATCATGCACCTCTACCTAGACTAATGTGACTGGCTAATCAATACAATTTAGACATCACTGGGTGTTCTATTAGTCAATTTGTGAATGATGTAAAGAGAATTTGTTTTTAATATTTTTAGTTTAGTTTATTACATTTCATATATGAAATTTTAGATTTATTGTGCCTACTTTTTTTTTTTTTTTTTAATGTACTTAAGCTATTTTATGTAATTTATTGATACTAATGGATTATTCCGTAATATATATATTTATTTATTTATTTAATAAATTCATAATATCTAACTGTAATAGCGTTGTTTGTATAAAGATAAAGAATAGAATTTACTGTCCAATTTATGCTGTAAATTTTAAGAACACATATTTTTTATTTCCTCCAATATTAAGCAAGGAACTAAATGATGCCGCATAAACTTCATCATTCCACTTGCGAAAAACCATTTATAGGTTACAAGACTGTAAATTGGCTATACCTTTGTAACCTTTGAAAGCTAAATTAACAGTAAAGAGTAATACTAAAGTAATATTGTTATCATACCGTCAAACAAATTACCAGTGAAAAGAAAGTTACATTCGATTAGAATTTCACCAATGAAATATAATTATTACCTAAAAAACAATAATTAGATCTTGGATTTTTAAATCAAACCAGTGAATGGTTAGCTGCAAGGAAGAAAAAACTCTATTTTATAATTAGTAAACAGCAAAGTAAAATTTGCGAATCAAAGAAGGACCTCAAAGCTTGATCCCACAGACATCTGTTTTTTTTAAAGTACTACATCTAATTAAAAAAGATGGAGGGACTACCATTATTAATTATAAAATATTATAATGAAAGTATAAAACTGTGACAATGTCTAAAAAAAAAAAAGAGATTCAAAAGATATGAAGTTAAAATACTACTTTGAATTTTTTTCTGTTTCAGATTATATGGATGGTTCTCCTTCATGTGTTTTGTTACCTACCCAAGTTTACAGAAAGTTTTAGTTGTTTTATTAAAATATTGTTTATTTAGAAAATTTATTATAAATTAGTTTTAATGATATAATAGATAATACAATTATTTTATATTACATTATTTTACCCTTCCTAAAATTATGGGTCATAAAATTTTACATTTTGATTGGCATTTTGTTACATCTTGCACCTTGTCTGTGTTGTAAAAAATGCCAATAAAAATGCAAAATTTTAGTAATACTAATTAAAGTAGAGCTATAAACAAAATCCTGCTAATTTTTAAATAAAATAAAATATGCAGGTATCTATATTACCGACTGAGAAACAGTTGGACAAATCCCTCCCATTTGGCGCTGATAGCAAACATGTTGCCACGTTTATACAAAGAAACAGCAACTCTTAATAATCCTTCCTCCATGCAGCTGACTGGCTGGGTTAATATTATCAGATATTATTCAAGTATTTTGAAAAGAAGACAGTGAAAGGAGGCAGAGCAGGAATTAGGGAGGCAAATAAACCAGGAGTTGTAATTGAACTTGAAAGAGAGAAAATGAAAGAAGAGGTCCAGAAGAGTTTTAGTCATTTATAGTAAAAAATTATTTTTTTTTTAATTTTGTAGGTTACCTGTAGACAATTCAATAAAAAAAATGTAAAATGACTATGAAGAAGCCATTTGCATTTAAAACGGTATAATTTTTTTTAGGTTTCGTAGATTACAGAATGGGGTTTTGCTTAATAAATAAAAAAAAGCATTTTAATACCTGTACAATTGTTTTGGATATGTTCCCTGTGCAACATCCAATGCACAGATTGTTCTTGATAATGTCTTAAAGTAGGTCTTAAATAAATATGTTGTGCTATTTCATTTTTTATATAACCATCTGTTTTTCTCATTTCAGACAATTTTTCATATAATTTTGATATTTCACTACTTCCATGATTTTTTTTATGTGAACTTGTAAAGCTATCATCTAAAAACATTTTTTTATAACTACTACAGATATTTGAAGCACAAAAATGCAAAACCTACCTAGCAGCAGATCAATCCCATTCAAAACCATAGAAAACAGAGTTTTTATAGTATTTCCAAGTTTCGGGGAAAAATGAGGCAGTGGTAGAATTCCAAAATAAATTTTTAAATAGACATTTTCATCTTTGTAGACGAAATCAAAGGAAAATATCTTCTCCTTGACTAATTCTGAAGAAGAACATATAAAATGAATTTTAGGGTTTAACTATTGAATATTGGCTACAAACCTTTAATAAAATGTGTATCGGTGATACTTTTGATAACTACTAAAATTGTATCACAAACTACTATGATAGCATCCCTTACATCATCATCATCACAAAGTTCCTGATCAATGTCTTCTGAAAATCTAAAAGAAATTTTCACCTTTTCGTAGTCTTGAGGAAATATATTATTTGTAGGACCTAATAGTATTTCACCTAAATATAATTTTGTAGAGGAATTAGACGAGAGGGATATATTGAATAATATTTCAGATTTGTTTTGGATTTTTCGTTTACGCTTTTTTATTACTGGAATGTAATCCATACAAGGACCGCTAACATCCATTGAATTACTGCGTTTCTTTGGCGAATTTTTCGACCTTCCCATTGTTCTAAAATAAATTAATAAATCTGAAAATTAATAGAAACCCGACATAAACAAAAACATGTAAACACTTTTTCTATTATTTTGACAGTTGACAGTGATGACGTGACTACGACTAATGACAGGTGAGAGCAGGGGTGCGTTCAGAAATGGAGAGCGTCAAATTTTCAATCGTCCGGACAAAATTCGTCGGAACCGGCTATATCAAGCTAGCGGGCAAGCTGTGGCGGCTATATCAAGCTAGCGGGCCCTCTGTGGCGGCACCATACAAGACCTGGTGGGTTTTTTGTAGCTTTTTTGTTACGCTATTTGCGAATTTGTAGCTTTGCCCAGGTCCGAAAAAACAGCGGATCCGCTAGCTTGAATTTCCATAAATTCCATAGTAGCGGCACAGATTCAGGCCCAGCTGGTTTTTCGTAACTTTTTTGTAGCTTTTTTGTTACGCTAGTCTCCCTTTTGTAGCTTGTACTGAACCCGAGAAAAGCGCGGATCCGCTAGCTTAGCGGATATTTGTAGCGGCACCAGCTCGGCCCTGCCTCATTTTTTGTAACTTATTTGTAGCTTTTTTGTTACGCCTGTCTCCATTTCTTTGCGAGGCCTGAACGTGAGTAATAATCGTTTCTCCATGAGCGTGAGAGAAAAGTGCGTTAATTTAAAATCAAGTTTCGGCCTCTACAAGTAATATGTGCAACTCGATAGTGTGGTGACTATCTGTTGCTAGATGGCACCAGTATTGCATTTCACGATTTATGGCCATCTTCCATCCAATATATTTTTGATAAATTTAGATATAATCTCAAAATCGGACATTTGTTTTTAAATGTTTTTTAGGGTTGTTTATGTATTTATACTTTTGTTGAATCAAGAATATTCTTACATCTTTTTTGAATGATTTCCTTAACCAATCGTTTTGCAGTATTTATGGACCAGTGTTTAATTCTGTCGGATCACAACTGTACCACAGAACACTTAACTGTACAGTGCTATGGTACAGTAGGCGAGTTCGGTCAGTCAGGGGCTGGAGCGGGACAAATTTTAGGGTGCTTTTAAATGACATTTAAGCGTATTAAACTGTCACTAATCGGACTAAACCGAACGCTAAAAGAGTCGTTTGGAGTTAAAAGTGTTAAAGGAGTTAAAGGAACTTGGCAGACCTAACGCAATGAGTGAATCACATACTTTGATTTTCTTTTTGGTCGCACTGCGCAGCTTTCTGAGTGCCTTTTAAAAGGAGATAGAAAACTCCGCCATTTTGAACCCTTATTACGTGTTGCCTACTTCTTGGCGCAATATTTTTAATAGGTGCGTTTTAATCATCCGCTTCTGCTTCGGAATTGTCGGTTTTCTTGTTTTAATCTGACAGGTTAAAACGACTAAACCGACAATTCCGGAAGCAGAAGCGGATGATTAAAACGCACCTGATCTTTTGCTTGCTGCTGTCAGTGTCAGTCAATATTATTTTTGTAGTCACAGTTTATTGCTAAAGAATCAGTTAGCTCACTCGGACCAGTTGAAAGTTCCAAAATAACATCTACCCCAGGGATACAAATTCAGGATACGCAGAAGACTGCTGTTTTATTATAGGCGGTTGTCATATATTGTATTATCCGAGTTGCACAGTGTATAAACTGAAACATTGAGATCAAAAGTGCCGACGCAGAGTGAGCGATCTGATTCTTTAGCTGTAAACTGTGTCACAGGGTTCAAAATGGCCGCGCTCTATGTTGGGCGTGTCGGACCTCTTTCTTGCCTCGTATAGTAATCAAAGTATGTGGAGTGAATCCAAAAATAATATTCACAGACACTGACAGCAGCAAGCAAAATATTAAAAATATTGCGCCAAGATGTAGGCAACACGTAATAAGGCATCAAAATGGCAGAGTTTTCTATCTCCTTTTACAAGGCACTCAGAAAGCTGCGCAGTGCGACTATTAGGCATTCCAAACAAATGAATTACCAGTGGGCAGGTTTGGTATATCTAAGGGTGGCGACATATGGTGTATTCTATCTACTTTACGTAAAATCATGAATAATGGATTACATTTAAATATTTTATGTCAAACACAATAAAAATAATATTTAAAAAACCCACCTATACATTTCTTCATAAATTGGCAGGCTTGGCGAGTACTACTTCGAATAAAAATAGCGTCCAAGTTACAAGACTATGTCGCTACCCCCCTTAAATATACAAGAATTTCCCATGGCACCTATTGTTTGACAGGTCGTTGGAATGCCTAATTCTCCGTATAGTAAGAGAAAATCAAAGTATGTGGTCGGAACGCACGATACACAGACTAACGGTATGTTCCTGCGCATGCAGCTGACTGACGGTGACGTCACGTGGGACATAGAATTGTAAACATTAAATGGGAGATAGGGTTTAAATTTCGATATTTTGTCAGTTTTTAGATTTTATGCAGTTACTTAAGATTTATTGATTATTTTGTAATATATTCATTTACAAATATGAAGGTTTAAGGTAAATAATACTAACAAAATTATAAATTTTTCTCATAAATTATAGGTATTTTGTGACAAAATCCATAACCTGGCCATAAGATAAGTAAGAGATACAGACTAAAAATATAAGTTTGACTCAAATTTGTACTTTCTGGGCGTAGTAGTTCTCTGGCAATCTCTTTTCTTATGATGTGAAGTAAAAATAAGTGTGCAGAAATAAATTATTTATTTTATTATTTATTTTTATTTTATTTTTATTTTATTTTTATTTTATTTTTATTTTATTTTTATTTTATTTTTATTTTATTTTTATTTTATTTTTATTTTATTTTTATTTTATTTTTATTTTATTTTTATTTTATTTTTATTTTATTTTTATTTTATTTTTATTTTATTTTTATTTTATTTTTATTTTATTTTTATTTTTATTTTTATTTTTATTTTTATTTTATTTTTATTTTATTTTTATTTTATTTTTATTTTATTTTTATTTTATTTTTATTTTATTTTTATTTTATTTTTATTTTATTTTTATTTTATTTTTATTTTATTTTTATTTTATTTTTATTTTATTTTTATTTTATTTTTATTTTATTTTTATTTTATTTTTATTTTATTTTTATTTTATTTTTATTTTATTTTTATTTTATTTTTATTTTATTTTTATTTTATTTTTATTTTTATTTTTATTTTTATTTTATTTTTATTTTATTTTTATTTTATTTTTATTTTATTTTTATTTTATTTTTATTTTATTTTTATTTTTATTTTATTTTTATTTTATTTTTATTTTATTTTTATTTTTATTTTATTTTTATTTTTATTTTATTTTTATTTTATTTTTATTTTATTTTTATTTTATTTTTATTTTATTTTTATTTTATTTTTATTTTATTTTTATTTTATTTTTATTTTATTTTTATTTTATTTTTATTTTATTTTTATTTTATTTTTATTTTATTTTTATTTTATTTTTATTTTATTTTTATTTTATTTTTATTTTATTTTTATTTTATTTTTATTTTATTTTTATTTTTATTTTTATTTTATTTTTATTTTATTTTTATTTTATTTTTATTTTATTTTTATTTTATTTTTATTTTATTTTTATTTTTATTTTATTTTTATTTTATTTTTATTTTATTTTTATTTTATTTTTATTTTATTTTTATTTTATTTTTATTTTATTTTTATTTTATTTTTATTTTATTTTTATTTTATTTTTATTTTATTTTTATTTTATTTTTATTTTATTTTTATTTTATTTTTATTTTATTTTTATTTTATTTTTATTTTATTTTTATTTTATTTTTATTTTATTTTTATTTTATTTTTATTTTATTTTTATTTTATTTTTATTTTATTTTTATTTTATTTTTATTTTATTTTTATTTTATTTTTATTTTATTTTTATTTTATTTTTATTTTATTTTTATTTTATTTTTATTTTATTTTTATTTTATTTTTATTTTATTTTTATTTTATTTTTATTTTATTTTTATTTTATTTTTATTTTATTTTTATTTTATTTTTATTTTATTTTTATTTTATTTTTATTTTATTTTTATTTTATTTTTATTTTATTTTTATTTTATTTTTATTTTATTTTTATTTTATTTTTATTTTATTTTTATTTTATTTTTATTTTATTTTTATTTTATTTTTATTTTATTTTTATTTTATTTTTATTTTATTTTTATTTTATTTTTATTTTATTTTTATTTTATTTTTATTTTATTTTTATTTTATTTTTATTTTATTTTTATTTTATTTTTATTTTATTTTTATTTTATTTTTATTTTATTTTTATTTTATTTTTATTTTATTTTTATTTTATTTTTATTTTATTTTTATTTTATTTTTATTTTATTTTTATTTTATTTTTATTTTATTTTTATTTTATTTTTATTTTATTTTTATTTTATTTTTATTTTATTTTTATTTTATTTTTATTTTATTTTTATTTTATTTTTATTTTATTTTTATTTTATTTTTATTTTATTTTTATTTTATTTTTATTTTATTTTTATTTTATTTTTATTTTATTTTTATTTTATTTTTATTTTATTTTTATTTTATTTTTATTTTATTTTTATTTTATTTTTATTTTATTTTTATTTTATTTTTATTTTTATTTTATTTTTATTTTATTTTTATTTTATTTTTATTTTATTTTTATTTTATTTTTATTTTTATTTTATTTTTATTTTATTTTTATTTTATTTTTATTTTATTTTTATTTTATTTTTATTTTATTTTTATTTTATTTTTATTTTATTTTTATTTTATTTTTATTTTATTTTTATTTTATTTTTATTTTATTTTTATTTTATTTTTATTTTATTTTTATTTTATTTTTATTTTATTTTTATTTTATTTTTATTTTATTTTTATTTTATTTTTATTTTATTTTTATTTTATTTTTATTTTATTTTTATTTTATTTTTATTTTATTTTTATTTTATTTTTATTTTATTTTTATTTTATTTTTATTTTATTTTTATTTTATTTTTATTTTATTTTTATTTTATTTTTATTTTATTTTTATTTTATTTTTATTTTATTTTTATTTTATTTTTATTTTTATTTTATTTTTATTTTATTTTTATTTTATTTTTATTTTATTTTTATTTTATTTTTATTTTTATTTTATTTTTATTTTATTTTTATTTTATTTTTATTTTATTTTTATTTTATTTTTATTTTATTTTTATTTTATTTTTATTTTATTTTTATTTTATTTTTATTTTATTTTTATTTTATTTTTATTTTATTTTTATTTTATTTTTATTTTATTTTATTTTTATTTTATTTTTATTTTATTTTTATTTTATTTTTATTTTATTTTTATTTTATTTTTATTTTATTTTTATTTTATTTTTATTTTATTTATTTATTTATTTATTTATTTATTTATTTATTTATTTATTTATTTATTTATTTATTTATTTATTTATTTATTTATTTATTTATTTATTTATTTATTTATTTATTTATTTATTTATTTATTTATTTATTTATTTATTTATTTATTTATTTATTTATTTATTTATTTATTTATTTATTTATTTATTTATTTATTTATTTATTTATTTATTTATTTATTTATTTATTTATTTATTTATTTATTTATTTATTTATTTATTTATTTATTTATTTATTTATTTATTTATTTATTTATTTATTTATTTATTTATTTATTTATTTATTTATTTATTTATTTATTTATTTATTTATTTATTTATTTATTTATTTATTTATTTATTTATTTATTTATTTATTTATTTATTTATTTATTTATTTATTTATTTATTTATTTATTTATTTATTTATTTATTTATTTATTTATTTATTTATTTATTTATTTATTTATTTATTTATTTATTTATTTATTTATTTATTTATTTATTTATTTATTTATTTATTTATTTATTTATTTATTTATTTATTTATTTATTTATTTATTTATTTATTTATTTATTTATTTATTTATTTATTTATTTATTTATTTATTTATTTATTTATTTATTTATTTATTTATTTATTTATTATTTAAGTACACAAAAACATATACTTTTTATTTGGTAAATTTAAACATTTTTGTCAAGTTTACTTTGAAAATACTCAAAACCAATTTTCCTGTTAATTTATCTTATTCTTATATATGTTCGTGTCCTGCTCATGCATGGCATTACTTCAAAAGGACCGTTGTATTGGGACAGGAAACTACTGTTTTATTTACTAAAATTTTTAAATACCGATTTATTTTCTTTGCTTAATGAGGCCCGTGCACCTGGTGGAATTCAGTTTCCTCTTCTTGCGTCTATGTTTAAGAGGAATCTCACAACTACTTTCCTCAAAATGGATAGCGCGATTTCAATTAAGTTTGTCCTTTCTTCGATAAGAATTTACCCATATTTTGTGGCAATCGGAAATATCTCCACTGCTCACTCCGGCATTTTAAACATTAATTTAGTTCTGCCCTGTTATATATAGGAAAATATAGTCAATACTAACACAAAAACATATAAATTATTAAATTATGGTATCTATATATAACAACAAAATAACACCCAAGCTTGAAAAAAAAATCATTTAAGTTCAATTTCCTAATTAAATGGATCCTATGTTTACTTTCTCCTAATCTATGATCCTATATATATATTATGCAAATCGCCTAATATTTTGTTAGTAATAATGAATAACATGAATTTTTTAAAATTTTGTTAAAAATGATAATTATGTTATTAATATGAAGACTACAGAGAAGCAGTAAAATCGGCAATGGTCAAATTTCAAATGTAAGTCCTTCTTTTTATAAAGTTCACGAAATTGACTGTAGTTGGCACATGCCGTGAGCCCAACTCACTGAAAATACCCTTAAATCTCTGCTCCTGTTCCGCTCCAACTTCTGACCAAACCGAACCCACCTTGTCAGGTTTCTGAACGTGATTTGTGATAAGTTTCCGCTATTTATCAGGCGAGTTCGGTCAGTCAGGGGCTGGAGCGGGACAAATTTTAGGGTGCTTTTAAATGACATTTAAGCGTGTTAAACTGTCACTAATCGGACTAAACCAAAGAAGTAGAGAGGGGACTAAACCGAACGCTAAAAGAGTCGTTTGGAGTTAAAAGGGTTAAAGGAGTTAAAGGAACGTGGCAAACCGAACGCAATGCGTGAATCATGGGTTGTTAATTGTCACTTTTGACTTTTGACAATTTTATCTTTTTATAATTTTCGTTCTACTCGTACTCGTTCTACCTTTTGCAGTGTGCGCGTTTGTTACGGGAATTAAATTAAATCATATCAATCAATTTTTATCTTGTAAAAAGATGATATAGCAGTTTTGATTTAAACTAACACATTTATAAAAAAAAATGTCGAAAAGCTCCGAGGCAGACCCAGAGGAAGGTGAAATCATTGACGATGATTTCGATGAAATATCAGATAACTCTATAATTTTAAATGAAACGGGTAAGTCTTTATTTCCTAAAGAACGTTTACCAGTTATTTCTTTGAGCAGTGTCAGTGGCGACGAGGAAGAAGATAGGAAGATCAAGAGATTCAAAAAATTCCATGGGCACCATCATCACCACCACCACCATCGTGGGCATCACAATCACCATATTAAAATCAAGAAAAAAATTAAAGACAAATGGTTCAGCAAGTACCACAAGAAGAAGAAATGGAAGAGATTGATGGAGAGTAGCTCAAGTAGTAGTTACAGTGAGTCCTCTCTTGACATTGAGTTGGATAGGAAACTTCAAAATCAACTCAAGGCCGCAATTCGGGTACAAGCTGAGGAGGATTGTACAAAAAACAGCTTGAAATCCAGGCTAAGAGCCATGACAAGGCCAGTTGATATTTTAGAAATGAAAATTGATAGCCCTAAGTCTGATAATAATGAAAAACCAATTGAAGATAAGCAAAATATTGATGAAATTGATGATGAACTAATACAATTAAGATTGGAAGCCGAACATAGAAAAAAGAGAAAAGTTAAAGAAATGGAGGAAAAAGAAGGGAAAACTGATAATTTAGAAACTAATAAAGAAAATACAGGCAATGAAAATATGCAAACTAAAAAAATTTGTCTAGATGAACCTGATGTAAACACTACTCCCCCAGATGAAGATGAGGATGTACTTAGAGCTCTACTATTAGCATCAATGTCAAAAAAGATGACAAAAGACATTGTGGTACAAAAAGTAGAATTACCCAAAAATATTGACCCTAAACCGAATCAAAACATAGCTAAGCCTAATGTTTTTGTAAAAAAATCTGTGCCATTAAGACAACATATCCCATCAAAAATAAAACCAATAATAATAAATATAAACACAGACACTGAGAGTGAAGATGAAGGAAATAAAACTGTAATTAATCCAAATATAAAAGACACTGTTCTTCCAATAAATCAAATAAACAGTGAAATTGAGAACACTGTAGAACGATTTTTGAAGGAACAAAGAGCCAAGGTGGAAGCACAGTTGGTGGCTAATCCAGTCATACCAGTAACACCTAAATCAAAACTAATAAAACCTCAAAAACCAAATGATTCTGTGATATTAGAAAAGTCTGCCGTTAAATTACTACCGAAAGTGAAACAAATAGAGTACCAGAAATTGTTGCAGAGATTGAAAAATGCACAGAAAAAACCTAGAATAAGAAGGGCTTCTTTTAAGGGTATCGAAGAGGGTAATTCTGTGAGAAAAATAGTTAGGAATAAAATACACAGTCCTGGAAAATCTTGTGGAGTTGTCAAGAATGAAAAAGTACCTGATATCAAGCAGGATGCTAGGATGTTACACAATGCCCTCAAGCAGATGCAGAAGCAGAAAAATGGAAGGTATTTTGATTTATTTCTTATATTTTAAGATTATTTTTTTTTTTTTTACAAAAAAAGCAACCACTAAACTAGTTTATTTTGTAATTTTATTATAAAAAATATGAGTGCCCACATATTATTTTGCTTATTTAGAGATAAAAATCTTACAAATATGATATCTTAAATAGCAAATAATTGTTCAAAGTTTAAAAAAAAAATTAAAACTTTTCAATGCTTCAAGAATTAATATGAGGTCTGATCAAGTAAAATACATTGACTGAGGGGGTCTCACTACCTCAAAAATCTACACCTACCTACTGCATAATTATCCTGCCAGATGCTGCTAAGTTCAGCCTGGCCCTGCTTAAATATGAAATATTAAACATTAGAAAACAAGAATTCTGGTCAACTCAGCAAAAATATCTAGTTCATTATTATTTAATTAATTAGCATTTTGTTATTTTATTTATATTGTTACATTTTGTATACTTAATAATAGTTTATAAAATATTACTATTTTTGAAAAATAAATGCTACATCTTAATAATTAAAAATGAATGAATTATGAAATGGTCCTTATTGTTAATACAAATTATTTAAAATATTTGATTACTTAACAATAATTATTTCACTAAAAATGTATCTAATTACTTTGCGAATATATTTTTTAAAATAAATCAAATGAAATAATTACT
Organism: Psylliodes chrysocephalus; assembly: GCA_927349885.1. Lineage (NCBI taxonomy): Eukaryota > Metazoa > Arthropoda > Insecta > Coleoptera > Chrysomelidae > Psylliodes > Psylliodes chrysocephalus. Next base: position 45,568,188 of record OV651819.1, read on the forward strand.
TCAAAAACTAGATATTTTGGTCTAATATTTGGCTCATATTTTACGTCATCACTAATGTACCTTATTTCAAAATTTGTATTGCATTCATAGTAACTATGGAGATGGTTGAAAAGTTGCAAAAAAATGAAAATTATCGGAAAATTAAGTATTTTCCTTTTTTTTATAAAGAAACTTCCTTGTAGAAAAATACTGCTCTTCTAAGCATAAAAGTCATATCCGATATGACTAATAATGTATTTCAGATACGTAAATTCTGTTTAAAAATACCATCAAGTTTGTAGATATGACAATTGGTTTTAATTGTAAAATAAAATTCGCAGTGCTGCTGTAGATAAGACTATATAATACATGAAAAATAGGAGGCACAGGAGTCGAACGCTTATAAAGAAGATAGGTACCTCTAATATACTGTAAAGTCGGGTGGCTTTGACTCATTGTCAAAATTTAAACAGAGTTTTAATTGTTAAATAAAAGCAAATCCAAATTCGCATTTTTGCCATAATTTAGTCTTCAGTTATATTTTAAGAATTATTAAGCAAAAATATCTCAAATGGTCTAATTTTTCAAATAAAAAATAAAAAAGGGGTGTGCAAAGCCACCCGCAGGTAGAGGGTGACTTTGACTTACCTATCATTTTACATTGTTTTCTCTATATTACTTGCTGGTTTAAAGCCACCCATGACAGTTGAGAGTAAAACACATTTTATCATTAAAAAAATATTTTTTATTGCTTATGGTAAAGATAATAACAAAAAATATTACAAACAACAGTGTTGTTGGTTGCATACAAATTTTATCACCTTCCAATTTCGATTATTTTGCAATGAGTTAATTTTTTATACTACAAAAAGCTTAAGCGTCCAATTGTCTTTAAATAAAATGTTTTGGGTAATTTTAATACCTTACAGTTAGTTCAACCAGTGTGAGTTCTATTTTAAAAATATGAATTTTTTTTGAACAAAAATAACTATTTACTTATTTGAGCTAAAGTCACCCATGCGTGTCAAAGTCACCTGACTTTAGGGTAGCTAAAAATGCAGATATGATTTTTATGCTTAGAAGGGCAGGGAATCAAGTTGTAGGAATATTTTCCTAATTAGTCATCCAAAAATAGTATGCATGCTCATAGATATATCAATTTTTTACATTGCTTTTGAAGTCACTTTTATGCAGTACCACGGTGTTTAAGATCCTGTTCATTAAGTTCGTTTTTCTAATTAAATTAACCAATTATACATTTCTTGGTATTGTTGGAAATAAATAAAAATTTATTTTCCTAATATTTTATTGCAATTTTTGCCCTATTACAAGACCCATTTCAAAAAACTGAGACTTACCTATATTCAAACCAAATCTGGAAAATGAAACATTTCATATTGTTATTTTAAAAAATCCCAATGTCATTGTATGTCAAGCTCTTTAATTTTTTCTAACATAAAACGGATTTAACTTGACTGTTTGGCGTCGATGACCTGACAACATACGTTTTCAAAATTGATTTTTTACGTACATGTATTTCAATATTTTTATTGATCAGACCTCGTATTTTTTCCTATGCGCTAGTTCAGTGATTATGTAATTATGGTTCTACTGACAATTAAAGTGACAGTAGATTTTTTGAGTGCGTTTTGTTTACCTAAATTATATCGTTTTTTCACTTTTATAAATATATTCCTAAAGTAAGTAGATAGCATGTATCAAATATACAATCATTTAGTTACCAATTACATACCTTTAAACTATTTTTTATGACCTGTAAATAATATTTTGAAATAAAATAAAAACAGTAAAAACGTATATGTCAAATTTATTGATGTTTTTGTTAAAAGTTTGGTTAGAATTAAATGTCAGTGGAACCAAAATGACATCACACTGAACTAGCGCATTAGTGTTAATTATCTTTCCCCTTGGGAATGTATACATTAACATTCACAGCAGTTTATTAGAATTTACAAATTACAATTTTGTTCAGGTTACTTGTAAGAATGTATTAGGTCGGTCAAAATAATTAAAATATTTCAGATTTGACTTTTTATGTTTTTAAGATTTTGGTAACTTTAGTTTTAATAAAAGATGGTTTATTGTTTGTCTGCACTGTGTGGAATGTTCTTATGAAAAATATCAAAAAATAATTACTAGGAAGTTAAAATTGAGAAAGAAAGTTAGGTATTTAAACTGCATTTCTATTTTGCTATGTGGCAACGGTGTTTCTTAGGGATTTAATACCTGTTTCACTCTGAAAATCATTTGCCCCTTTTTCTCTCAGTTAAGAGTAAAGGAGAGGGATTTCAGAATAGTTCGGAACACTCTCGTGAACATGAAACTTGTCTTGATTACCATTTGTGAGAATTTTGTTGTAATGATCTGCATAATAATATTTTTATGTTTTTACAACATCCCACTGCCTGAAATCACAATTTTCCCACATTCAGTCCTGAGAAGAGCCAAATTTCAGGATAACACACTAACTACTCTACACCTAAATAGTAATGCAGGTATTCTTTTTATTTCCTCATGGATGATTTTGCGATGCATGATGCCTGGAAGCTGCTTGGGTATTTACTTAAACTTTCAGAGTGCCCTGGTTCTAGGCCCATACATTCCTGATCCAGTTCCTTTTATGGTTTTGGAACCATCTGTATGTCACTGAATGGCATGTCTTTCAGTTGCAAGCATGATGAATTTTTGGCTCCATTCTTTCTTCCAGCCCAGCTCTGTGTTTTTGAAGTTTTTCACAAAACTGTACTTCTTCCCCATTTCGTTCTGGGGCATATCCCAAGTATCTTCGGTCCTGAAGCTAATAGAGTTTCTTCTGATTACTCCGTTCCAGATCATTCTATATCTTGTACTTTTTGCCATGTTCTCTATCATTAAATATAGAGAAGTGAGGTTTAAAATCACCTCCATTGCGGCCATAGGACAAGTTCTCATTGCACTGGTGATGCAAACAGGCTAGCCCCATAAGTGATGATTGGTCTCACTATTGCTGTATACATGCATTGCAGTGTGTTCAGGTTATGAGGCTGAAGCTAGCAGACAAACCGCGTGGCGATATGTTTTGACATTGTTATTCGGCAAAATCTTTGGTTTAGGTAGACTTTAGTATCATGAAAGTTTAGAAATAAATAAATATTAATGTATTTATTGAAAAAAAATTAATTAATTCAATTTGAATTATTAGTAAAAATAAGATAATCTTACACAAAGACGGGGACGCAACAACCACATTTACAATGCGATTATAAATATAATTTTTATATCAAATATTCATTAGATTTTTGTTAATTGATTAAACAAAAAAATTTTGGTCGAGCAACGATTTTAAATATATTTTTTTGGTCTTTTTAAATTCAGGTGTTTTGTCGTTAAACGACTATAAGAAACGAAAAGACCAAAAAAAACACATTTAGCACGAGATTACAAATACAATTTTTATACCAATAATTAAGTCACCACTAGCTATAAAATAAATAAAAAACCATTAAATAGCAAGACATCTAAATATAGTTTTTAGATCATTAAAGTCCAGCGTTTCCGCGGATAAATATTACTCAATAAAACCAACAAAAACAATCATTTAACACGAGATTCCAAATACAATTTATATACCAAAGATTCAATAAACAAGTATCAATAAAAAAAAATAATAAATTATCAAATAGCAACACCTCCAAATACGTTTTTTAGGCCTTTAAAATGGCGCGATTCCGCGGATAAACCTTACTTTATCAAAATGACAAAAACCAATATTTAGCACGAAAATCCAGGTATAATTTTTAGTATGAATGATTCAATACATTAGTATAATTCAAAAAAATAATAAATCATTACATAGCAAGACCTCCAAATACGTTTTTTAGGTCTTTAGAATAGCACGATTCCGCCGATAAACATAACTTTATAAAAATGACAAAAACCAATATTTAGCACGAAAATCCAGGTAAAATTTTTAGTATGAATGATTCAATACATAATTATAATTCAAAAAAATAATAAATCATTACATAGCAAGACCTCCAAATACGTTTTTTAGGTTTTTAAAATGGCGCGATTCCGCGGCTAAACCTTACTTTATCAAAATGACAAAAACCAATATTTAGCACGAAAATACAGGTATAATTTTTAGTATGAATGATTCAATTCATTATAATTCAAAAAAATAATAAATCATTACATAGCAAGACCTGTAAATACGTTTTGTAGGTCTTTAAAATGGCGCGATTCCGCAGAAAAACCTTACTTTATCAAAATGACAAAAACCAATATTTAGCACGAAAATCCAGGTATAATTTTTAGTATGAATGATTCAATACATTAGTATAATTCAAAAAAATAATTAATCATTACATAGCATGACCTCCAAATAGGTTTTTTTAGGTCTTTAAAATGGCGCGATTCCGCGGATAAACCTTATTTTATCAAAATGATAAAAACCAATATTAAGCACGAAAATCCAGGTATAAATTTTAGTATGAATGATTCAATACATAATTATAATTCAAAAAAAATAATAAATCATTACATAGCAAGACCTCCAAATAAGTTTTTTAGGTCTTTAAAATGGCGCGATTCCGCGGATAAACCTTACTTTATCAAAATGATAAAAACCAATATTTAGCACGAAAATCCAGGTATAATTTTTAGTAGGAATGATTCAATACATTAGTATAATTCAAAAAAATAATAAATCATTACATAGCAAGACCTCCAAATACGTTTTTTAGGTCTTTAAAATGGCGCGATTCCGCGGCTAAACCTTACTTTATCAAAATGACAAAAACCAATATTTAGCACGAAAATACAGGTATAATTTTTAGTATGAATGATTCAATACATTATTATATTTCAAAAAAAATAATAAATCATTACATATCAAGACCTGTAAATACGTTTTTTAGGTCTTTAAAATGGCGCGATTCCGCAGATAAACCTTACTATATCAAAATGACAAAAACCAATATTTAGCACGAAAATCCAGGTATAATTTTTAGTATGAATGATTCAATACATTAGTATAATTCAAAAAAATAATTAATCATTACATAGCATGACCTCCAAATACCTTTTTTAGGTCTTTAAAATGGCGCGATTCCGCGGATAAACCTTATTTTATCAAAATGTTAAAAACCAATATTTAGCACGAAAATCGAGGTATAATTTTTAGTATGAATGCTTCAATACATTGGTATAATTCAAAAATATAATAAATCATTACATATCAAGATCTCCAAATACGTTTTTTTAGGTCTTTGATAAAAAAATTTCGCAATTTGAAACCAAATGGAATTGGGTTTTTGAAATGAGGATTTCATTAGCAATTTTATCGCTTTGTCGACTTCTTTGACATTTAAAATATTTAATTGGGAAATTATTCCCTGCGCTAACATTTTATTTGAAATATTCAAATTGATTACTCGTATATCTTGCAAAAATATATAAAAATTATATTCATAAAAAACTCACCAAAGTAAAGAAAAATAAAGCCTGTCACTAGGCAATAATTGAACTAGGCAAACAATAACAAGCACAAAATTAGAGATTAGTATCTCTGCACTCCTTAAACAAAGTGTCACTGGGCACATAAACCTTAATAATAATCAGTTGATATAAAGATAATACCAATAAGTGTCACTACGAACACGTTAAAGTATCGTTACGCACAAAACTATTAAAAACGTATGTATTAGCTCAATAAAAGAATACAGCACAGCTACTTGCATACATTCAAGTCGAGAGATCAGTACTAAAACGGTTAAATCCTTTTATTTTATTTCACCTATTTTTCAATTAAAGTTTTGGTTTTTCCAATGAAGCAACCCTCGGCCATAAATTCTTCAATGAGATTATACACCACTACAAAATCACAAACGCATTTTCAATGTGGAATTACTTAAACCTTATTTCCTATATTAATAGTAGTAATCTTCATACATTTAAATCAAATTATAGTTTTATGGCAGTGCATTCTCTTAAATTGGGTTTTAAGTTTCTTTTAGACAAACTAAATAATCTAAGCGACATTCCGCCCATACCATAGCTAAAACTTATATTTAAAATATTTGCTCCTTTTATTATTTTTTATTTGACCACAACTAATGTAATGTATAAAATTGTATTTGGAATTTATTCGCCAATCCGCGCATTTTTAAAGACCTTAAAAACGTATTTGAAGGTCTTGCTATGTAATGATTTATTATTTTTTTGAATTATAATTATGTATTCAATCATTCATACTAAAAATTATACCTGGATTTTCGTGCTAAATATTGGTTTTTATCATTTTGATAAAGTAAGGTTTATCCGCGGAATCGCATCATTTTAAAGACCTATAAAACGTATTTGGAGGTCTGGCTATGTAATGATTTATTTTTTTTGAATTATAATTATGTATTGAATCATTCATACTAAAAATTTTACCTGGATTTTCTTGCTAAATATTGGTTTTGTCATTTTTATAAAGTTATGTTTATCGGCGGAATCGTGCCATTTTAAAGACCTAAAAAACGTATTTGGAGGTCTTGCTATGTAATGCTTTATTATTTTTTTGAATTATACCAATGTATTGAATCATTCATACTAAAAATTATACCTGGATTTTCGCGCTAAATATTGGTTTTTATCATTTTGATAAAGTAAGGTTTATCCGCGGAATCGCGCAATTTTTAAAGACCTAAAAAATGTAATTAGAGATCTTGCTATTTGATGATTTATTATTTTTTTTATTGATACTTGTTTATTGAATCGTTGGTATAAAAATTGTATTTGGAACCTCGTGTTAAATGATTGTTTTTGTTGGTTTTATTGAGTAATATTTATCCGCGGAAACGCTTGACTTTAATGATCTAAAAACTATATTTAGATGTCTTGCTATTTAATGATTTTTTATTTATTTTATAGCTAGTGGTGTACTTAATTATTGGTATAAAAATTGTATTTGTAATCTCGTGCTAAATGTGTTTTTTTGGTCTTTTTGTTCTTATAGTCGTTTAACCACAAAACAAAAAAGACCACAAAAATATATTTAAAATCATTGCTCGACCAAAATTTTTTGTTTAATCAATTAACAAAAATCTAATGAATATTTGATATAAAAATTATATTTATAATCGCATTGTAAATGTGGTTGTTGCGTCCCCGTCTTTGTGTAAGATTATATTATTTTTACTAATAATTCAAATTGAATTAATTAATTTTTTTTTTTTTTCAATAAATACACTAATATTTATTTATTTCTAAATTTTCATGATACTAAAGTCTACCTAAACCAAAGATTTTGCTGAATAACAATGTCAAAACATAAAGGGATCGCCACGCGGTTTGTCTGCTAGTTGTCTGCTAGCTTCAGCCTCATTGTTCAGGTTACATCACCATATTTTATCCACAACGTTTCTGCATACCATTAGGGCTTTTTTGGTCTTATTTACTACTTCCTTCTCAAGTATGTTGAAGAAGGATTGTTGTCCAGGGTTAGGCCTAAATATTTCCATTCTATATCTATCCCATCTTAATAAGACGGGTTGAAGAATGAGATTGCTTTTTCTTGAAATTCCTACTAGTGTTGTTTTGACGGGGTTTATACTAAGTCCGACCTCTTGGCACTATTTTTTGGTGTATTCTAGTCCTCTTTGGCTATTTCCAATCTTGTATCTAGCTTATATAACTATGTCGTCGGCATAACCTTGTAAGGGTATGTAGAGGTCAAGTAATCTGCATAGACGTTCGTCTACGGTTAGGCTCCTCCACATTAGTGGGGATAGAACTTCTAATTGTGGACATCCTCTGGTTGTGTGTTATCAAATGCTCCTATGTCTAAGTATGCACCGACCAGTGGCGCATCAAGAGTTTAAGTCTGGGGGGAGGGTAGTGGTAGTAAAGTTTAAGTCTGGGGAGTAGTGGTAATATTTAATACCTTATTTTTGATAATAATACATTTTAGTACCTTGTTTGTACTAGGGCAGTTTCTGTAGATCTTCCTGCTCGGTACAAGTGCTAGCTGGGGTGGAGTGGCACCGTCTCCTGGATTTCTGTTCTTATATAATTATCAACAGCCTTCTTCATTGCAAATCTTAAATGTTATAATAAAAGGTTTTGTTGTTTAGAATTTAGAATATATGTTTTTAGTTATGGAGTAATCAGTATGGCCCTAAGGCTAGAAAGTTTGGATACCCTTGATCTAGACCATCACGACATTGACTGACGAGATTTCTAGGCAAATATTTGATGTGCTAGTTCGAGCCCGATGGTGATTAAACTTGTTCTCAAATCTTTAAACACATCTATATATTAATTATTTATTGCTGCATCTATTGTTAATTATTGTAATATGAAGTTTAAAAATTAACAAAATATTATTTTTAGCATTGAATTATTTTTCGAAAACTTTAGAACCATACGTTACCACATTTGGTTTCTATTGAAAACAGTTTGAAATAAAAATCAATTATTTTCAAACCCTTTAATCTCTGCGATCAGTTAAGCCAGTCATGTTCTTAGAAATGATGCCGTCATCAATTACTAGGAAACATTGCCACATATCAAATTAGAAACGTATCGATTTAAATTTTAAAGACCGCGACTAAAATATTTTTTTTAAAGTGGTTAATTAATTAAAATAAGATATATTTTGCAAAATAAAATTAATACATTTATGAGTATGAATGCAAAACTTCCTTAAAATATGAGGGCCAACCAAAATATATATATGTAATATACATCCATCGTAAATTGGTTATGGACCTTGTAAAAAATCGAAATGGGACCAAAGATTGCAGATTGAAGAAAAATATGTAGTTCTAACACCGATCATCCGGAAGATAAATGAAGCCTCTACAGAAAGGAAGAAGTACGACCAAGACGTAAAGAGATTGCTGGAGGAACTGACCGAGGCTAAGGCGAAGTTGCACGAAACCCACCAGAATTTCTCAGTGTGCGTTAAGGAATTGTTAACGAAAAAGGAAGAAATTGATAAAAGGTTAGTTTATGATATCTGTAAAACGGTGAAAAATCCGTGCGCCTCCCATAATATACTTGGCATTTATATACGGGCCTACAGCGGTTTAACGACACTGTTTCAGATCCCAAGCTAAACAAATTTCAAAAATATCGAAAACCGTTAATTAGAATTGATATGCAATTGCACCCATCTACCCTGAAAAATTGTATTTCAATGTTTTACTTCTTTCTCTTAACAATAGCCTTAAAAATGTTTCCCTACACATAGATATTTAATGAAGGCTACTTTGACAGCAAAAGTATGATATACGATTTGATTTTTTTTTGTTTTTCATAATTTGCAATACTGTTGTATACCTACATTTTTCTGGACGTTTGTTATTAAATATTTCAGATTCTTCCCAATATAGCGCTGCTTATTTGCTGGCTCAATCTTTGAGCTCGCCAGTAAGTGCGAACGTCGCCTTTTGTCTTTCAGTATTTTTTTATGTATATTTATATAATTTTGTTTAATAATTTGTATGTATTGAAAGCAATAAAGTAATTATTATTATTATTATTATTATATTTTATAATTTTCACCCGTTATTAACAATATTTCTATTGTTTTCTTCCAAACTCAATGTCACTGGTATTTCTACTTACATATTTAGAATGTTGAAATGGTTGAAGTTAAATATCAATGTATAGATGGAAATAATTGCATAATATTAAATTCTAATAAACTTTTCTTTGTAACAGTTTTCAATATTTAAAAAAAGAACTAATGGTTCAATAAATCATAAATTATTAAAATTAATTTGTATTATCGTATTCATCATTTTTATGTATGAATTTTTAAATTTAAAACGATCCATCGTTAGTACCAACAATGCAAATCTTATAATTCATCAAATATCTTATCAAACTATCACAAATATTTTATGTAAGAATACACACAATTTTTCACTAAGAATACAAAATAAATGTCTATTATTACACTTCCTTATGTTTAAAGATATCGGATAGTGGTTTTAGTTATGGTTTTCTTGTCAATTTCACATATTTTAAACAACAACAACAACAACAAGATAACCTGAAACACTTTTAACGCCCAAAAAACAATTTTTATGTTTCAGTACACCTCAACCAGCTCCAAAGAAAAATGGCCTAACTAAAATACCTCATACGTCAACCCCAAATAAAATCAAACTCCCTGTTGAAACATTTGAAATTAGTACTATACCAAATACTCCGAACTCAACGCTTCCCACTACTTCCACTCCAATTAATATTGCTGTGCCTAAATCACCCATTACTTTTAATCCTCCTAAATCGCCCAATAAAGATTGTGAAAAAATTTCGGAAGAAGGATGCGGCGATGATGTCGAAAAACATGAGATACTGAAAATAAGCGAACTAGACGTTATTTGTAATGGAAATAATACGGAAAATAGTGATTTAGACGATATCAATCCAGGAGATCCGAATGACATCCTCAGAATATACGAGAAGGAGCAAATTGTTCCTAAATATGTATCGCCATTGGATTCTATCAAAAGGTGCGATATACATACAGTATGATGCAAATATATGGAATAAATTGGACGACTTCTGAAAAAAAAATCAAACAATTTAAATTTTTGAAGGACTATCTCATGATATGCATACAGGTTAGGAAAACATACAAACCATAGGGTATGGTGTAGTTACCCTCATCTCTATTAATAATTGTAGATTGCACTATGCTAATATACATTATACGTCTTAGGGCATCGTAATCGAATCTGTCAACATGTACAATACATTAGATTAGTCTTTAGCTTATTTACTGCTCGGCTCTCGCTGTAGGTGTACAATTTTATTTTTATACTACCACCATTGGGTTTTTTTCGTCCCGTTCAGGCATCCTTCTGCTCCCCCTGAGGGGTTCCTGGTTCTCTAGGGTTCGCACGGCGCCACTGAAGCACATATGGCTTATTGTTCCACCATTTGGACGCGCTGCTCCTTCCAATGCGTTCAGCTCATTTTTCAATACATTTTATGGTCTAAGTGGGGAAGTGGGCTCCGAGCTGTGCATGTTCGGTCACCCACACAAGTCTTAACTGGGGCCTGACTACTGTCGGATCTTGGTTTACACTAAAGAGGAAAATATCCAAATTGAAAAAATGATATTTTGGGGGCAATTTCGTGGACGAGGTAATACATTTATTTGGGCGTATGAAAATGTGCCAATTTCACATCGTTCGACAATTAGAATCATTAAAAAACATTTAAGACTTGGATGTCTACAACATTGCCAAAAATGTTATCGTGAGTCTGATATAATGATGAACCTGCAGTAAGGAGAGGGCGAATTGATGAGCGTTAAAAACGGGAACTTGAAGTTGTCTAATTGCTGAAACCCATGAACCTTAGTCATTTAGTAAATACATGAACAAGTTAACATTGGGACCAGAACTGTACGGAATATACTGAAAATAAATGGGTATCATTGCTTTAAAATCTAGCCAATCCGAAAAAAATTTCCCGATGACAATTTTAGACGGATGGAGTTTTGCGAAATTATGACGAATCTGCAGAATCAAAATGAAAATTTTTGAAAAAACATTTTGTGGGCTTACTGGAAAAAATTACAAATTTTATGTAATTTGAGTTAATATGACAGACTTGTTAAAGTCAGATATACAAAAAAAATACCAAGTCACATTTATACTGGTTAATTTAACAAGTGACTTGGTCACGTTAATTCAAATCACATACAATTTGACTTGGTTCTTTTTCACAGTAAGCCCACGATTTTATTTACCGAACAGTCAACTTTTTTATTGCCCAACAAATATAATCCATCCATATTGAGATGTTAGTTTCGGGAAAATAAATACACAATAGCCTCAAAAATTAAATGTGAACTGGTATTTTACCGTTTACATTATCGGCCCTTTTTTTATTGATTGCAAACTTAAGGAGGTCCTTTCGCCACCAATGTTAAATAAAAAATATTAGATTATGACTAAAATTAATTTTTTTCTAATAGTAGATGTCCTTATTTATCTAATAGTGAACTTTTAACTATACCTTACCGTGCAAATTTTTGAGAAATTTATTTTTTTTAAATGTGTGTGTTTGTACAGTGTCTTATGAGAAAGTAAGACTTCAACAACAATTTTCGAATTATAATTAATTTTACTATTATTTATTGATTAGATGGAGTAGAAAAAAACTAAAAATGAGGTTCTTGAAATATTTAGTTTTTGTTTTTTACAATAAAATATATAGGTTACCGTGGAATTTATTGAGAAATTATTATTAAAAAATCACAAAAAATTTTCAACTAGGTTACTTGAAAATTTTTTGTGATTTTTTAATATTAATTTCTCAATAAGTTCCACGGTTTACTATATATATTTTATTGTATAAAACAAAATCTAAATATTTCAAAAACCTTATTTTTAGTTTTTTTCTACTCTATCTAATCAATAAATAATAGTATAATTCGAGAATTGTTGTTGAGGACTTACTTTCTCGTGAGGTACTGTACAAATACTCACATTTAAAAAAAAATTCTCAAAAATTTGCAAGGTAAGGTATAGTTAAAAGTTCAGTATTAGATAAATAAGGACTTCAACTATTAGAAAAAAATTAATTTTAGTCATAATCTAATAACTTTTTTTTTTAACATTTGAGGCGAGAGGTGTGGCGAAAGGACCTCCTTAACGGTCAAAAAGATTTAGATTGATTTAAAATCAGGTTATTCCTGCAGTGCAGGTTCTACCCGATGTTAATTGCGAGGATACCTGGACAAAAAAAAAAACAAAAAATGGTCAGAACCGAATCGAAATATTTTTTTAAAAACCGAAACTGAACCGGACCCAACATTTTTAGTTTTACTAGATTCCTAACCAAATTGGGTTCCTGATAATTATATTGTTGGATAAAAAACGATTAATTTATTCCATACATTCGCATTATACTATTATTTCTCTAGCCTAGTAGTCTTTCTTTGAGCTACAATTTCATAACCTCAAAATTCTGTCGCCATTATGGTTAACATTTGAATTTCTTTTATAGGGATGCTGGGTATGATCCTTTTGAAATAATGTGTCCGTATGACATAGACGGCAATTGTCGCGATGAAGAGTGTAGTTACAAACATTATTCCAGATAAGTGTACATACATAAGCCATACTGTTTTTTTTTTTTCAACCAACCAGTTCGCCGCCATATTACCTTTTAGTTAATTGAATTTTTTTGAAGATGTTTTTAATACATTTTTTGTGGCTAGGATATTAAACTGTAGCATATATATTTTATGCTAATTATTTAAGTACAAATTTCATACGTAAATAATCTTTTTTTTTTTTAATTTTAAATGCAGAGTTGGGCATTTAATACCAAAAAGTGATTTTATTACTTTTTTTGACATAATTATATTGTCCAAACTATTTGTAATGATGTAAAAAGAACGAATTACAATTGTATAAAAAAACAAAGCATCTGTACCTATTGCATCATTGCCCAGGTCTGTTTTTTATACCAAAGTAATTTAATTATTATAAGTACAGATTTATTCAAATGTATATATATTTGTTATTTCATCGATATTATTTTTGTATTTCAAAATCTTTAATAAAAAATATTTAATTAAAGTATTTTTTTAAAATAAGCCCTTCCACATATTTAGGTCTTTGGGATCCATCTACAGGGCGATTCCTAAGTACTGGTACTTGTTTTTAACTCTGTATATTAAAAACGATTTTCCCATGTTAAAATAATTGAAAATTTCACCTACCACCCAGCAAAGTCTAGTGAACAAATTTTTACCAATAAAAAGAAAGAATATTTAACGCAACATTTACAGAACCAAGGAAACGACATCGAACTAGTTAAAAATTCAACAAAATACTCCAGTAAATATACCAATAGACAAGTATCACCATGGAGGAAGAATTGGAAGAATATTAAACAATTTTCGGATATTAATTATGGATTAACTTACGTTTAGCTTACAACTATGCTAGTGCTCTACCAAGTTCCCAGGGAATGGCACGAATCAAAACAGGCTAAGGAGGTATGGAGAAGGGGTTTTATGTAGACAAATCGCTTTAAGGTTACGGAAAGCATGAGCTAATGTCGCAGCACGGCTTTTAATAAGTTTAAAGTTGAACAATTTTTGGATAACCTTAAGGTGTATGGTATAAATTCTCTGCTGAGCTAATATATAACCTTGATGAAACAGGAGTAACAATGGTAATGAAACCTGTAAAAGTAACAACGGCAGTTATCCCAAGTGGCATTACCAGAAAGAGAAGGGATAGTATAGTGACCTTCGTTGGTATCGTTATGCTGCAGGCCAAAGAATTCCACATGCCTATGTGTTTCCTAAGATAAGATATATCGACGACTTCATGGCACCCCAATTTTCAGTTTAGTTCTTGAAATTAAAAGTGGTTGGATGACCGCCAAACCGTTTCCCAGTGTGCTAAAGCATATAGAAACTCATACACATTGCACTGTAGCTAATCCTATTTTGCTACTTGTTTACAATGATGAAACATGTGAATCTTCCATGTATCAAATTTAGCAAAGAAAATGGGATGGTTCTTTTAAGATTTTCATCGCACACAACTGCCAGGATGCATCCTTTGGACGTGGCGGTTTATGGACCATTTAAGCAGTTCTGCAATGTAGCAATTGATGACTGGATGACATCAAACCCAGAAAAGACCATTAGTGTGAGGAATATTGCTAAATTAACTAATTGTGTCTAAGAGCTTTTGCAGCCAACACAATAATAGATTTTAGAAACCAGCACTATTGCTATTTAATAGATTGGCGTTCATTGATGAAGAATTTAATTCAAGTTATGTTAACGATATGCCTTTGCCTCAAAACAGTTTGAAAATAAAAATCAAATTGCTGTAACAATCCCTCGACTACAAAATTTGAAGAAATTCCAGAAAATGACATTAGTTTTGGACAATGAAAACAAAGATCGGGAAAAAGAGTGTGGAAGTAGAGAGGAATTATTCTTGGAAGAAGACAATGTTAATGAAAATATACCTACACTACAAAACAGAATTATCCCAAAGAATTCAAAGATTAATCAATATCCTGAATATCACAAACATCTCGGCGTCGTGCCGTGGTTTTTTTTTTTTAATTTAAATCAAAACATAATCTGCCAAACCTTATCAAAAAGCAGTTAAAATAGAGGGTAAACGTAAAAGAGAGCGTCTCCTTTTAAGGGTTTATGCTGATACTCCCAAAAAAGAAAGATTTGAAGAAAATGAGCGAAAAAGCAAAGCAAAAACTGTGACCAAATCGAGATCTGTTTGACAAAAATTGAGCGAAAGAAGAATGTCAATAGATAGCTGCAACGGCCCACCCCATACCCCTTTTGATCGTTGTTTACTCTCTGAAATATTATTTCTCTCAATTTTATTTTAATTTAAATTCTATACTTACTGTATTTGGCCATTTTCCTCTAATAGTAGTAGATATCGTCTAGTTAATTAATTGATAGTTTATATACCCACGTTGTGATAATGATAATTAAGGATAAACGAGGATTCGATGCAAAGTTTGGTGAAAATTGGTAAATAAAACCATACAAAATTATATTTAAACTCTTATTTTTCATATTTTAAATGTAATGCAATAATTAGCAAAGTATATTACAAATGGTAATATTTTCTGAGATCTCAAACGCGGACCACGTAGAGCTTGATTACTACCCGAAGAGTACATTACAATGCGCAGAAACCAGATTGAATTTATAGGCGGTAAGCGTGGTCACAGACCTCCCAACGTCTTATTTATAATAGAATGCAACTTTGCAGTATTATAAATAAGACACTGGAAGCTCTGTGACCACGCCACTATCGAAAGGCCAAAAGTAGGCTTTTATCTTTCAATTACAGCAAAAGGCCAGCAATATCCCGACAATTTATTGTTTGTTGGGTTGTAATTAAAGTTATTTAGTTTTTAAGAAAGTTAGTTATTTTGTCATGTATTGTGTTTTGATTATTTTATGCTGATTTAGAATGGAAAATAAGGACCACAACAATATTACTAGGTTGTGTTCACTAACCCAATTTTATTTTATAGAGTCAATTCCCTTGTTTGATATAAACTTTCAATAATAATGTATGTATTGATTTTAAAACCAATAAAGGTTTATTTTTATTTATTTTTGCGACTGGAGACATAATTAAACTTTCGTAACCAGTTCCATAAAGTAAATCATTTTAACACTTGCTGCGATCACAGAAAACCCTCTCTAAGTTCCTTTTTACCCACTTAGCAAAATAGTATTTAAAAAGGTTGTTAGTTTTTTTATTTATATTCTTACGGCCAAGATGAATTTCTTTAAGATGGAAGGAATGATTTCAGAATACAAACATTTTTAGAGATTATTGACAAGCTTTTCTGAAATACAGAGAAGAAGTAATTGTTATTCCAAAATTAATGACCTGTTTGGCTTATTGCAGAAACGGAATTTTGATGATAGTTTTACTAACGAACTAATATTTTTTCCAAATAATGAATTCCGACGAAACTTTAAAAACTTCATTTGATTTTTAAATGATAGGTATATTAAATCACAGTGTAATGGATACATTTTCGAACTTTTATATAATTCTAAAAATTTTGTTATCAATACCGATCGTTATTTGCAAAGCATATTGTTCTTTTTCGAAGCTTGTCTATATAAAAAGCAAATGTCGGACCACAATGGTAGAGGAACGTCTAGTTTTATTATCCTTAATGTATATTGAACGCGACATTTTTTTTTCTGGTAGGGTGGGAATCCATTACGGACACCAGGCATGTGGTTCTGCCCGTACCTGGTAGTGTGGGACTACCTGCTGGTATTACTTCAAGAAGACTGCTTTTTTGTTGGTGTAGGCTTATACAATCATCTCTCGTCTTTTGTTGGACATAATAATCATGGCTAATTTACAAATTTGTATCCAGTTTTCTTCTGTCTCGAGCATCTTTCTTATGAGATTTTCCGGAGTAATTCGACCTACTTTCTCTTCCACCTTTTTTCTCTCAGCCTTCCATCTATCGCATTCAAAGAACGTATGTTCAGCGGTGTCTACTTGATGACAGTATTGGCACTCGTTCGTGTTAGGGAAAATCGGTGAAGATACGCGTGGAATCCGCCGTGTCCCGTTAGTATCTGCGTCATATAATAGTCTACGTTACCGAATTTTCTGTCGACCCACTGTTTTATATCTCTAATTAATCTCTTTGTCCAGTTAGCTGTTCCGTCATCAGTATCCCATTTTTCCTGCCACTGCCCTAGCAGGGTTTCTCGGGTTTCAGCCTTATTTTCACCTCTCTCGATTTTGGATCGCTCTTCTACTAAGAGATCTATAGGTGGCATTCTGGCTATCATCAATATGACTTGTTATTCTGATGGCTACTTTTCTCTGTACGCTCAGAAGAGTGTTTAGGTAGATCTTCTTCTTTAGAGCTCTCTGCCAGGTACTTGACCCATATAAAATTATTGATTGGACCACGTTGCTCAGTATGTGTCTACTGTTTTCTATAGGCCCACCTATGTTGGGCATTAGCCTACTGTTGTGTGATAGTGCCTTGGTTGCTTTCTCAGCGGTAAGTTTGACATGGACACTCATACTCATGTTGCGGTTGAGATGTATTCCAAGGTATTTGACAGATTCTTGGCTGAATATCTTAGTATCTCCAACAGTCACCTCAAATCCTTTGACTTTTCTACCTCCCACTAGTAGGACTGCCTCCGTTTTCTGTGGGGCAAGTTTGAGTCTTCTACTACTTAGCCACTCTGTGATGTTAGTAATTGCTCGATTGGCCTTTCTTTCGAGGATTTTTATGTCCTTGTCGACTACCACTATTCCCAGGTCGTCTGCGTAGCCCACTACTGTCACTCCTGCCGGTGTTTGTAGCTTTAGAACGTCGTCGTAGTAGAGGTTCCACAATGTGGGACCAATCACTGAGCCTTGTGGCACTCCACATGAGGCTTCCAGTTCTATGTCTGCTTCTATCTTTAGCATCCGGTCTTCAAGGTAGCTGGCTATCATGTTAGATATGTAAGGCGCAAAGTCTCTGCTTCTCAGTTCGGCGAGTATCCCACCCCATGGGGCAGTATTAAATGCATTCTGAACATCTAATGTTAGAGCGCAGAATTTCTTCAAACTATGTGGTCTCCGGTTGGCCTCATCTGCGATTTGTTGCACCTTCTTAATTGCGTCAATTGTGGATCTACCCACCCTGAAGCCGTACTGCTGTTCGTTCAGGTCTCCATTCCTCACTATTTCTGTCTGTAGTCTTCCCAGGATCATTTGTTCCATTAATTTACCTAGAACGTTTAGGACGCATATAGGTCGATACGCCTTGATCTGTTGGACCGGCTTCTGCTTCTCGATGAGAACCAGCTTTGCTGTTTTCCATAATAGTGGGAATTCGCCTTTTTGTAGACTGTTGTTTAGTACTTTAAGACATTCTGTTGGGTAGTTCACAACCAGTACTTTGACAACCTCGGGGGGTATCCCATCAGGACCTGCTACTTTTTTAGCTTTGATTTTTGCCACCGCGTTTTCTAGTTCCTTTGCCGTAAAGAGGGGTGGTGGTGGTGGTGGTGGTGGTGGTGATGGTGGTGGTGGTGGTGGTTTTTTTTTTTTTTTTTTTTTTCTGGTAGGGTGGGAATCCGTTACGGACACCAGGCATGTGGTTCTGCCCGTACCTGGTAGTGTAGGACTCCCGGCTGAAGGGTGCAAGGCCGGTATACCCACTAAACCCACCCCATCGCCTGAGTAAGGAACCTATTTGGGACTGCCGTCAGGCATTACTTCAAATAGGTCGGCGGAGCTAGATGTTGTTTTGTGCCTTTCTTGTTTTTTACCTTTCTTCTGGTATTCTTTCTTTCATTTTTGTGGATATGATTATCATGGCCATCTTATTTATTGTCTTCCAGTTTTCTTCCTCTTGCAGCATTTTATCGACTAGGTTCTCTGGTGTCAATTCCCCTATTTTATTTATAGTCTCAGTTCTAACCTGTATCCATCTTTCACACTTGAAGAACGTGTGTTCAGCACTATCTTCTAGCTTGCAATATGAGCATTCGTTTGTCTGGCTAATTTTAAATCGATATAAGTAGGCCTGAAATCCTCCGTGTCCAGACAGGATCTGGGTCAGGTAGAAGTTGACCTCTCCCCACTTTCTGTTGATCCATGGCCTTATATCCTTTATTAGCCGCTGTGTCCAATTTGCTTTTCCATCATTGACTTCCCACACCTCTTGCCATTTGTCTACTATTTGTTTGCGAGCATCTCTTTTTTCCACATTTTGTCTCATAAGTTTTCTTTCTTCTACCAATAAATCTATAGGCGGTGTTCTTGCTATAACCAGCAGGGCTTTTGTTGAAGTTGTCCGGTATGCACTGACCATTCTTATAGCTGTTCTTCTCTGAACACTAAGGAGCTTATTCCTGTAGACCTTTTTGTGAATGGCTCGCTGCCATGTAGTAGCGCCATACATCATTATGGATTCCACCACGCTGCACAGTATTCTTCTGCTTGCCTCTCTAGGGCCTCCTACATTAGGCATGATCCGGCTGATGTTTCCGAGAGCCTTGTCGGCCTTTTTTGCGGTTTCCATTATATGGTGTCCCATACTCAGGTTCCTGTTCAAGTAGATCCCCAGGTACTTAACGTTTTCTTGACAATTCATTGTCACATTTTCTACGATAAACGAGATATTTTTGATTTTGTTTCCTGCTGCAAGGAGAACAGCTTCCGTTTTTTGTGGGGCTAATTTTAGTTTTTTATCCTTCAGCCATCGACTAACTATTTCTAGTGTCTCGTTTGCCAGGGTCTCCAGATGTTCAGCGTCCTTTGCTACGATCACAATAGCTAGATCATCCGCATATGCTATTAATTTTGCGCCTCTAGGGACAGACAAATTTAAAATACCATCATAATAGATATTCCATAACGTTGGTCCGAGGACTGACCCTTGCGGAACGCCACATGTGATGTCTTTCTGTCCTTTTGCTCCTACCATGAGCTTCCTGTTGTCCAGATAGCTGGCTATTAGGTTATAGGTGAGCGGAGATACCTCTCTCTTCCTTAACTCCTTCAGAATTCCTTCCCAGGGCGCAGAGTTAAATGCATTCTGTATGTCGATAGTTATCATCATGCATCTCTTTCTGGTCGTTCGTTCGTTTGCAAAATCAGCAATTTCCTGGACCCTTTCTATCGCATCTATCGTAGACTTGCCGTGCCTAAATCCATATTGCTCCTCGTGCAGACCTCCATTTCTTTCCACATCTTTATCCAGCCTTTCCCTGATAAGTTTTTCAAGTATTTTTCCAAGAACATTCAGTAGACATATAGGGCGATATCCCTTATTTTGTCCGGGTTTTCCTTTCTCTATAAGGACCAGTTTCGCCGTTTTCCATTCTTTAGGAAATTCTCCTTCAAGCAGTATTTGGTTCATTACCTTTAAAAGTTCGTCCGGATATTTACTAACTACCGCTTTTATGATCTCAGGTGAGAATCCATCGGGTCCAGGGGCTTTCTTGTCTTTAATGTTTTCATTTGCTTTCAGCAATTCACTGGTCGTAAAGAGCGATATTTCGTTGACTTCTACGGGCATCCTGTTCCATTTTGTAACCTGGTGAGTTGGGAATAGTGTTCTTGCAACCTCAAGCTGTTACTGGTCTGTCATGGCGATGCGAGGCGTACCTTTTAACTTTTTAGAGACTATTTGGTATCCCTTACCCCAGACATCTGAGTCTACTTCCTCTATTACTTTTTTCCAAGCCGCCTTTTTTGCCTCCATAATAGCTTTTTTGAGAGTAGCTTTACTTTGTTTGTATTCCGCCTGTCGACGAGTTATCTGTTCAGCATTGTTGATCTTTTTGTTTTCCCTGATCATGTTTCTTCGGGCTCGTATGCATATTTTACGCTTTTCTGCTACTTCTTCCGTCCACCAATATACGGGTTTCCTTTTACCTCTAATGTTCATTTTTACAAACGCTTTGTCACATGCTGCCTTTATTATTTCGTTTAGCTCTTCTACCTGTAGAGTAATATCACCTTTTATTTTCAGTTGTCTTCCGACTTCCTCCGTCATCTTCTGCATGTTTTTCTTGCTGACTCTCCACCGTTCCAGTCTGTTCTCAAAGCCATTTTTTCTGTCATCATCCTCGGATATGTCGTATACTATATATGCGTGGTAACTTAAACTCTCCTGTTCTAATATTCTCCAGTTCTTTACTTTTGGAGCTAAATTTTTGGTGCAAAATGTGACATCAATATACGACTCAGTTCCTCTTCTTGAGAATGTTGGTACATTACCCTGGTTAAGAACTACCAAATCTTCTTCTCCCAACCATTCGGCCATTTTTTTTCCTTTTTTGTCCTCTATCCTAGATCCCCAACTGTAGGCTTTGGCATTGAAATCTCCTCCGACAAGTATCTCTTTATCCTTTTTCTGTTTTCTCATGTCTAATCTTAGATCATGTAGGAACTGTTCAAAGCGGGTCGTGTTTATGTTTGGCGAGATGTAACACCCATAGATGACAGCCTGTTTGGTTTCGACCCAGACAAAACCGGAACCTCTTCCTTTATTTAAAACTCTGATTCCTCCCAGCACCTTAATTGCTATATCCAAGTTTTCTTCAATGATCCAGTCACTGTCTAGTATTTTCTTTCTATTTGGTTCGGCCATGATAATCATATCCACATTTTCCTCTTCTGCTATTTTGTATGCCATGTCTGTAGCTTCTCTACCCCTATCAATATTTATCTGTAGTATTTTAATTATAAATATTGTTTCGCACACCTCTATTCTCCTCGATTTGCGCCTTTACCAGTTTCCTGTATTCCGGGCAGCGTGTTGTTTCAGTCACATGTCCTTCTTCTTTGCATAAGTAGCACCGTGGCTCGTTCTTGCAGTCTTTTTTAAGATGCCCCATTTTTCCGCACTTATGACAAGTACTTTCCCTTTCTTCCACTGTACATTCCTTAGCCTTATGACCTACCCTATGGCATTTATAACATTTTGACGGGTTAATGATCTCTTTTATTCTCCATCTATTCCAGCCATCTCCTATGACAGTTCTTCTAATTAAC